>CM073143.1:18840551-19395551 GCA_037039145.1 Fundulus diaphanus | reverse complement strand
ATTGCACACAGGTGGACTTCATTTAACTAATTAGGTGATTTTTGAAGGTAACTGGTTGCACCCGCACTTTGTCAGGGCTTCATAGAAAAACATTTTCTGTAACTTTTTCTCATTTAATTTCACCAATGTAGACAATTTTGTCCAGATCCATCACATGAAATAAAATAAAACACTTAAAGTGCGGGTTGAAATGTAACAAAATGGGTAAGAAGCCCAGCGGGTGAATCATTTTGCAAGGACCTGTGTCTACGTTCTCATTACCCAGCTTCTGTGCATGCAAATGCTACGACACTCTCTATTTTATCTGCCTTATCTCCCTTCATCCTCCATCCTTTGTCCTGGGATTCCATAGCTTCCCAGTTACATGAGCACTTTCGCCTTTAAAGTCTCTTTGCTATCAGCCCACGCCTGCTATCTCCTGATGGGCCCTGGCAGACACTCCATTGAGAGCAGATTACAGAATCCATCTTTGTTCCAGTAATCGCCCTGTCTCCCCTTCATTTACATAAAGGTTTATTTCAGGACATCCAAGTACTCAGAAAGAAGCTGCTTAATTAAGTTCACTAATTGTATTTCCAATAGACTTTTGTCTGAATCTCTTCTTTATCGATAAACAGGATTCTTTTCTCACCACTCAGACCCTTTTTAGATCAGCTAAATTATTCAAACAGAATGTGGTGTCACAATTAGGAGTCGTGTCTGTGGCTTTCAGCATGAAGTGTAAATAAATCATTTTGATAATCATCTGGGGATGTTCTTTAAGAATCTGAGGGCGTGCTTTGTCTGGGCTGCTGCCAGTTTTGTCCCAGTGTCCAGGCTACAACAAAGGTTATTAGTGAAACTAAACAAGCTGATCACTCTGTACAGTTGCATTTTAATGGTATTCACTGAGCATATTAAGTCCATAATCATCTAGCATTAGCAATTCACTCCTTGGCTCATCATTCCCATTTGTTAACTTCTTCCCTGTTCTCCAAATTCACATACGCTCTGTCCTAATGCAGTCAAATACCCAATAAAACACAGATTCTTCCATTTCTGTTGCCAGATAGGGAAATTAATTTCAATAGTCTGAAATTATTCAAGTAAAGTTATTGTTGATGTAACAATGGTTCTTAGCATTAAATCTTATACAGTTGGAAAGCTTGATTATGTCCCCTTAGATCACGTGTCAAACTCAAGGCCCGTGGGCCAAATCCGACCCATCAAGGCAATTTACCCAGCCCTCAAGAGCCAAAAAGGCATATCTTGTTATAAAATAGAGGTATGTATCCTTTTAAATTGTATAAAGTGGCTAAAACTGTGCCTTCTGTAGCAAATGTTTTTTTTTAACTGTGTAGTAACAGCATCCTGCCACTAGATGTCTGTTTTTCCACAACACATTAAAGGGGAAGTCCGGTCAACAAGGAAAAATCAGGGTATCATTAGCTATAACTAAAACTAATACGTTCGTGGTTATTTAATGAACTTATCTTTAATCAATAAGAAAATAAAAACATAAATTGTCATCTGAATCACTGTGTATGGGGGCTGACATTACTGCCCATATTTGGGCAGTAAGGGGCGTTTGACATCACATCCTGCGACGTAGAAAAGCGGAAGCGGCGACAGCATTTCTCTCCGCTTTCCATGCAAAGTCAATAGGAGCCGTTCTACACAGCTGCAATCATCAATAATTATTTCGGATTTCCAGAGGACTTCACCGCTGACATTCCCAAGAGCTATTGCTGAAGCAACAACGCCCACGTGCATGGCCATCGGATGTTCCAACACAACTGGTAAAAGTGGAAAAAACATAGCTTATTTCAACTTCCTGATTCATGAGCCACCGGGCTCGGCGCTGGATTGCCAACTTGAAGAGCGGATTTGCCATCTAACTTCTGGCCAGAGAGAAAACACGTCATATGCAGTGACCATCTCGAAGAAGAATGTTTTGAACATGACATGAGGGCGAGGATTTTCAGTAAGTTATTTTTAAATTTTAAATTTTTAATTTAGAAGTTACGGGGATGGTTACCGACCAGAGGGGCGGAGGGATACCACATGGTATCCCTCCGCCCCAGCATGTGCTGGAATGCTTTTATATTTTAATACTTATACAATAATGACCACCTGCCCTATTTGCTAGGGGGCAAATATATAACTTAAGTCACTTCAGCGCGATCTCTCCTCCGCTGTGTGTGTGTGTGTGTGTGCGTGCGCTCTGCTGCAGCGCCGGCAAAGCCGTGCTCCGCCCAGCATGTGCTGGAATGCTTTTATATTTTATTATTTATACAATAATGACCACCTGCCCTATTTACTAGGGGGCAAATATATAACTTAAGTCACTTCAGCGCGATCTCTCCTCCGCTGTGTGTGTGTGTGTGCGCGCACGCTCCGCTGCAGCGCCGGCAGAGCCGTGCTGCGCGGAGCGCGCGCGCACACACACACGCACACACACGCGCGTGTATATATATATACTGTAGGACCCGACTGAGTTTGCAATGGAAATAGGTACGCTGGATTCCGTCAAAAGTCCGGTTTCTGTCAAGAAACTCTTCTAAAACATCCATATCGCTATCAGATGATGATGACTCCACGGAACTCTCATCACTGTCACTAAATACTTCATCACTCTCTGCTTCGTACAGAGCACCAGTCGCCATCTTGGAAAATAGTGTGCCGTGACAAACAGAGCGTTGAAACTTGCTCAACAGCGGGTCCGCCGAGTGACGTCAAAAAATGGGAGGTGACAGTACTATTCTTGACCAAGATGGATTCCTCCACATAAACATGATTAAATGAGAATTATTCTTAATTAAAAAAACGTATAATTTTTTGCACAGTATGTAGTAGTTTTATATTTAAAGTAATTTCAGCAGTTTGAATTCTGATTTTGACCGGACTTCTCCTTTAAGACAACCTAGAAATGTCCAAAAAGAGAAAGTGATGCAGAACGTTTATAGTTTACCTCACCCCAAATATCACCTTTTTTTGCAGATAAACTGTGCAAATGAGGCTAATGCTGCTAATTTTATGTTACTGTAAAATTCTTTAAAAAATTTTATGTGAACTGGAATGAAGTTATGAAATCAAAATTGTTATCTATATAGGTGCAACCGGCCCTTTTAATGACTTTGTGATGCCAAAGTGGCCCAATATAGAAATAAGTTTGACACCCCTGCTTTATATGATGCCACATTAATGAGCAAAATGTGTTTTACGGTTGAGTATTTGGGTTGCACCCATCAAAAACTTGAAAAATCCTCTCTGCCAACGTCAAACAGCTCATATCCTACTGTCTGGTTTACAGTTGTTTATTGGTTCGAATGATTGAAGTTTTACGAAATAAGACATAGTGGCCATTTAGCAGTTTATTCATTTAATAAATCAAAGCTTCAGTAGCATGTTCTAGAACTGTACACTTCACAGCAGCTTGGCAGTTCCTCCTCATGCTGGTCACCTGCTTGGTCACACACTGCTGTGGGATTGGTTCCCATTCCTCTACCAGAATGCATTGCAAGTCGACTAATTTGGTTGTGTTGTTCGCTCTGCGCGTGAACACCACCAAAACAGATGAAGGATTGAATTTGTGCACTGGTGTTCTTCACCAGCAAGTCCCACACACACATACAGAATAAGCACTTCTATACAATATATACAAGAATTTAATGACAAAGTACTTCAACTTCCAGTTAAAATACTTTAGTCAAGAAACTCTTTTGCTTGGCTAGTAGTATTCAACTGAACTATATGTAAGTAAGAAAGAAAAAATAAGGAATCTAATAACCTACGGGGTAAAAATAGTAAAAAAGAGTGATATATCACTGCATTCGCTTAATAAACACACATATTCACAATAAAATGTGATATCACATTTAGTGTGAATATGTGTGTTTATTAAGGAACAAATGTTTGTTTTGGGGAATTTGGGTTAAGACCAAATTAGGTTTAAAGGCTAACAAAAAAACAACAATTGATGTGTGTTCGAACAACCAGTGTAAAGGGAATTCTTGACACGGTGTGGGTTGTTTTTCTTAGGTTGCCGAAGACTGGATTCTGTATCAAGTTAATTTTTACAAAATAAGAGACATTTTAGAAGATTTGTTTTTTCTTTTTCACAGAATCATCATCATTTCCACAGTTTATATATTTAAAGTCTGTTAAGCATAACATTGTGGTTATATAAACTTTTTCAGTCTCCAAATTTACAGTTTACATTTATCCATGCCTAAAATGTCTGCGAAGCCAGGACTTAATGACTAAAGTCTAAACTCCCTCTCCGGTGACAAATAAGTCTTAAGTATTCCATCCCTAAAAGAACTGTGAGCCCCTGTTATTACTTTGGGAGTTTATGAGTCTTCACTGACACTATTAAAGGAGATTTTACTGCAGTCCATCCGAGCAGTCCAAAGCTTAACTGGACATCTCAGGGGCCAGCTTCTATGTCGGCAGATTTAAAAACAGCCTTGTTATCACTGATTCACAGCGCCTTGTAAAAGTAGTTATACACCTTGATTTTTTTTTAACACTTTGTTTCAGTGTAATCACTAAGTAGTGCATAATTGTGAAATTAATGCAAGGTGTGTGTGTGTGTGTGTGTGTGGGGGGGATTTTCAACAGATTTTACAAATTAAAGTCTGAAAAGTGCGACTTGCATCATTATTCAGTCCCCTTACCTCTTCGTTGGTTTTGTGAAGACAAAAGAGGTTTGTTAGTGAACATTAATGAACAAAAAGCATATTGATAAATGAACATTGCAGACAGGCCTGGGACAAAGTCGTGGAGAATTTTAAAACAGTTTTGGATTATAAAACATAATACTAAGCTTTGAACATGTCTACCTTCAAACAAGGACTAAGTACGGCACAACTGCGAGACATTTCGTCCACTTAAGCTTAGAGCATTGTTTAGATAAGCAGTGACAGGGGCCCATAGTGACGCTGGGCAGGAGGAGCTGCACAAATCTACAGCTCAGGTGGGAGAATCTGTTGATACAAATGCCATTAAGCTAAGTAAAGCCAAGTAAAAGAGTTATTATAAAAGAAAACAAATTAGAGTTGTCAAACACTTAAAACTGATTCACATTCCAATACTTTAAACATGCAGTCAGAGCTGGAATAGTTTAGATCAAAGCTTGTTTGTGTATTAGAATTTCTCGACCAAAGAACAGGCAGAATTAGCAAGAGTTAAAAATTGCTGTTCACAAAGGTTCACAATACAATCTGGTGGACCTTGTTTTTTTCTTAGATGAATGGGTAAAATGTCAGTCCTTAGATGGCAATGCTGGTAGAGACAAACCTCAAAAGACTTCAAATGAAAGTTAGTTCTATAAAGTATCATCTCAGGTTAATACTAACCCTAACTTTTCATATTTCTATTCAGTCTTTTGCTTAAAATCTCAGTAAAACACTTTGACCCTAGTGGGTGTAACTTGAAATGAGGAAAATGTGGAAAAGCACGAACTTTTGCTGTGCCAGAAACATTCCCTACGTATTTTTATTCTATATAGCTACCAGTTTTGCTAACATTTACCCGATTTACAAGCTAAATACAGCTAAGTACTAAACTGAAAGATTCTTCCCATTATTTAAGATTGAATGCTACAGTGAGCGCTAAAGGCCTGGCCTAATTTTCAGCATCCTGGTTCTGTATAACTCATTCACGTTACAAGACGTATCAGCGCAGCATATTCTCTGCTGTCTAATGCGTTGTAGCTTTGAAATCAGACATCTCTAAATAAATTACACTAATCCAAAGTTGTCGGTGAGTGTTTAAAGCATCACTTCAGCTCCATGAGCCTGAAAGTGAGCCCTTCTGGTGATCATTTGTTTTATAATCTATTCCAGCTGCCGAAGGTGCATCAACTGGACATACTCTGCTCTAAATCCACCTCACAGCTCCTTCACATCTGATTGAGCCCCTCGTCGACTCATTCTCTCTCGCTTTTTGTTGTTGATAAAATGATTAGACCCTCGGTGTGAGTGCATGTCGGCGTAAGTGAAGTTGATTTATGGCAGGAGCTGCAGTTGATGTAGTCCCCGGCTGCATTGGCTGCCAATCTTTGCTTAGCGTCCCGGGCGTGATGGACACCTGCGGGTTCAGGGGTCAGCCACGTGTGGGGACGACCTCGACTCGGTGCTGACCCAGCGAATGAGTTGATGTGGCGGGTTTTAGAAAGCAAGAAGTCTGTCAGCTCAGTATGCGCCTCTGCTTCCACATGACAAACGGCAGGCTGTGCCATTGAGGAAGAAGGAAAAAGAACACACTATTTCCACTTTGACCCCTTGAAACGGCGCTCAAGGGGAGAGCCGGGGCCTGGATCTGTTTTGGAGGTTGTCCTGGGGCCTGTGGCGGCTGGATATCATGTTCCCAAATACAATCCAGACATCCTCAGGGACTTCTTGACCCTCTGGGCCGAAGATACATCTCGGATTGGGCTCGACTTTGATAGAGTATAGATGGAGGCAAGAAAGGGACTGTTTGTTTATGGGTGGATGTACGTATAGTCAGGCTTTGCAAACTTGCAAAGAGTGTTTACGCTTACTCTGAAATAGAAGTGGACCTACCTCTGTGAGATTAGACCAGCTAATCTGAACCTAGTGTTGACCAGCTGCGTGTCTGCGAAGCTACCGCGGCATCCTCACCTCCTTTCCTGAGGCCAAAATAATGGAAGCTACAAATTACCCGGACCCTGAGGTTCTTCCACTGGTGGTGATGGCAAGCAGATGGCAGCAGAGCTCAGAGAGATCGGGCCCTCCTCCCACAGCCGATCTCCTGCGATTTGCATTTCATGAGCCTTAATTGCGTCTGTTGCCCTCCTCCCCACCGGCCCTGCGATTTCGTGCTTGTCACTGTGCCCCCCCGCACCCTTGAAGAAGCTGTGATAGATTAAGGTGGGCCTTCTGTTTGCATCCCCTCCATTGTGTTTGAGAAATTAGAAAATATTATCTCCCAGTCGACTAGAAGTGGAAAAGCTGGGGGGTTGAGGGTGTAAGTGCAGGATGTCATTGTGACATTGGGTGTGACAGGACCGGGCGGGGAGAATTTGAAGAAAAATGAGGAAAGTGATTATTTGAAAAGCTCACCATTGACCCTGTGAAGGCGAAACAATGACTCCTGGGACCCCCAGACACCCATAAAGCATTGGGCTAATAAAGCACACCAGCCTGTTTGTAAGTATTCCAGACGTTTTTACTTTTTCTTTTTAATTATCAACCAAGGAATAGTCCACCTGAGAAACTAATTTTCTAATTATTCAGCTGTTTTTTTCTTGTGTTTGTTTTGTTTTTCTTTTGTTTGTTTTTTTGTCCAGCTCAACATTATTGGTAAAAAAGATTGAGACATAAAAAGATCATTTGATTTTTGTTTTCTATCCAGTTTCCCTCCACTAGAGGTCTTTCGTGACTTTTTATTTTATTTTTTGTCTCCATTATTCAACATTCAGCTCACTTGCTTCTGGTATTCCCCTCAGCATTATAGCTTCCACTTCTGTATTCCAGTATTCCTTATTCTTCTGTTTTATCATCTACTACAGTAGACTAAATTTTGCCCTTAAATGGTTTAGTTTTGGGACAGTTCTACATCTTTAGGTGTTTTGCTAGAAGCAGACTGTCACAAAGACACGATTCGTTCTCTTTTAATTAAAGTTGATGAAAAATACCCAAAATATCGCAGTTTGACAGGCATAACATTGGAATTTAACACAGACACATTGATTCCCAAAGAAACATTTGCTGAAAACTTTGCATACAGTAAAGTTTAACTAAAGAGTGTCTCATCTTTCCTGTCCTGTGCTAGGTTTCCACCTGATTTTTTTTCTAATGTCAAAGTTTTAACTATTTTTTCCCATTTCAGCTGTATTCAGGCTTGCATCTCACTATAGTTATATATCCATCCATCCATCCATCCATCCATTATCTATATCTGCTTATCCAGGTTTCGTGTGGTGGGCCGGTACTTTTCTCCAGCAGTCACTGGGCCCTAAAAAATAATTTAAAGCTAGTACCGCACATATGGGGTAGTAAAGTGAAATTACTCAAATGGCAGCTATATTAAAACATTATTTCATTGATTTGAATCAGAGATAAAGAAAAGCATTGCCACAGCCAGTTGTCGAGAAAAAAGACCTTTTTCTTATAACCTTTGTGCTTACAAACAATCCAAGCTGTCACCTCTGTGGTAAGGCTTGTTTACTGCCTGGGCGTCAGTCTTAGCCAAGGCATAAAGTGTTTAGTGCTCTCAACCCTCAGCTTTGAAGTGTGTTTCCTGACCTTAAATCCAAGTTTCCAATTGTTCCATATTCTTGGTGCAAAATAGTATCAAATGAATACTGTTTTATTTTTTATTTATTTTTTTAGCACAAGAAGTCTGTGATTTTACCCTGTTTAGTGACATGGAGCTCACCCACATTTGCATGTACTGTATCAACTGAACATATTACCATTAAAAAATATTTTCAAGAAAACGGTTCTGCCTATAGCCACACCAATAAGCTGGGAAATGAGAGTCAAAAGAAGAAGAACATTTCAAATACACCCCTTGAAACATCTGCATAAAACCCTAAAGTTCAAAACTGAAGGAATGAACTGTATATCATCCCTCCTTTTTTATTTTTATTTTGTAAAATTTCTTTTTGACACGCTGAGCTTGTGTCCCGCTTTGTCTGCATCTTTTAATAATTTCTCAAAAAGCAGGACACTGATCTATCTTCCGCTTTTGCCGCTAATGGAGCGTTGTGCCATGAAAGCCTTTGTGAGGTGTCTGGAGGAGGTGCCTTCATTACACTGACTAATGCAGCCAGACAAGTGAGAGAAATCATCCCTCTCTGTTGCATGGACACATACTAATAGCAGAGAAATGCTCACCAACAAGGATTTAATTATCATATGCAGAGTTAATGATGTTTAACGCAGAATGACTATAAGAAACATATAATCCTGCAAACCCAAGAGAGATGTTGACCTTTTCCACTCGCCTCTCTAGGAGGGACAATCTTTCACCACACAGAGGCAGCATTTTGCTGAAAATGGCGTCATGCAAACAAGTTGGTGTCAATGCCTTGAATAGCCACTAGATGGTAGCATTCTACACTGAATGGGACGCAATAAATGCATACTGCAGCTCTTAGGATTCAACTGCCTGATTATGTGTAATGAATTAAAATATTGTGTAGATTCAGACTTTATGGTTGAAAACCATCAGAACAAAGAGGAGAGTCCTTGTTTCACTCAGGTATTCAGAGCAGGGCATCATGGGAGGTGGTGACATGCTTGGCCTCACTGTATTCTTTCTCTGTGATATTTTGTTTATTGCTGAACTTATAACATATTATAATGTGTATGGACTTTGTAAAAAAAATATAAAAAAGCAGCTCTGAGCTGATAAGTGGCTATGACGTGCAAATTGAAGACTGATGTAACTGACAGGTGTCTGAACAACACTTTAGTACGGGTGGTTTGTTGACAATTGAATTTCTTTCAGTAATAAAATGCACAGATTAGATGGCGTTAAGAGCAGCCTTCAGCTCATCTGCACTGTTGGGTTTGGTCTCTCTTATACGGTGGCCCTGAAGTGCAAACCACGACTACAAATCTAAAAGCACTATTACATTAAGGAAAACACAACAACATTAAGGAAAACACAACAACATTAAGCAAAGTGCAACAACATTAAGGAAAACGCAACAACATTAAGGAAAACGCAACAACATTAAGGAAAACACAACAACATTAAGGAAAACGCAACAACATTAAGCAAAGCGCAACAACATTAAGGAAAGCGCAACAACATTAAAGAAAGCGCAACAACATTAAGCAAAGCGCAACAACATTAAGGAAAACACAACAACATTAAGGAAAACGCAACAACATTAAGCAAAGCGCAACAACATTAAGCAAAGCGCAACAACATTAAGGAAAGCGCAACAACATTAAGGAAAGCGCAACAACATTAAGCAAAGCGCAACAACATTAAGGAAAGCGCAACAACATTAAGGAAAGCGCAACAACATTAAGGAAAACACAACAACATTAAGGAAAACGCAACAACATTAAGCAAAGCGCAACAACATTAAGGAAAACACAACAACATTAAGGAAAACGCAACAACATTAAGGAAAACGCAACAATATTAAGGAAAACGCAACAACATTAAGGAAAACGCAACAACATTAAGCAAAGCGCCACAACATTTACAAAACGGAAGAGGAACGTCCCAGTGGGAGACCTAAGATATCGCTGATTGGACTACAGCTCGTTTTTACTTTTGAACCAGAAGTTATTCTGGCTTTAATGTGTTTTTTAAAAATATGAATGTTCTCGGTGATCTAAACCGTAAAATGCAGTCTAAAACGCCGCTTAGTCTGTTTATAAGTTTAGTTTTTATTAATTCTGCTTTTTTTAATTACGTGTGCTGTGTTTCTGTGCCTCAACGCTCTAACTGGTCTGCTCCTCTCCTCTAATCTGAACTGAAGCCCCTTACGCTACAAGCTTATTGAAATCACCCTTAAAAGTGCACACCTTAATTGCATGTAACTTAATTTTGCGCACCTGAATACAAGCCAAGGCAGCACGCCCACTGAAGCGCCACTGGTTCTGTGTCGTTAAAAAGAGAAGAGCATGAAACACAGCTACTGAATATACTATTGATTTTAATTGGGACATTTTGGTAGGAGTGGAAAGACATTAAACGTAGTAATAAGGCTGGCCGCTTATAAAAGCCCCTGGGTCCGAGGGAAGGGAGGCCAGAATAACTTCTGGTTCAAAAGTAAAAACGAGCTGTAGTCCAATCAGCGATATCTTAGGTCTCCCACTGGGACGTTCCTCTTCCGTTTTGTAAATGTTGTTGCGTTTTCCTTAATGTTGTTGCGCTTTCCTTAATGTTGCTGCGCTTTCCTTAATGTTGTTGCGCTTTCCTTAATGTTTTTGCGCTTTCCTTAATGTTTTTGCGCTTTCTTTAATGTTGTTGCGTTTTCCTTAATGTTGTTGCGCTGTCCTTAATGTTGTTGCGCTGTCCTTAATGTTGTTGCGTTTTCCTTAATGTTGTTGCGCTTTCCTTAATGTTGTTGCGCTTTCCTTAATGTTGTTGCGCTTTCCTTAATGTTGTTGCGCTTTGCTTAATGTTGTTGCGTTTTCCATAATGTTGTTGTGTTTTCCTTAATGTAGTAGTGCTTTTAGATTTGTAGTTGTGGTTTGCACTTCAGGGCCACCGTACTCTTAGCTTTCCCTTGACTGCATAGATTGTCTTAGAGGTTCAGGTCAGTAGGCCAGTCAAGCACAACGATACAATTTTCCATAGAGCAGGTATTGTGGTGATCAGCATCTCCTTAAAGTTCTTCAGCTGAGGGTTAGTAAGTGCTCTAAAATGTTCCTGGTAGAGGGCTGTGTTGATTCTGGATTAGATAAAACACAGTGGTGCTCCCCAACTGTGAAAACCTCACACTGAACCTTAGGAAACTTGAATTTTGTGCTTCTTCTTTGTCCCTTGGTTTCCAAATCAAATGGCAATTTTACTTTGATCTAGAAAGACTTTATACCACCGAGCAACACTCCAGTCCCTTTCCTCGTTAGCCCAAATAACTCACTTCTGACATTGTCTCTGGTTAAGACAAGAACTGTAACAGTTGTCGGCCATGTCCCAGACACGTCTGTGGGGTGGCTCTCGAAGCAACGCCTTGTAGGTGATCTCTGATATCTCTGTTGCTTGTGAAATGTTTTCTACCATACTTTTTCCCTCTACTAAACTTTCCATAAAAATGCTTGGATACTACACTCTGTGAACAGCCAGCTTCTTTAGCAATAACCTGTTGTGGCTTACCCTGCTTGTGATGGGTGTCAGTGGGGTGTAGGCTACTGCAAGTCATGACCATGACTGCTCAACTCATAACACCTTACAGTATTTCAAAAAAAAAAAAAATCTTTCTGGTGTTACGTAATATTAAAATTTTCCGAGATCAAATGAAACGGATCAGTTTGTGTGTAGTGAATCTATGAGTTTCACGTTCGAATTTAATGAATTCCTCCATTTTTTAATGAATTTATTCTCATCAACTGGGGCGGCATATGTGTGCGATGCAAGGGAAAGAGACATGAAAACAGCCTGTTTTAGGTTTTAACAAGACATTCTTTAATGGTTAAAATTGAAGAAGCTTGAGAGGCATCTGAAGGTTTTGATGTAAACAAAGCACTGACGACCGAACGCTTTGGCTTGACAAGGATTATGAGGGCAGTTTTCATCAGAGGCACTCTCTTCTAACTGAACCCGATGCCACAGTCGAGTAGCGAGCAGAAGCTCCGAAGCGAATGCTTGCACCTAGCATAAGAGAAGTGAAGGACTGGTGGTCCTCTTGCATCTGATGCCACGGGAGACATCCACACTGAAACGTGAGCTGCATGTTCCGAGTAACTGGCATTTCGCTGTGCCTTGGCCCCAGTGTGGGTGACACCAGTCACGTTTAGCATTTGCAACCACAAGCATAAAGACGCACAAGTGCACTGCAAGATGGACTTAGGAGGTTTACACGATTATCATTTTCCGTTGCTGACTTTAAAGCTTACAAACGTGCATTTTTACTGTCAGCTTGCTGTCGTCCACGCAGCGCCTCTGCAGGCGAGAAAGTCTCAGCGGAAGTTCGTCCCTTCTTACAGTGGAATACACAGTACTGGATAATGTGAGAGTTGCTTTATTTAGGGCGGGTTTAAGGCTACAGTGTCAGTGAGAGAGCTGTTATGCACAACATAAAAAAAGAGTTTAAAAACCAAAGAAGCAACTGCAGCAGGTCAATCTTTCAAGTACGGCAAACTAACAGTTGTGTCATCGCTGCAGCTCTCGCCGCCATTTCTACACTAGGAGATAATACTTTCTATATTTTGCTAACCTCCAGTAATTTGTTATATGGCATCTACTTGTAGCATATGAATGTGAAGTTGTTGTTTACTATAGGCGACAAGGCCCTGCAGTGTTATTTTATTTCCAGAACAGATGGACCACTTGAGGTTTGCCTTCTCAGACTTTAACCAAGGTGGTCAAAAATATCCAAATTGAAGCAAGCAAAGATTAATGTAAAGCCGATCCTTGGAGTGTAGGCCTGCGGAGTAATACTGACATTCTAAATGACTTCATCCGTTTTATCTATTTACCCTTTACGCCCGAATTTCCCCATTGTGAGACAATAAAGGTATTCCTTATCTTATCTTCTCTTCTCCACAGTAGCTGACGAATACAAAAGGACACTGTAAAAAGAAACTCCGGCCCTGTGAAGTGTTCCTCTGTCTCGTTTGGCTAAAATCGTTTTAAACTGACTCTAAACAAAATAACTGTTGTATATATTTGCTATCAGTAATTGGAATGATAAAATACATAGCACCATATTTTTGTTTAAAAAAAAAAAAAAAAGTAAAGACAAAAAGAAAACTTGAAAACTGGGAAACAGAAAAAGACGAAACCTAAAATGAAACAGCTATGCTTTCTTAGATGTTAATTCAACGTTGAAAGTTTGCTCTCTCATATTTCTAATCATGCATTTAGTTAATATGTTGCAAAAAATCTTTTTTTTTTGCTTATTTTAACCAAATCTTTGGCAGTTACCCAAACCAAATGGCAGAAAAAGGCTAAATAAACCGCTTATAATAATGTGAAACTTATAAACAAAGACAGAGGCACTTTTTCAGCTTAAACAAAGCTCATAGTATCTGCAGAGCAACACAAAAACTATGTACATATATGTAAAAAGTGTTATAAATAGGTTTTAAACCATAGATACTATATACATCTTTTAACAGACAGTATTGGTATTTTGAGTTGCTTTTTCTTTGGTGTTACTTCCGTGATATTGGCTTTACAACTTAAAACTTCAGAAGGGACCTCGAGAAGGCTACTGGGGGCACTGGGATGGAGAGGCGTCTCATTCTCGCTTCCTCAAGATGACGTAGATGAGTCCGCTGATGAGGGCCAGGGGGAAGGCCACCCACGCCAGAATGTAGGAGTACCCGAAAGTGTCCTTCTCCGGCACCCAGCCTGGACTCATTACCGTGTAGATGATGGCTCCGCTCATCACGAACAAACCTGCGGAAAGAGGGAGGAGAAGGGTCGTAGAATAAAGGCCGCCCATGAGCTCCTTCAGTTGTCGGATCGTGTTTCTGTGCGCTGTTGTGCTCTCGGTCCTCGTCTCCTGAGCTGAACCCTGCCTGGCAGCAGAGGCGGATCGGTCAGCCCTCCACATTACATCACAGCCTCTTATGCTCGCTGAACCCCCCGTCTGGCCTTTGCCAGCCTTCCCAGCTTTTCCGCCCACTACCCCTTGTCCGACATGGCATGATTTGTTTGTCAGACCTTCACACTGCCGGACCTCCCTGACATTTTAACTCGCCCAGCTGGCTTTTTTCCTTGTCTCATTCCTGTTTGGCTGAGTGGGCACCTGGCTGCCTGGCTCTGCGCTGGTATGTTAGGGAGAGAGAGAGAGCGAAAAACAGCAACCAAACACTGGGTTTTACAAGCAGAGCCAAGAGACGACATGAGTGGCGGCGGAGCTGCTTTTTGTTCGAAGGGCATTGAGTACAATAGACAAGTGGAGCATGAAAACCATTAGAAACTGGCTCAGAGTCTTAATTTGATTTTCTGAAAATAGATTATGGTAAACTGAGCATTCACTCTCTGGGGCTTTAGGTGGATTTTTTTTTTTCTTTTCTTTTTTTTTTTTAAGTGATGCTGTGTTTTCTCTTTGGACCAGAGAAGTTAAACGTTTGCCATTTAGTCGATTTAAAAATGTTTATGTTCTTAATAAAGTTTATGGCCGATTCCATTTTATTTTTACCAAAAACAGAAAAAAACAAACAAAAAAACAACAACAATGCAACAATTTTACAGTGCATAGCAAAAGCATACAGACCCCTGGAGATTTTTCACAATTTGTCACATTAAAAATGTAAGCTAATTTATGTTGTATGTTTTTGTGATAGCCCAACACAACGTAGTGTATAATTCTGAAGTGGAGTGGAAGTGATACATTTTTTATTTCCAAATAAAAAACAAAACTGTGTTTTTTTTTATTGTTGTTCAGCCCCACTAAGTCAATGCACAGGGAGACTGAGCAACAACATTTTACAGTGTGGGACATTTTAACTCATTAACATGCTTTTATTGTAAATCCTTCTATTGTAGCTCTGACTGTGTGGTTAGTGACGTTGTCCTGTTGGAAGGTGAACTTCCACTTCAAACTCGGGTCTGTGGCAGCCTGGAATAGGTTTGCCTTTTATTGAGCTCCATCTACAGCTTCCATGCCCCCACTGGAAACAAAAGCTCCCAGCATGAAGCAGTTTGTCTAAAAAAACTACTTAAATTCAGAATACAACCAAGGGATGATTCAGCATCGTCTGGAAGAGACCTTTTAAAGTGGCTTACTGAGTTTGCTCATCACTCATTTATACCTGTTTAAACCACCGAGATTGTGGAAAATCACTCTTAAGTTGTTGTTTTTTGTGTTGTTGGGTGATTGTTCTCTATTTTGTCATTTTTTACCCCCCAGATCAATAACCAACATGTTTTTCGAACAAATTAGCTAATGTCCCAATATATTGCGACGGATGTTGATGTGAAATATTATTGTGGCTACAGAAGTTAAACCACTTTTATTGGCAATAAAACAAAAAATCTAAGGCAATATTCATTTTAAAATGTGGCATTCTGAATTATTAAAAGCCATTTTATTTTTTGGAACGAATAGTATAATATGATGCAGAATATCTAGCTGGAAAACGTGAAACTATGATCTTTCCGTAATAAGAACAATTTCCCGTACTTTGTACTCCCTGAGGACTGATTTTAGTGTTGTCGTGATCAAACAGGGCTGAACTTACTGGCCAAGATCTGGAAGGCTCCAGTGATGAAGAACCGTCCGCCCTTCTGCAAAGTGAAGAGCTGGCAGAAGAAGAGGAAGAGAGACAGGCAGCTGAAGATGATGGAGAGGATCATGAGAGCCTGGACCACCTGAATCCACTCTGCAGGAGAGGAAAGAGCTCAGTCAATAGTGCATCATAGTCATCATTAGCCGGAGCCTAAAATATGCATAAATTAACAAGAGGAGCATATGAGAAGAGGAAACAGCTCTTGTCTCAGCTGAGCCATGACCACCTTCACCAACAGACCATAATGACCCAGCCCTGATTATGTTTTCTTCTGGGAATGTTGTAATGGATCCAGGACAATGAAGCTCAGGTATCCTGTTTCTAAAAGCTCTCTGCACCCCTCACAGGAGGCCCTTAAACTCAATCTAGCAGATCAATCTTTACTGATAGGCCTCCACTGCAAGAGGCCATTAACCCATTAGACCCCTGAATTGACTACGAACACACCAGCTGCCGTTTCTCTCCTGTTTATTTTAGCGTTTGGCTGTGAGTCCTCTGCTTGTTTCTGTTTTGTCAGTGTCAAGAGGTCTCCGGGCTGCGTCTATTGCGCTGATCCAACCATGTATTTCCCCTTGTAAAAAGACTTGTGTGTATACATGTTTAGAGAAAATGTCTTAATCGAGAGCAAAGTGGCCCCAAAGTCATATTGCTCGTTTGTGTCACAAACTTGCTGATTAAATTTGATTCTGATTCTAGTCTCACTATTTGGCATCTTCAGATGCCCAGATGCTCACCTCTTTCTTCACTGCTTGTATCTGTGTTGCCATTAGGTCCGGTCCGGTTACCGATATTAAGGTGGACCAAGGCTTTAAAAAGTCATGGTCTCAAAACTGGCAGAAGATTCTGTGTTGCTGTTCCTACAGATTACAGTCCTTTCAGTCAGATGCCAGAGTGACTTAGGTTCTCTCTGGCTGTTTGCTGTGCACCTATGTTTTTATTTGAACTTACCTTGCTTACAAAAGAAGAAAAAGAAAAGAAAACCAACTAATTTAGTTTTAGATGCATCAATTTAAGAGCCAGAGATTGGAATGGGCCAATTGTTCCTTTATTGGCTTTGATTGGCTCTGGTTGGTAATTGGCAGGTCAAAAACATAACTATCAGATTTTTTTCTCACCTATTCATTTAATGCCTAAAATTAAAGTAAGTAATTTCTTCATTTTCTGTCAGCAACACCCAGATATCTGCATCAGCTAGAAAAATCTGTCTGATCGGTGGCTCTATTTGGGAATATTTCTGCCCGCAAAAAAAACAACACACAGACAATCATGTTACGGAAATTAGTGTAAAACAGTTTTAAAACTAGCTTTAAAACTATGAGCGGCATATTTTTGAACCAGCCGACTGCAGGCTTAGTACGTAGACAGATAGCCTGACTAACTCTCCAGCTGATAACAACTTGTTAGACTTGCGGTGCTCTGTTGAGAGCAAAATGGCAACAAGGTAAAATAAAGGTAAAAAGGCACAATACGCACATTAAAGTAAAAACTGACATAAAATTTTGTATTTAGTATTAAATGTAATACATATTATTACACAGTATTTTATTTCTTGTAGCAGTAGGAATAAATGTGGTTTTTTTTGTTTATATGTAAGCATTTTGGTATAATTTTCTGGTAATAAACCATGGTAATTTTGCTCAAGGTCATCATACTGTGCACATCTCAAATCAGTTAATTCCTGTCTTATTAATGGTTTTCTTTGTCAGCTGCATACTTCAAGGCCTGAAAGTCAAATCATGCTCCAGAAACAAATAATGCTTTTGTTCGAATCTTCCAAGTGATCGACAGATGTTGTTGTTTTAATGGTGTAGCACTTACAACAACGGAAAAAACAGATAATATATAATTCATTGCTGCTTTTGAAGAGCAAACAGGATGGCAAGTGAAATGTAATCCCTTTAATAACCTGACTGGTAACATCTGGAGGTCTGCAGCAGCTCCTTGGGGATGAGCATTGGAAGGGAAAAAAAAAAATGGATTCCATCATAATCATCCTGTTTTCAGATGTGATGTTTGACTTTGCGATAACGCCGTGAGACGGTAACAATAATACAGCACTGCCTCTGATAAACACACATCTTTGCCCTCCTTTAGTTTCCTTTCCTGGTAGGAAACAGTGACATGGAGCATTTCCTGGCAAAAGGCAAAACTCAGGGCTAGCCAAAAAGCAAGCATCATTGTGCCACATTTCTATTTTGTTCTAAACAGGAAGGTGAACTTTTTTTTTCTTTGGCCCAACGCTCCCTTCTCCTGACTGTGTTCAGAGGGTACTGGAGATTATTCCTCATCGGCTAATTTTAGATCATGTAAACTGAATGAAGTAAGTTTCCTGGCTGTGCAGATGTGCAACTCACTCTGCATGTGATAACTGCGTGCATCTCACCTCCGTGCCATGCTGATGTTTACGTAACCGCGGCAACGGGAAAGAGGAACTCCAACGTTTGAGGAAGCCACGCGGAAACGTGGTGTGCGCCGCTGTGATTCTGAATAATCTCTGATCAAGCCTGATTACTCAGCAGAGCCGCCGGAATGTTATCTTCCATCTCCAAAAGCTGACGCCGAAGCAAAACCCGGGAACAGCACGCACTCACTACCTTCCTGAATAAACACCCGCTGCGACACTGCGCCAATAAAAGAAAGTCAAACAACCATTGTGCCCCATTAAACTACCCAGCGGAGTGTCCAGGCGCTGCTGGACTGGCAAAACACAAGCTGGCTGAGGGGGTTCATTCTAGACGAATGACATCAGCGGACTGCGGCTGCAGCGCTGTGAGCAAAACGTACAGTAGCTCCACTGACTTTGTGGCTGCAAATCTATCTTACGACATCATTTTTCAAAGTAGAATCTATTTATCTTTAATCTCCAGTTAGAGTCTGTGTGCATCGATGTCTTCACAGTGCAGCTGCTGTCTTAAATTGCCCTTACGATCCGTGCAAACCAACACTGACACACAATCAGCCCCCCCTCTATCAACATGCCATGCCCTGTGGACCTACACACACACACACAAACCTAAGCTCACAGATATGGACAACTTTAGATACTCCCTGCAGCCCCACCCAGGTCATTCAAAGCTCTCTGCACGCTTGTCACTAAGTACTCTCCGACATGAGACCTTATTATGGACATCACACCATGACTATTTATACAGCGGGAGCCAATCTGCACACGGCGCGGCCACATTCTCTGCACTAGATGGCACCAGGGTACCAGAGGGGCTGGGGCACGCCCACATCTTCAGCGAGAGGGAACTTATTTTAACTTTGCAACAGACTCGGACAGTCAACATGCGCTGTAATAGAAGCTTGGCGGCAAGAGGCATGAAAAACAGGTGTCTGACCTCCAGTTGACGCTCCATTGCAGATGTGTCCTATGGAGTCCACAGTACAGTTTCTCCAGAGGTCCGAGGTGCCAATTTCCCCTGTTGTCCACACCTGCAGCCAAATACAGTGATTAGGAACATGTAAATATGTGGAACTACCAAGAGTGTCACCAGAAACCTTAGAAAAAAGGGATGACCAGAGGATGGCCACGGATCTGTCTGCCACTAGATATGACACACTGATCATAAGTCACTTCCTACCAGTGAGGGGGTGTATTTGTACCTGCTTTGACAACTAACAATCTAAAGTCATTTTCTATGTTCTTCTTACAGTTGACTTCACTGAAATGTGTTTCTTATGAGACTCCCATAACTATTTTGCAGCATGGCTAATAAACCCCCATATTTTACAGGAGTCCACTGGTCCAGATGGGTATGAAAATCAGAATAAAAGGAAATGCGACGTAATGCAATGTCATCAAAAAATAATACGGGAATAGATTGAACGGCACTCAAGATTTAAGCATTTTTTCAGGAAAATATTTAACTTTCAAGACGATATACAGAGGCATGAAAAAGGTTTGATCAAGTCAGCTGCTTGTTTGTGCTTCATTTCGCCACACATCACTTGCCTATTCCGTCTCTTCCATTTCGTATCAATAAACAAACCTTTTTGTACCCTTTTACTTAGACCATGTGTATTTGTTTATTTTTAGTTTTTCATTGTTTAATTTTGATTTGATTAGGAATAATTTGCAAAGTCACAACAAGCTCAAATCTCATATTATTTAATTCAGCTGCATAGGATTTTCTGAGCACTTTGATATTGTTCTCTGTTTCCATTTATTTGGTTTTGATCGGTGTTTGGACTAGCTGGGTCTGATAAAATGTGACAGATCATGTGCTCCCCACAATAACTCTAAGTGTCTTCCTGTTGGTCAGTATTATTTAACAGGCATGCAACCACATTTCCTTACACTGGACTAGGAGAAAAAAAATGCAGAAAGTTACTTTAAATCATTGCTATGAAATATCTGCTGGTGGGCATGAATTGGCATGGTCAATATGGAATGTCCCCTGGTAGATTGCATTATTTTGTTGTGTTGTGGTACCAAAGGGGGTACTGCAGGGCAATGGTGCCCTAATGGCACTGTCCAGGTTTTACTCACGCTGACAATTGTCGACACAAACAGGAGAACAAGTGCAGCAATGTGCAGGAAGACGATTCCCAGCAGCAGGATCAGCATCTTCTCGGATTATCTGAGGAGAAAAAAGCAGAGCCTTCAATCTTTCCGGATGGTGAAGCTGTGGGCTTGGAGATGTCAGGTTCTAAGGTTATGGGTGTGTCACTGCAGCATGGGGACAAACTTTTATTTTGAAGCTGTAAAATTTAAATACAAAAATTAATCGTGGCACTAATGAGGGAAAACTGATACCATCTGCATCTCACCTTTAGCTATTTAAATAAACATATTCCTAACATATTAAACATTAAAGCTGTTCTCAACAAGTACATTTTTGCGTTAAATTAAATAAATCTAAAAGCGTTCTATTTTCCCCCAGAACTTCATATTGTCTCTTTTTAAAACAATGTAATGGTTCCAGCATGGGTCGAAACCGGAGTATTTCCAGAAATGGGCGTCAGTTTTGAAATGCAGCAGAGGTCCAGTACATTTAAAGAAATTGAACACAGAAGGTTTTAACGATGAAAGAAACGCTTTCTGGGAGACTTTTACCGATGGCAGCTCAATCCTATCTGTGTGCGCTTCTGTAAAGAGCAGTTGCGCGTTTCCGCCTCAGTGCGTGAGAGCATCCGACAAGAAAAAGCGTTCAAAGCAAAGAAAAGCAAAGTTAAAAATACTTACAGGCGAAAGACGTGTATTCCAAGAAAAGAAGCAGAAGCAAGAAGCGAAGGCAAGTGTCCCCCAAATAGAGTCCAACTGCGGCTCTACTCCGCTCGCTCAAATCCTCCCCAGACTAGATTGATCCCACCACTGACGTCCTGTTATAAATTGTCTCATTATGGAAGAACAACGCCCTGTTTGCGTAGCTGCGTCATGGAGTGACCCCTTGGACTGCGGCCAGGGATTCTTAATATTGACTAGCTATGCGTAATTACGCATGTAGTTGTCGTGGTTACTGAGCTCCTGTAAGTGTTTTGACCGCCTCATCATTGTTTGGCTGTTTTGGTAACTAAGTAGTGGCTTTCGAGGATCGTTTTCATGTATCTTATTATATAATTATACGGATGATCTTGTGATAACAATATTAAACCAAGTTAACAGAGGGTATTTACATGTGTGTAAATATATATATATATATATATATATATACATATATATATATACATACATATCGGGTAAAGGATTTTTTTTTATTTCAGATTGCTTTTATTAACAATAATAATAATAATAGATCAAATAACGCGGCTGACTTCTGTGGCTGACATGAAACAAATTTACACGTGTCATAGGACTATCACAACCAGAATGCATCATCACCGGTACAACTTCCCTATCTTTACTCAGCTGGCAGCACTTTATCAAACACACGTCCACTTCACACCCGCATACTCTCAGAGGAGAGTAGGTCATGTTCAACCTCAGATAGCCCCCGTCAACATCCACTTTCTGTTCTTCTTCACTTAGCAGAGACTGGTGCTCCTCACTGTCTCATGTCCACACAGAAGCAAAGATGAGATATCAGATAGCTTTCCAGAGGTGTGACTTTGCAAAATTCATCATATCCCTTTAATCTATTTTTTTCTGCATTTTGTCGCATTATAGCTACAAGCATCAGTGGAGAGTTTCAGTTTATATATCAACATGAACTAGTGGATAATTGTGTCGTTTCACAAAAATCCTAGGCAGCTTTTAATCCAATTTCATTGATGCGAATCGGAAAAGTGTGCCACATGTTTGTATTCAGCCCCTAGGTCTATATTTTGTTAAAGCTGATTTCACTGCAATGGTATGTCTCCACCAGCTTTGCAAAATTGCTCAAGCTCAGACAGATTGTATGGGGTCTTTAGAAAAAGGCCAACATGTGAGAAGATTAAAGGTGTATGGACACCTGCAAACCACTGTAACTGTAGAGGACTTTGAGTATTTAAACTCCATCTTTAGGTTGTATTTACTGAATTATTTGAAACACGTGATCTGAGTTACAATGCACAATGCAGGCACTCCCCTCTCCCATCCCTTATAAGTCAATGTTTGTGAAAGCCTGACAACTTTAACTTTACTCCCTCTGTGAAGCGAAGTGTTGAAGCCAAACGCTCCTGGGAGAGCCGCATAGCAAACATTCAACAGGCACAGATCCGCAGCACTGACTGACATTTCATCTGCGTCGTCGGACAGCAGGACGTGTGTCTACGTTAGCGGTACAGACTGTTGGAGGGAATTCCAGAGCAGTAGATAGGACCCCAGCCAAGAGCCATAAATCTGGATTGTTGGCTCGATTAGGTTACAGAAACCCCAGCCCCGTTCCAGGACAGAAGAGCACTAAAGCAGATGTGATGACCACAGGAGATGCATTTGTCTCATCAAAAAAGCTTCTAAAATATTAGGCATAATGAAGAGGCAGCCTGTCGCTTAGAAGTGATATTAAAACAAAGTGCAGTTGTTCTGTAGTTTTATTGCAATAGATGATTCAGTCTATCATCATGGATGAAGAACCAGCTTGTACTCACAGGAGATGGTTCTCAGCTCTCTGAGACAGTGGATCCAGCCGATGCCTCTCAGAGGTCGGGTGTGGAGGCCTATCTGCGTCACTCTTCGACCACTTGGGAACCTGGACTTCTGCCTTAAGTTTCAGCTGCTCGCAGCAGCTGGTCGCCCAGTCTTTGTGTCCTGCAGTCAGCACGTCAGGCGTCCCGTTCCAATGATCCACTTTCTGTTTGACTGTAACATCACCCCTCCCTGCTGCGGTCTACCAGGAGTTGGACTACCTCATTCTCATCTCACACTGGATTTTTGTTTTTGTTTTGTTTTTGTTTCACTCACTGCTTAGAGCATTTGAATCAATATGCCTGATGGTGCACATTGAAAACTATTTCTACCATTTTTGCTTTTTCCCATTTTTTTACCACAAACTTCTGTTTTGTTTGTTTTTTGCACAATATTGCATATAGAACTCCTTAAACATACCTTTTTAAGTCCTGCCACAAATTCTCAAATGCATTTTGAGTTGGACTTTGATTGAACCTTTCTAATACATGCTGGGTTCTAAACCATTTCATTTTAGCTCTGGCTGCCTGTTTTAGGGCCCCTGACCTGTTGGAAAGTAAATCTCTACCCTGCTCTAAAGGCTTCAGCACCCTCTAACAGAGTTTCTATCAGGATTGCTCCAGATTTGTCTCCTACCATTTTCTTGTCGACTCTGCCCACCTTCTCTGTCTCTGCTGAACAAAAGCTTGTCCACAGCGTGATGCCGTCACCATCGTGTATGACTGAGGATGGTGTGTTCAGGATGATGTGTGATGAGGGTTTCTTTGACATATAGCTGCATTTGGGTCAAGCATTTCAGTCAGAGCTACTTTTTTCACATGTTGGCTGTGCCCTTTATGGCCCCTAGTCTTTATGGCTCTCTCTGAATAATGCCTGTTTTCCCATCCAGTAGAAAAACAACAAATAGTTGTTATTTGCTGGCATCTCCTACCTGAGCTGTGGACATCTGGAGCTCCTCCAGCATCATCATGGGCCCACTGAATGGTCCTCTGATCAATGCTCGCCTAGTCCGGCATCTCAGTTTTAATGGAGTCAATATCTTGGCTGATTTGTAGTTTTGCCATCCTCTTTGTATTTTCAAATCTTTGGATATTAATTTATAACATAACCCTGATTGAAACTTCTCCCCCGTCGTTGGACCTGATGGTATTTTCCTTGGTCAAACTTCTGTGGCTTTTCCACAACACATGAGATTAAGTTATGTAAAGAAGGTCTCTTTTTTACTGATAATGTGATGTTGGAAGAGTCAAGACATGACATATAATTACACATTACAATTTTTTTTACTTTAATATATTTATTTGTTTAATTTTCCTTGAACTTTGCACCACTTTGTGTTGGTCTATCACATAAAATACTAATGAAATACATTGTTTTGTGGTTTGAATGTGACAAAATCTGAATTATGTGATTCTTAAGCATTATATGAGTGCAAGTCATTCTAGGAGTCTTTTTTAGGTTATAAGATACATCATGCCATGAAAATCCATACAAGCTGGACCGGAATCAAGCTGGAAGAGATAAGAGGAGGTAAATAAATATTAGAGACAGACGGGCTAGCGACTGATGAGAGGTTAGATATGGTCTTGTTTGTGTGCCAATAAACGTTAATCCTCTCACAACCCCCTGCCCTGTCATCACGGTTTAATCAGACTAGGCATACTGCACAACAGGGAGATGACAACGCAGCAAACCGGGCTCTGAGGCTCGAAATACTTTGAATCCAAAACAGATCCTGTTAGGGATGCAGCCGTTCTCACAATCTGATCTCACAGGTTTACAAAATATGCACTGCAAAAAAAAAATAAAAAAGTGAACTCCTTTCATGCATTTTTTCCCATAAAAATGCATTTAAAAATGTTTTGAAAATATTACAGACTTTAAATTATATTAATCCTGTCAGATTTTGAAGTCAAAGAGCCGTATGCTAGCACACACCCCTGTTAGGTCGGTTCATCTCAAGTTCATTTGAGCCTGAAAATATTACAAAGCATGGCTCATTGTAATCTCTAACCTTGAAATCTCAATTCTGTCCAAAACATTCATGACTGGATTAATGTATTCAATGCATTCATGTAGGCGTCAAAGCATAAAATGGAAGAATATAAATAACACATGCCAGCCAACATGCATTAAATCCTTTAGTCACAAGTTACAGATTATCCTGATTGATTCAGTTTTACGAAGAAAGGGGGATTTGGAGAATTTGTGTGAAGATGCTGGACAAGGAGAGCGGTTTGAGATTTTAGGAAGTAGATCATGCTTATCCTTCTATCCCAAGTGAAGAAATTATCTGAAAACATGACGTCAAGACGGACTGTAAATCTCCCAGATAAGATGCCTGTGATTCAAGAAGAGCCTTCAGTATCTCTTCAGGTCTTTGCTCATCATCGAGCTCCCATTCATCTTCGTCTGTAGACAATTTTAAAAATGTGTCCGTAAATCAGCGATGTGGTTTATTGAAGTAATACAATCACTGAAAAAAAATCAATATGCAGGAAAAAAATGTGCTGATCTTAGCGGTTGATCCCTGACCTTTAGAAAGAGGGCTGATTCATCCAACTTATCGCAGCTTACCCGTTGAAGGAACAGTTACACGTACACATAATGATCGTCTTAAAACGCGTGCAGAGAACCGCTCGTACTTGTGTTTGACAGTTAGGATGGAAAACCCTGCCGTCTCTCACGTGTCTTATCAGGTTCTCCCCAGCTTCCTGTGGCTTGTGGCAGCTACTAGACCCCTTCTTCAGCTCATTCCTGCTTTCAGTCTATTCTCTGGTTTTTAGATGTGTCTATTAATAGACAAACTTCACAGCCCTGTGATGGGGCAGCTTAGTGGTCCCCTGAGAAAACTTATGAGTTTTTGGAACAGATTCAAAAGCCGCAGAAGGAGTCGGTTCCCACGAATGTTTAGTTTCCAGTTTAAAATGAGCCCAGGGTCTGTTTGACCAATTCACAGATAAACTGATGATGTAGCATCTCAGATACATCTGTGCTGTCCACTTCTGTTTCCAAAGCTTAACTGGCTACTGATGGTCAGTCAAGTGAAAAACTAAGTGTGTCCCCTGATTTAACTTTAGGAACCATTTCTAGTAACAATGGCTTGAAGTTTTCTTTTGGAATTTGTCAGTCTCTTACGTCTCCATGGAGCAATTTTCTCCAACTTTAAATAACATTGCTTTGGTCCATTGAGGTTTGCAGACATCTGTTTGAAAAAAAGCACTTTTAAGATCTCACCACAGAATTTCAATAAACCCTGATTGTTTTTCTTTTTCTGCGATAGACTGGTGACCTGCCAAGGGTGTACCCCGCCTCTCGCCCATTGACAGCTGGAGATAGGCCCCAGCATCCCTCACGATCCCACAAGGGATAACCGTGTTGGAGAACGGATGGATGGATGGATGGATGGATGGATGGATGGATGGATGGATGTTTTTCAGCCATTCTGTTGTAGATTTGCTGCTGGGTTTGGGATCCATTCACTTGTTCTTGATCCAGTTTGGAAAAAGCTTCAGCTGTTAGACAGAGGGCGTTACGCACTATTGAGGTGATCCTATGGTCATATGCTACCAGATCCTTTGATTGCAAGAAAAAAAAATTAAAGTGAAATGTCCAAATCATCACCTCTGTGCCATCATGCTTCACAGTTGTCATGACTTTTTATCTCACTGTGGCCAGTGGGTTTACAGGAACATTTAATATATAAGTCGGACATTTGGATGAATCTTTTGGCATGCCCACTTTGGGGAAGTTTAGCTGCTGCCTTAAATGTTTCCATTTTAGAAAAACTTTCAGCAAAATAGATTGGCTTCAAATGTCACGAACCAGAGAACCCAGTATTCAGCCAGACAAGAGAGGTTTTAAGCAAAAAAACAGGATTTATTAATAAACAGGGACAGGCAAGGCTCAATGGTCAAAAAGGCAGTCCAAAATCCGGTACACGAAAGGCAGGCAAAAGGCAAAAGTACAGACAAGGACAAGGCAAAACTCAAAATATCCCAAGGCAGGTCCAGGGGTCCGTTCTTCGTACGTCGCTAACTCAGTTAGCAGGATTTCATTGTTGACGATTTGGCATGATCTTGGATCGTTTGGTTCTTCGAAAGACATCCTGCACTTGTTGTCATAGCAACATGTGCGCCAGCTTAAGCCTGCTCGAGAGCAGGCTTATTTCATGTAAACAAGATTAGATCACGGCTGTATAAGCGGAGGAGATAGGGAAGTCTGCCGTAGCCATGTCCATTTTTACAACTGCAACCTGTTGCGCAAGGTGCAAGAATAAGAGTTTTTCGAATTAATCGCGTATTGCGCAATAGACAGGATCCTTTAGCGCAGCGCGACAGTGTAATTGTAGAGAGATTTTCTTGGTGGCTGTTATAAACAAACACATCATTTAACAGTGGCTTTTAAAGAGGAAAAAGTGGTGTTGGAGCCATAAATCTAAAATATTTAAGTTATTTGTATGATGGTTTGCTTTTTATTTGTATCCTATTCAGTAAGAAGATTTGTTCGGGCCATTTTATTGTGAAGTTTAATTTACTTTGAAAGGCTTGCTTCCTGTCCAGCCGTATATTGGATTAGAAAAAACTATGGATTGATTATCTAGCCACGGAGCAATACAGTTTTACCGTGTAAACTGTGGATGACTTGGAAAAGGAAAATGTTCATTTTTTATGGATAAAGATTTTTTTTTTGTTAAAATTCCCAGTTTGCACATGTCCTTTACTTCCCGTGTCTAAGGAATGACACTGAAATTTGGATCTCTTGACATAACAAGTGCCTTTTTAAAATAAAGTATAATAATTAAAGGCTACCGTTCTTCGTACGTTGCTTAAAACATCCAAGATCAAATGACACATCCAAGATGATTTCATCCGGCTAATCATGATCCGGCTAATTGGGTTCTTCGAACACACCTGTTGTTTAGGATTAGTATCGCTGGATTGAGTTATCTGAGACAACTGCGCGTTCCTGCGTTTGTTTAAAAGGGGAAATGTGTCGATAGTAGAAACAATGATCAGCAACGCTGCTATTGGCTGTTCAGCATGGCCAAAGAACGCCCACAGTTTTTCTCCCAAGCAGAACAAGAGCTTGGAAGGTTATGCCGAATTTGAGTCATTAATTAAAACACCTCAAAATCTGTTAAAGCCAGGAGAGAGGGCTGGCAAAAAGCAGCAGAAAAATTAATGCGTAAATACTGTCCATGGTAGATGTTTCTATCCCTTTCTACAGTATGAATTTTTGCATTTTAATAATCTCATATTTACTTTGTTCTTTTATGTCAGAGCCTCCACGGGCAAGTAAAAGTGAAATACAAGAATATTCTACAAAATGGTAGCCTTTAATTATTATACTTTATTTTAAAAAAGCACTTGTTATGTCAAGAGATCCAAATTTCAGTGTCATTCCTTAGACACGGGAAGTAAAGGACATGTGCAAACGTGGAATTTTAACAAAAAAAAATCTATATCCATAAAAAATGAAAATTTTCCTTTTCCAAGTCATCCACAGTTTACACGGCAAAACTGTATTGCTCCGTGGCTAGATAATCCATCCATAGTTTTTTCTAATACAATATACGGCTCGACAGGAAGCAAGCCTTTCAAAGTAAACTAAACTTCACAATAAAATGGCCCGAACAAATCTTCTTACTGAATAGGATAAAAATAAAAAGCAAACCATCATACAAATAACTTAAGTATTTTAGATTTATGGCTCCAACACCACTTTTTCCTCTTCAAAAGCCACTGTTAAATGATGTGTTTATAACAGCCACCAAGAAAATCTCTCTACTGTCGCGCTGCGCTCAAGGATCCTGTCTATTGCGCAATACGCGATTAATTGGAAAAACTCTGCAAATTATTCTTGCACCTTCCGCAACAGGTTGCAGTCGTAAAAATGGACATGGCTACGGCAGACTTCCCTATCTCCTCCGCTTATACAGCCGTGATCTAATCTTGTTTACATGAAATAAGCCTGCTCTCGAGCAGGCTTAAGGTGGCGCACATGTTGCTATGACAACAAGTGCAGGATGTCTTTCGAAGAACCAAACGATCCAAGATCATGCCAAATCGTCAACAATGAAATCCTGCTAACTGAGTTAGCGACGTACGAAGAACGGACCCCTGGAGAGTTTAACTAATAGATCAAAATAAACAAACAGTCAAAACAAAAAGCCAGATCCTGACATCAAATTATTAAAAAATGGCCCACAGAACCCTTTCCAGATAGATATGCAGTAGCAAATGCCTCTCTACGGTCATTACTGATGTCTTTCCTCTTAACACTGAGTTATCACACACTTGTCTGTTCCAAACTAAAAAAAAACTGCCTACTTTCATGCATCTGCATAATCATAATTTCTGATCATTGATTGGCAGTGTCTGATGGAAACTTTCCTTATCCCACAGACACAGCCCTACTGTAATTAGTGCTGACTGTTACAGTCACAAAACAATCACAAACACTTTCATTTTTATAATAAATTAGTGCTGTAATTCAGTGTGATTCCACATGTTATGCCAGGAGTTCAAGCTATCACGTCTTTTGTTTTTCTTTTTAAAAGTTTTGACACAAGCCATTGCCGTTAAACCTGATGCCAATGCCCCAGCTGTTCCCTCACATCACATCTCTAATGACTGCTAGCCTGTGAATCCAATTTGTTCTCTCCCAAGTTCTAACTGTCTCACTAGAGGAGCATAAAGCCCCCAGTGACCGACACTGGTCTAAACTCAGATCCTGTTTTCATCATGCTGCGGCATGCCGGCATGTACGAAACATAAAATAACACGGGGCGCAGGGAATCTATAACAAGACACAGAGCCAAAAATAGAACTGCCAATATGTTTGGACTGCGGGGAGAATTTCAGAGTACATTGCTAATATGTAGGGGTTGTGGAGGAGGTCAAATAGTTAGTATCTCATTCATTGGGAGACCCTAACATCAATAGTAATCAGATGCCGCTTATTCCACTTCTCCTGCACACCACCAACTTTTTTTTTTTTTTTTTTACTGTGAAAGTAGGCACAGGAATCAGCAAAATATGGGGATAAAAAAAACCCTTCACATGATGTGTTCAATTGCAGTGTAGTGAAAGCAAGGGCTGTTTTTGATGTGAACAAGAAACAGGGAGGGGCTTTCTTTTACTATCACAGGCCTCAGGAATTCCAGAAGCATGGCCTCTTGCCATTTACTGGCTCTTTAGTGTCTAAGTTAAACACTGCACTGTTTGCACAGAGGATCAACCCCTGCAGCTTCCTGAGGTTTTAATACAGCCGTAAAACATTACAGCTAAATCAAAATGCAAGTTATCAAGATCCTCCAGTTGGTTAATCTTTATGATTCCCGCTCCCTCAGGGAGGAATCTGAACTACTGAACTTCTCTCTGAGATATTTCATCTTTTATTACAACTTTGCTGTCGCTAATGGCATTTTTACTGTAGTTGCCCAACATGAAAAGTTTAAAGGCAGTATTTCAGATGAGATTTCTGGTTTTATGTTTCATGTGCAACATTAAAGGTCCATTTCAATGTGTCTGCATTTGGAAACAATTTTTGTTGTGAAGCATTTTTGTTCTGACCTACTAAAATAATGGTTATTACGGTTATGGATTGAAAAGTGTAAAGGACAGTAACACAAGTAGTTATACTCCTTTGTCCTTTTCAAAATGTGTCACGTTACAATCTCAAACTTCAACATTTTTAGTAGTATCTTGTGGAACTTGACCACACAAAATTGTGCATAATAGTGAAGGGAACTTAAACAGATGCCTGATTTTCAAATTTGACATATATTATTTTATTTGAAATGAAATTCTGAAAAGTGTGGCACAATTTGTCCCTGCTTCCTCAGTCGATATTACATGGAGCTGCGGTCATGTGAGAGGGTCATGTGACAGGGGTGCTCTTTGCTCACCGGGGAACTGATGCTATATGCCCGTCCGCTGCTGCAGTCTTAGTGAACTGCATGTGATTTAAACAATTTACCACTGAAAGTAAAATACTGAGACTGCAGCAATGTTTAGATATTTTATTACAACGCGTTGATGCATGAATTTTTCCGTTGATAGTTTTTCATTATCAACAATGTTGATAACGTCAACTAAGCATTGCAGCCCTAGTTACAGTCACAACTCTTTTGAGATATGTCTCTACCAGCTTTGCACATCTAAAGACAAACATTTCTGACCATCTTTTTCTCAAAACAGCCCAAGCTCAGTCAGATTGGAAGAAAAGCATCTGTGAACTTAAGATATAAAGTATTGCCAAAGATTCAAAAACCGTATTCAATTCTGTAATTTGATCGGGCCATTCTAACGCACAAATATGCTCTTATCTAAACCATTCTATTGTAGCTCGTGTTGGATGTTTTGGGTCTAGATATGGATTTTTTTAGTCTAAAAGGTTTGTTTCTTTTAGGGTCACCTTCGTCAAATGACAGTGGAAAATATTGTACTATGTGGGGTTTTGTGCCACTATCAATTTAAAGGTGAAATAGTAAAGTGGTAAACTTGTGATGTGACCTTTTTGACAGTGTTTGGATAACCTTTATACTTTAGAATTTATAAAATGTTGATGTGACAAACTGAATGTTTAGAAGCATAAACCACCAAAAACAGAGCAAGAGTAATTGGTATTAATTTTGTTTTTTGTTTGTTTTGTTTTTGGGTTCTGTGAGCGGCTTTGTATAATCCTTTATAAACCTAAACCCTCTCTGATGTCACATGTACCCTAACAGCTTTTCTACAGAAAACTAAATAAATACTGATGCAGCTACTATAAGAGCCGGTCCTGCAATGTCCCGCAGTAAAGTGACAGTGGTCAAAGACCAACCTGATCTATAGGGTTAGGGTTACTTACTCTTTTTTTTCGCACCTCCGCTGGACATTGCTGACTCGCTCGGCTCCATTGCTTCTCGTTTACTCATTGCGTTAAATGCATGATAACGTACTTCCAGTCATGTGGTCTTGTCATGGTAAATATACACAAAAGTGCTTCATTCATTAGCAAACACAGCAAAAACCAAGTGTAAAACACATAAAAAATGTAATAAGTCAAGAGGGCATTGTAAGTTAATCGTAAAGCCTTTGTATGCAACCAGAGTGAGCTAGTGGTGTAGAAATTTGCTGTAGTAGTATCTGACTAGAACCCTTTAATTTCCATTTAGCTTCCTGTCAACTATACCTATCATCTCTGTTTGTGTTGACGAACAAAGCACTCCCACAACATTATGCGCCCACCTCCATATTACATGCTGGGATGATGATCAGTTAGATGTGCAAAGTCTGTTTTCTCACCACACACAAGTTTTGCAAGTAGGCCAAAAAAGATTTAATTTTGGTTTCCATCTTTCCTGATCACTTTCTTTCACTTGGTTTCAGTACCTCCAACAAGGCCTCCGAAAAACTACTCTGAGATATTCAAAGCTTGTTTTATCCTTTAATGATCTCACCCTGCTTTAAACGTCTCTACAGCTTTATTGAGAACCAACAGGGTTCTTTGGTCTTCATGACGCTCTTCGTTTACTGACGTACTCTAAGAAACACCCGAGGCCTTCATTGAAAAGGTAATATTAATAATAATACATTTTATTTCAAGCGCCTTTCAAAACACTCAAGGACACTGTACAGGTAAAAACAATAAGTGGTAAAAGTAACATCGTCATAATTAAAAGAAACAACACAAACTGCACACAGGAAAGTAACAGAAAATCATAATGAAAAGGCAGTCTTGAACATGTGGGTTTTGAGTTTTGATTTGAACAATGATAAAGACTCGGTATTGCAGATGTGAGGAGTGAATTCCACACTGTGGGCGCAGACCGAGAAAAAGCTCTGCTCCCCATGGTGCTAAGACGGGCGGAAGGAACAACGAGGTGAGTGGTATAAGAGGATCTAACTATGCGAGAGTGAGTTGAAATTTGAAGTAAATCAGAGAGATATGGAGGTGAGACATTGTGAATAACTTTAAAAGTAAGTAGGAGGATTTTGAACTCAATTCTGGACTTGACAGGTAGCCAGTGGCGGTGCTGCAGGACTGGGGTGATGTGATGGAAAGAGGAAGGTTCTAGAAATGATGTGAGCTGAGTTTTGCATTGCCTGAAGCTTGTGAATGGATTTTTGAGGAAGACCGAAAAGAAGAGAATTACAGTAATCGATGCGGGACGTGACCAGACTATGAACAAGAGCACAGGTGGAACCAGGGGAGAGAGAGGGGCGAAGGCGATTGATATTGCGTAAGTGAAAGTAAGCGGAGCGAGTAAGGTTGTTAATGTGAGAGGAGAAGGACAAGGTACTATCAAGGGTGACACCCAGAGTTGTCAGCTGGACTCATACAGAGATTAAATTACACATAGGTGGACCTGAATTGCAACCTGCACCTAAATCTGGTGACATTTAATTTTATTTTGGGGGTATCACTGTAAAAGGATGCGTACCATATTGTTCACATTTATGTTTTCACCACTTTAGATTTTGTCATGAAGCTTGACTGAAGCCTTAATTTCTCAACAATGAACTCAGAGCATTTACATTTGTGGATTTTTTTTTCCCTCAACCTTGTCTTTATGCTCTAATTCCAGTTTGCTGTTAACCACTAAAAATGCCCTTTTGGTATGATGGGCTAATTTCTTTAGAAATGGAAGGTGTATTTTTAAGAGTTGGTTTTCTAAACAACTGTTTTGTTTAGGATAGTGAATCAATCAATTGATCAACTCTTTATTTATATAGTCCTTTACACTGCCAACAAAGGCGACCTAGGTGATTTACAATTAAAACTGTTTTTTGAAGAAACATACAGAGATAAACAAAACAAAACATAGACTGATAAGAGCAATAAAGATTATACTTGCTATTACAAGCTAGCTCAGTAAATGAGTTTTGTGATTTGACTTTACTTGACCAGTGGTGGAGCACAGATCCAGAGGGAACTGGTTCCAGAGACTGGGTGCTGCCACTGAGAATACCTGATCACTGCAGGCTTTCTGGTCCTTGATATATCCAATAACAACTCATTATAAGACCTCAAAGACCTGCAGAGGAAAGAGCTGGAAGACTAATGTGAATGAAAAAATCTCAGTAAATTTATAGTTTCATTCTAATTTTGATTGTAATAATTGTAATTCTCATATTCTCTTTTATTCTAGTAGTTAAAATAATTTAATCACAATACTCCAGTACTTTTACAGGTCATAAAGCTAAAAATAAAAATGTTTTTTACATTCAGATTTCTCACTCCATCTTCAGTCACTCCAAAATCTATAAACATTACAATAACATTAAGTACCGTTTTGGTCAGTGATTTATTTTTTTAACCAGTAGGTTTCTTATGATTGGGTATTCTGTTACCCAAAGTTAAGATCTGATTTTCAGATACAGTGAAAAAAGAACACCCTCTCACATATATAGGGTTTCTATTGTATAAATGAGCTGATCTTTCTCATGTGCTAAACTGATTTAATTCTAACCTCACGTGTACAAATGCATTCACAAAAATCTGACAATATCATTATTTTTTCCTGAATATGTAAAATTCTTCCGTTTCATTGCTTGGAAGTTCTCTGGTGTTATACACTGATATGGAAGCTCTATTTGAGATTAAACATCTTATTCACTGCCAGTGCTCTTCACTTCCTTCCTAACTGAATCTATTTCTGGACTTCAGTTTAATGGCTCCAAAATATGTTGTCGGAAGTAGTTTGTAGTTTCTTTTTCATTCCGGTTTACTTTTCCCACAATACAAATCTAATTTAGTAAGAGGTTTTTCTATGGCCGTAATTACACTAAAACAGATTTTGTAAAAAAACAAACAAAAAAAACCCCATCCCTATTCAGGTCCCCTCTACACTACTACTGAGTATTTTTAAGGCCTCTGTTGTTGTAGTTTCTAGCTGACAAAGCAACACTGGACATTAATAAAGTGACCCTTGTTGTCAGTATTTTAATTAATCTGCGAATATCCAGTCCACATGTATAGATTGCAAAAAAATTTGTGAAAATCCCCACATTAGAATGAGTTTATTTATATAACTGTTTATCTTACTAAAAATACTAGTTTGTGTTTGGCTGGGAGGTGCCAACGCAGTCAATAAATGTCAGTTTTGAAAAATCTTAGAGTGGACAGGGCTTGGTGAGAACGTAAAATTCCACAGCATGGTACTGGTGGATATAACATTACCAGCGGTAACCAGTCATAATAGTGGGGAAGAAAATTATTTATGTGGCTTGTATTTATGTGGGATTGTAATAATACAGTACATCAACATCATGAGATTACATGATACACGATTTTAGCTTCACTGGATGAAATGTGATTTCATCCATGTATTTCTAATCCACTTTTGTTCAAGACTGCATGCTTTTTATTATGTTTATGTCTAATTCTAATGCAATTCTAAAACACAAAATAACTTTAAATGATCCCTTGTTCTGTTTGCATAATCAGAATAAAGGGTTTATAAAGTTCAGGTTATCTGCTTTTGGTGTGGACCGGGCTTCTTAAATGCTTTTTGTGTTGTTGGCCAGCCCAGCAACGCCTTATTAGCCAACCCTGACAACCATCAACACAACAGGGCAACTCAACAATGACTCCCTTCCATACTTCAGGTTCAAACAGAGTCAAATTCAATCCAGGGTTCATAAAAGTATGCAGTTAATTAACAGAAAAAGCTATATGCAGAGTGTCCATGACAAACTTTAGTTATAGGAGAGTTATAGTGGTGTTTTACCACCATTTTTTATATCTGTTTCATATAAACTGTTTTTTTAAATATATAGTTAAACCAGTATAATTTTCTCACTGAAGCCATAAGAAACCTGCTGGTTGCATAAAATTTCACAAAAAATATATTCCGGTATTGGTATGAATAATCCTTATTATTTATTCACTTCTTGTTCCTCAAAGATTCTGCCTTATTTTTAACGTCTTATTTAGGCGTAGCCCACCAGGCGGGGCAGGCTGGGGAAGCTCTTTCGCATGCTCATGCACTTCTCCTGGTCTAGGAAGAGAGAGTTGGCCTTGATGGACAGGTCGTGCTCCAGGGCCACTTTTGTCTTTACCAGAGTCTGCAGAGTGTTTTCTGCCTCCATCAGTCTCTCCTGAAGCTTCTGGATGGTATCTTCAATCTCTCTCACCTCACCGACAAGCCTGAAGAGTCAGAGACAAAGACGGCTGGCTGACTGATTATTTTCTTTTAGCAAAAATCTACAACTTCCCATCAGAACATAAAGTGTAGCAGGGAGCTATTCACACTGCATTTTTAGTAGATATGCACAGATCAGATGCAATTTTCAATCTCAGATTCTATAAAGGTCTGACCTGCTCATACCGATTTTAGCCAACCTATAAATAACACGATAATTCCATGTTCTAATATTCTAATTTCTTTTATTCTCTGAATAAAAAAAAAAGGTTGATAATAAGATAAAGCAATGTTTTGGACATATTAAGGGCTACAAATCTGACTGTTTAGTAACCAAAACAACATTAAGGTTTAGGTTTTATTTGAGCCTTACAGTCTATTTCAAAAGGGAAACAGATTTAGTCATGTGCAATAAATTACAATATTATTGAAAAGTTTGATTATTTCAGTAAGTCATTTCATTAAGAGAAGCACATTATATAACAATTACACACTGACTTTTCAAGCCAATATTTCTGTTAATTATGATGATGATTAATGGAAAGTATGTTTGTTATCTGCTTAAAGTTGTTGTTTTCAAAAGGTACTTTGAATTTGCCAAAAAGGCCTCCTTGGAAAGCATGTTCTAATTTACTGAATATTATATTCCCTTGAGAACAAACATTTAAAAAAAAAATCTAGAAATATTCTTACTGTAGAGCAAATATGTTTATTTGTTGTGGACTGAAGTAATTACTCGGCTGACTCTTTACCTGTGGTGGGGGTTGTCCCTGCAAAGCTCTATGTTGGGCCTGCGTGTCCTCTCCTCCAGCCGAGTTTGGGCTACTTTAAGTGGGTTCTCCTTTTCTCTTAAAGCTTTCTTCAGCGACTCGATCAGCATCTCAGTCTGAAAAATCTCCTGCAAAGTCTGGGCGAAAGAACAAATAAATACCAGAATAAAGCAAAGACAAATTATTTCTAAATCAGGCTGTCAAAAGTGAGCTTGCTCTTTATGCAGCTTTACTGGCGGATACAAAAACCGTGGTGAGAACCCACTTACCAGACACAGTATGTAGAATTTTGAGAATTTGTGAAGAGGCAAAAAGTAATAAAGTTGCACTCTACACTAATTCTTATTAACCTTTAATTGTTGTTCTCAGAGCCTTTTTTGTGATCATTAAATGCCAGTGAATCCCTTCTGTTTACACTGAACAAAGCATTAAGTTTATTATGAACGGTAAGCCTGATACCACAGCTACTTTCATTTTTTAAAAGCATTGAATAAATAAATTCATCTATAAATCTTGAATCAGGAAGACTGTGTTCTGGCAGTTACTATATGTTTTAGCATGAACATATGTATGTAATCCAATCCAGACGACAGACGTTCCCTACAGGCCTTACTTTACAAATGTTTCATGCCACTTTTGGTGGTAATACCAGGTGTAAAATACTCCCTGCAATTGCAATAACAAACATAATTTTTATGGCATAATCTCCTCTTTACAAGTAGATAAAATGAAAAATACTACTGTAAATAAACTTACTTAGTGCCTAAAACCTTTTCTTATTTCGAACTGTCTTCATGTAGAAAGAAATGATAAAACAGTAAAAAGATAATCTTAACTAAAAAGCAACAAATTTTGAAAAAAAAACTACACTTCGCTACCAGATCAGTCTTCTGATTTTTTGTGACATATTTAAATGCAGGCGTATAGAAGAGGTAAGGACCTTAGCTAGGTGTGCCTGCAGGTTGCTCTTGGTATCAGCCGTTTCAGAAATGCGGTTGGTGAAGGCAACGTTGACATTGTTGAACTGGTTCCACATTTCGTTGGACGTTGTGTTCAGCAAGATTTCTATCTCGTCCCTGAGCTTCTGAGAGGCAGCTCGCTCGCTCTGAGAGCGCAGGATGTTGTCGTCTGTGAATTTGGACCACGAGTCCGGCAGAGAAACTCTGGCAAAGTGGCAAAGAGATGCATACATTCATTTTCAGGCACTGCGAACATGGGAATCAGACATAATGACAATGTAGTCATCTATTTGTATAAACAAATATAGAAAACTAACAACAAGCTCCCTTCAAATAAGAATATTTCATGAAAGAGCTTGGTAAAATAGTAAAGGGAACAATAACACATCAGATCTAACCTTTCACCCCATGAGACCTGCTTTGAAAACACACCTGCTCTGCTCTTAGAATAGTTAAAGCAGCCTCTTATTATAAGCTGGATGCACTCCTAACTCTAAAACGCTTGAATGTTATAATAAATCTTATCTGCAAAAAGTGTTTTCTGAAAGCCCATGACTATGTGTCAAAGTACCTATTTTATGAATCATCTTATATTGCCAACTTCAGAAAAATATTTATAGCGAAACAACATTAGCTAACCTTAAATATCGATTCATGTGTGGCCCGTGCATGTGATTATATTTCTCTTCAGTGATTGATTGTTTACATCCTTCTCATTGTCTAGTTTAAAGAAAAAAATGACAGAATGCATTTTTTTGGCTGACAAGCGCAACATGGCCACATGTTTCCCAAAGTCCACCTACTAACATCCTAATAGCTTTCTCAGCTAAGTTAACCCTGCATGGAAGCAGCGTATGACAAACTTTTCATCTTTACGTTTATACTCACGCATGCTCTATTCTGTCGATTCCTCTGTAATAGCCGATGCCGTCTGATGTGTTCCTCAAATAGTGACACCGATCATCAATCCTCTGAGCAGACACTTTGTCGCTCATGTCTTTTTCCAACTCGTGTTGGGCGCCTCGGTTTGACCTTAGGAAGACAAAAATAAGTCATCAAATTAGTTGTTTTAATCTTGAACTTACAAACAGATTCATATGTTCTTTTCTATTTTTTCAGGCTTACGCCAGCTGGGCGATGGCTCTATCCAGATGGCGCCTCATTCTCTCCTGACATGACCTTATAACCTCTACTTCCTTTTATTAGCACAGGCAGGGAGTAAATCACAACGTTTTACATGCAATAAGGTTGGTTTCAGAACTAAGACACTCACTGCAGTGGTTTTACCTTTATTAGGTCTTTTTCTACATCATCGTGTACCAGGTCAATGGACATCCGCTTCTCTCTGTGGTACAAACACTCTTGAGACACCTATTAACAGAATGATTGTAACCAAAACAAGCTGAGGTGATATTGTAAGATTAAGGTTTGATCAAAATTGAACATCTCTTGCTTGGAATGCTCAAACAGGTGAACCATTTAAAAAAGGTCCATAAGCATATCAGGTGTCCCCTACTGAAAGTATACTCTACATCATCACATGCATGTACATTACCCTGTGCCAAAGGCATGCTCCAGTTTCAGTTGCCTGGAGAAACCTCAAAGAAAACTTTCTGCCACCAGCTTAGCAAGCTATACATGTATAGATCACCAGTGATGGCCTCAAGCCCTCTACTATGAAACCACAGTGACCACATTAAAGGTTTTGCCCAACAAAGGCACTGCACGGTTCTGCAAATATAGGGTCACTACAACTTTTTTTTGTTTCCCCAAATGAAGGTCTAGAAGTTCTTCACAAAACACCAAATATTATCTTGACCTAGATGACTGAGAAACAATTTGCCCTTTTACTCATAGTAAACTAAAACCACAGGTTAAAACATTGCTACAACCTGTTCTTTCAGATACTTAAAGGTACAGTGGATGATGTTTTTCGGCTTCGAGTTCCAGGGGGATCACCTTATCTATTTGTTGTCCCACATGCCAATCATTGTGACTTGTTCATGTAACGCCAATGTGTGTTCACGCTCCTTGTTAGTTACCGCTTGCTGGCTGCACATACGCACTTCTAGTCTTTATATATCCAGTTAGCTTTGGTGTTAGCCGTTTATTGTAGCGCCGCTGCTCTCACCGCTAACCCCCTAACTTTAACTTAACCGTTTTACAAGTTTATCAGAAGAAGAGGAAGGCATCAGAAGAAGAAGTAAGACCAAAGTGTATTTGGGAGATTTTTTTCACACAATCCCCCTGAGGAGTGGAAGAGCAGGTAAGATGGTCGTGCGCATGTGCGCAGTTATTAAAAAATGGACTTGGGCATTTCTTACCCACCTTCTCGGCAAAATCGTCCACTCTACCTTTAATTTAAACAATGATTAGTGCATCTACATTTTTGGTAAAATGTAAAACCCATTCTAACCTGAAATGGCCCCTCGGTCTCTGCTAAGGCTCTCTCCAACCTTCTTTTTACTTCACTGAGTGCTGCTATCTCTGTCACCATATTGTCAATCTCATGGCTGAGCTCAGACCTCCAGAATACAATATCATTGACCCTTTCTGCAATGTTCTTGCTAGTGTTTTCCTGCGTTCTTCTGGTGAGCTGCTCTTTATCCTGCATCAACCTGATGGTGTCTTTCCTCAGTCGCTCTGCACTCTTCCTTGAGGATTCCGACTCCCGGTAATTATTATGGTTGGACTTGTACCAGTCATCTGGGGTGTACCGGGTCGTCAGCATGGTCCTGTTGGAGGGGAAGAAAGTGGTGTTGGCTCGAACCAGATCAAAGTTATCCCGTTGTGCAGAGGATGTTAACGGGAGAGCGCTGCTGCTCTTGTAATAGCTGTTGGTTCTCCACATATTGGCACTGGGACTCAACCCCAAGGCTGGCTGAGTGTTGCGATAGCTAGATGCCATTGTGGAGATGGCAGGGAGGAAGTGGCTTGTTTTTGGCCGTGTATATGTGGTCGTCAGAGTTGATCCAAGCAGCTCCATTTTTGATCCAAGCTTCTTTGTGACTATTTTAAACAAAATAGAAAAACATAAAAAGAAAATTATATGTTGCTTTAATTCCTTACCAAAAAAGTGTGTTCTACACAAATATCCAGCCCCTTCCCGTCCGTTGATCCAAAATAAAATTCAGTGCAACCAACTGCCTTCAGACGTGACCTACAATTAGTAAATAGAGCTCACTTGTGTTTTATGTGATCCCAGGACAAATACATGTGTAATGGACTCAGGGGGCTGTTCGTTAACGTTAATGAAAACTTGCATCATGAAATTAAACAGAATTATATTTAGTTATGTTACTGGGTAGGAATATTTAAGGTTACACTTCCTCTAACTCCATTTTGAACATGTCAAAGGACATAATGTTAAAATGTGTAATGATAATATTATGAATATTTGAACATGTTATGAAATATGTGAAATAAATTAAGTTATAAAAAGCTGAAGACTAGGTAACGCACTGGATGTGTATTTCACATATTTCTCCTATTTTAGCTTCCCTTCATTGGCTTCCTGTTAAATCAAGAATAGAATTTAAAATTCTTCTTCTAACCTATAAAGCCCTTAATAATCAAGCTCCATCATATATCAGAGCTCTGATTACCCCGTATGTTCCTAACAGAGCACTTCGCTCTCAGACTGCAGGTCTGCTGGTGGTTCCTAGAGTCTCTAAAAGTAGAATGGGAGGCAGATCCTTTAGCTATCAGGCTCCTCTCCTGTGGAACCAACTCCCAGTTTTGGTCCGTGAGGCAGACACCCTGTCTACTTTTAAGACTAATCTTAAAACCTTCCTTTTTGACAAAGCTTATAACTAGAGTGGCTCATGTTACTCTGAGCTACCTTTATAGTTTTACTGCTATAGGCTTAGGCTACTGGAGGACATCAGGATCTAATTTTCTCACTCTATAGAGTTGTACTGTTCTTCAATTATGCATTACGTGTTGTCATTTCTGCTTTAACTTTCTGTTCTCTCTCTTTTTTTTCTTCATAGTAGGTACACCTGGTCTGGCGTTCTGTTAACTGTGACATCATCCAGTGAAGACGGCTCACCCGCTATTACCATCTAATGTAGAACAGATTACTGGATCAATGTGTGCTTTTGTGCTTGTTTGTCTCTCTTGTTGTGTCTCTGCTCTGTCTTCTGTAACCCCCAGTCGGTCAAGGCAGATGACCGTTCATACTGAGCCCGGTTCTGCCGGAGGTTTTCCTTCCCGTTAATGGGGAGTTTTTCTTCCCACTGTCGCTTCATGCTTGCTCAGTATGAGGGATTGCTGCAAAGCCATGGACAATGCAGACGACTCTCCCTGTAGCTCTACGCTTCCCCAGGAGTGAATGCTGATTGTCGGGACTTTGATGCAATCAACTGGTTTTCTTATATAGGAACATTTTTGACCAATCTGTATAATCTGACCCAATCTGTATAATATGATTGAACTTGACTTTGTAAAGTGCCTCGAGATGACATGTTTCATGAATTGGCGCTATATAAATAAAATTGAATTGAATTGAATTGAATGTGTCAGGGATAAAGAGGTCAAAACATTTCTGTCAGGGTTTGGTTAAATATCCCAAGCTGATGACTGGTCAAGCAGCATAAAAAATGAAAGGTGAAGCAAATATGGCAGCAAAAAATAAATAAAGTTGAATATCATCTGCATAATTTTTGTTTGATGTTCTCAAACATACTAGTAATTTGCTCTGAGGGAATATGTTTATGTATTTGACAGACACTTAAAAATTAGGACATTACAATATGATTAATATCAAAGCTAACAATAAGAAACTTAAAAGTAAGATCAATAGTTAGGGTCCATGACAGGTTTTACAGTATAGAAATAGAGTACAGGCATAGAGGGAAGTGTAGAAAGAGATGGAGGGGGCATGGAAGTAGAGGGTAGGAAATACAGTATATGGAGCATGAATGGGATTGGCACCAAAACAGCACCATGAAGGACACCAGATGACAGGCTAAGCAGTATGGGCCATGATCTAGTTCCTAACATAAAAGCTTATGTTTAAAAGAAAATAAATTAATAGCATTACATCTGATTTACCCATCAAAGTCTACAGAGTCTGCGCTGTTCACAATGTTACTGAATATATATAGTAGAGTGATTTTAGAATCAGAATCAGAAGTAGTAGTTTTAGTTTGGTGTATTACTTAAAGAAAGTATGAGATATATCAAATAAATGAGAAAAAGAATTGCTCACCCACTGCTTTCATTCTAAAATCTTCTAAACCTCTTTGGACATGGGCATGTAATTATTTAGGGAAGTTTCTAAATGAGATCTTTCTTATTTGTCATCAACTTTGTTTAAAAAAATTTGGATGAGAATAATGGTGCTTCATATTCATATTGACTGTGCAGACAAAATTAAATACATCTTCAAAGCTGTTTGGAAACATATAAATTAAAGCTAGAATACCAAAACAAATTTAAAAAAAAGACTTACCAAGATGATTGTTTGTCCCTTGGTTAACAATGAACGGCTGGCACTCAGCTGTGTATACCTGAGAATGAGTTCAAGAACACAGTAAAGCTGAACTGACATGCATAATAGATAAAGAAGTTTGCAAGTCATTGATTCAGCCAGCCAATAACGTTGCCTAGTCATGGAGCGCAGGAGCTGTCCAAGATTTCTGTTGACACAGAAGCAGTTGCCATGGGTTACTGCAACACTATGCCAAAGGATTGTGAGATTAATGACCACCACAAGCTTTTTGATTGTTTGCTTTATAACCAAAACGTTCGGCAACAGAATCTTAGTTGTTTCAATGCTTGCGTTACATTTTGCTTGTCAGCCTTTGGAGCTATTTTACATTGCACAGCTGTGAATTTTTAATTTACTTAGGATAAGAAATGCAACTAACTTACCAACATAATTTATATACAACTACATTCATTTTTGGCTAGCACATATTAATATACCATCTTTTTCTGTGCTTCAGTTCTTCTTCCAGGAATCTAAGTCTTGTCTTTAAAGCACAGGAGTTTACTTATTCTTCATTCAGCATCAGGTGTCTTATTATCACTCTGAGAATCCAGTGCTCTGTATGGATTACAGTCACCTGTTTAATAATTTATGCCATAGGAAGAGTGCACACAAACCCCTGTAGCACAGAGTAGTAATCTGTGTCGTGTTACCTGTCACTGCAGCTGGGGTTCCTTTACACTAATCAGTCCAGAGGAGGTTTGTGGTTGGTCAGACAATAGCCTAGTTTTCCACTAGTGAGAGAATTCAAGCTGTAGTCAGGAGTCTCTCATCTGGCCCAAACCTACAGTATGTTACAGGGTTGTGAGCAGAATAAAATATATTTATACAGTAGCTGTATGGAGGGACATGATGATGCTGTAGCCAAGCTTTCTATGCCTGACCACCATAGAGTTATGTATCACAGTTCATGTTCAACTGGCAACCCCCCCCCCCCAATGAAATATATTTCATATCATTTCTTTACCTCTTATAAGCTCTCCTACTTTCTTCCCGAGTTGTAAGAATTTGCATGTTCTGGACGGATAGACAAACGGATGGATAGACAGATGCATGGAATGATAATGGTTTGGCTGGATAATTTCTTTAATCTGTGTAGAAAATTATGAACTGACATGCTGTCTTTAAAATTAAACTGTAGTGTAAAGTGAAAACAAAGCCAATCTAACAAGAAAAAAATAAACTGAATCCTTATAATAGTAAATTCTTAAAGTATGCAAATTACTCTAAGTTCATTAATGATGGATGTGTGAATGAATTGCTAATTTATGCAAGCCCCTTGAGCCGGATGATTTGAATTTGCATGTTAGATTGCTACGCAGAGTATTTTAATAGTATTTTTGTCTTTAACCTGGAGTTTTAGATGGATATATTTAGGTAATTTAGAATTGAAAGATATATTTGGCTCCACCCCTGCAGCTCACAGCATCGCTTAACATGGATAGGTTGCAGAAGGCCACACCGCACATGCCTCGAATCCTCTCTACACAGCCACTATAAATACGCGTTAGAGGAGCAGAAAAAAAGCAAACACTCGTATGAAATTCCTCCCCTAGATAGAGCTCCAAGTGACCGCCTTAAAAGTGATTCTGTTCGATCTACCACAGGCGAAGGAACGCCAGAGAAGCCTATATATACTCCTGCCGTGTGACTCGAGACAGTATGTTGTGAATTACTACATAGTGGAAATGTCTGAGGGAGCAAGCATGCCGTTCACTCCGCTTGGTGTCATCAGAATAAGAGGATTAAAGCTCCAGAAAAAGTTGTACAAGACATTCTGGACTCACAGTTGTTGTTTACATACTGCCTTAATGGAGTTTCATATAGTAATATATTATAATATACTTAAACTAGAAAATGAAACATTGTTAACATCGGTTTACCAGGTTGGGCTTTCTTGGTTTGGCCTCAATAAAATGTGTGAGTCTTCATGTTTGGACAACAGAGACAAAGATAAGGACGAGCAAGCGTGACAGCTAAGGTGACAGTTGCAGTGCCGTAAAAAAGATTTCCATGCCTATCGATTTCATCAGTTCATCTGTTAAACTATTGTTTTGAACTATTTCATATGTTTACACTTGTCCAGTGCCTTGCCTAAATTTTCTCATCCTTGGAACCTTTCTTCATTTTGTCATGTTACAAACACAAACAACAAAAGTATTGTACCGGGAGCATATGTGATAAACCCGCATTGTATAGATCATATTGAGAAGTTGAAGGAAAATGTTTCATTCATATTAATACAATCTGAGAAGTGTGCAGTGCTTTTGTTTTCAGCACTACCATCACTGATGAGGGCTTTTCAGGGATGTCTCTAGCAGCTATGCACAACTTGTAATGGAGACTCTTGTCCATTCTTTTTCCCAAGATAGCTTAAGCTCAGTTGCATTGAATGGAGAGCATAATAGACGATGAGTTGGGTTTAGATCTTAACTTTGACTGGGCCACTCTGGCAGATAAATGTCTTTGATCTAAACTATTTATTGTTGGTTTGGCTGTATGTTTAGTTTACTGTGAACCTGGTTTTCTATTGTCGTTACGCTGTATTTAGCTCAATCCATCCATCAACTTGGTCAGCTTATCTCAGCCTAAGAAAAGCATGCCCACAGAAGGATGCTGACACCACTGTTTCACTGTGTAGATGGTGTATTTTCTGGCATTTGTACAGAGCAGTATTTTGTGAATTGTCCAAAAGCTTGGAATATTGTTTTATGGGTTAACCTTGCTTTAAACCCTCTCCAACGTTATATGTCTTTGAGGAGTAAGTCCAACTCAAGTCAGAATCAAGTTTCTAATGACTGAAACAAACATCAAATCCTCATCAAATCCAAGACATTAAGTCAACCTCAGACCCTGCTGCACTGTAAGTTAGGCTTCCAAACCTGTAACTGTATGTCATTTGCCTAAATTACCAAATAAATGTTTAAGAATTACCTTTCAATATTTTAATAATCATTAACAGTTAAAAGTTTTGAAATGCTATTGGGAAATAAAAACCACTGCTAAATGTGGTTTTATATTGTGTTGGAAAACTTATCAAATATAAATCTGCATTAATGCTCAAAGAAAAACAATTGAAAGAAAGTAAAACCTATTAATGTTGAATTTCTGAATGAATCAAGCCAAGTCTTTGTAATGACTCACTTAACACCATTTTATCATTAACTTTATATTCTTTATTATATATTGCTTTAAAAAAGGGTTGGGGGGGGGGGGGGTTCCTTCTCCATCATCTAACCCAGAGAATTTTTAATGATTATGGGAAATCTTATTCTAAGTCAGCATTTAAACCTTTGTTCTCAATTTAACATGTTCAAATTTAAGGTATAAGTTATCACAAACATGCGAAGACTCCTGTCTTTGCCTGCCTTAATATTTTTGCATTCTGTTTCTCAATTGAAGTGGGGTTGATTTGGAGTCAGCTGCTGACGGAGAACACCTGGGCCCACTGTCTCGTGTCTCTTTAATCCTGGCTGCTCCTCAAACCTGTGGCTGACCTTGCACTCTCCACAGCAGGCAGTCCAGGTATCTGGTTTGGCTTAGTTTTTGGTTTGCTTTGGTTATGTCTTGGTGTGTTTGTGCGACACCATAGAACACTAGAGCATTCACACTTTCATAAACATGCACACCCAACACAACTGATTTACTAAAACTCATATGCAATACTTTAATTAGTCTTAGTTTTTTGTTTCTTTTGCCACCCCTTAAGTTTATTCAATAAAAAAACACTTCTTTGGCTGCTGAAATCAGTGTGTCTCCTCTTTTGTGTCATGACCTCACAAGTTGGGCTGATTGAGGCAGTGTTGTAAGTAAATAAATGAGCGTTGAGCTGAATAAGAACAACAGAACTGTAAGTACTTTTATTAGCATATTTTTTAGCCACAGATGTCCTTGCAATGTCGCAGCTAGCTTAACAGCAAGAGAATGTCAGAGGGAAGTGAAGTTTATTTTGTTTCTGGAGTGTTTTCTAAACCCTCCGTCCCAGTGGAAAAAAGTCAGTGTGTGTTCTCTCCCTGAGCTCCTGATGTTTTCACTTTCATACCCACCCACTCACCCCCCTTAAAACTTCCTGCTGTCTCGTGTGTGCAGGCTACTCTACAACTTCCTCTGTCTGAGCTATTATTAACGGTCCTTGCTCACTTCCATAAGCACACAGTTTTACGGCTAAAGCAGACCTGCAGCTTTTCTTTTTGTCTATAATTGAGCATCTGAGCCATAAGGGCATCGGTTTCCTCTCATGAATTGTAGATGGAGCTGTCGACGAGGAGGGTGGCCACACCTGAAGAGGAACAGAGGAGAGGAAATGAACCGTTAAATCTGATGACAGGGTTGTAGATCCCCCGCTGAGGTACTGGAGCATCCAGATGGGAAAATCCAAGGAACATCCTGGTCTCATCAGCAGCTTTCTGACATAGAGCTTAAACTTATTATCATGTTCTTCTCCTCATAATTTAAATCTTAACCAAAATAATGTGACAACGCATTCTTCATGTTATCTAAGTCAATCCTCTAGTAAATATGATTATTATATATTTGTTTTTTTTTCTCTAAAAAAATACATATATCATATTTTTACAAATATTCCTTTTCAGTTTGATGCTAACATAATATTTAAGATAAGGTACCTGAGAAAGCATACAAAAGAGGGATTTTATGTTTGGAATTGAAATTCAGGTGTCAATGCTCAATATAATGTCACACTAAGATAGGAGTAGTTAGGGCAAAGCATCCAGTAACCAATTAAATTGCATGGAGTGAACACTTACATTGTGATTTGGTTTTGATAGGAGACAGAAGGACTCTAGCAAACATAATATCACTCTTGGACAGTGGATCCTCGTGCATGAAGCTGGTGCTGAACTGGAGAGCTCCTTCAGCGACCAACTGCTGCATCCTAGGTGCACATATGAGCGTTATTGCAGGTCCTTCCTCCCAACAGCTATTAGACTTTATACATCTGAGGCTACGTTCACACTGCAGGTCTTGAAGCTTAATTCCTATTTTTTGCAGAAATTGGATTTTTTTTTGAGGTGCCTATTAGATGCGGCCATCATCAGACTTCTGTCAGAACAGTTCAAGACCGCAAAGCGACCCGCATGGACTGACAACAGAAGGAGACGTTGATATATTAAAGATTTATTTTTGCTCTTTAACAATGTATTATGGGAAAACCTGCTTAGTTTGATAACTTGTTTTAACTTTTGATATATAAATGAGAAGACTGGTCAGTTAAATAAGAGAGAGGACTGGCCAGTTCACAAATTGATTATTGCTGTTGTGGTGTTCGCACCTGAGTTCACATGAAACTAAGAACCACATGTGTTATTGTGTTATAATTTGTTTTAACTTGTGGTGGGAACTTATGACAATGTGTTGTGGGAAAGACTGATTCTGTATTCCTTATTTTGTTTATATTTGCTGTATTCTGAGTGCACTCATATTATTTTGCTTCGCACACTGCTGAAATGCTGGGAACGGGTCCTGTTTGGGAAATATGTTTTGGGAGGCAGGGCAGCTGTGGAGGGAGAAATGGCCACTCTCGCTCCACATCTGACTCTTTGTTTACAAGTATATAAAGAGGAGACTGCCCTTAGCCCAGTGAGTCTGCCGTGAGTTCGTGTGTGGAATACCGGCATCGTGAACGCTGATCTTAACCTAGGACTGAGGGCTCCCAGTTCGTGTCAATGGTAAGGCCTGATTCTGAGAATCTGTTGAGCGTCACGTTTGTTTGAAAGCTTGTTGCTTTAATGCTTGCTACTTTGCCTGTGTGAAGTGCTTGTTGTTTTGATGTGCTGTATTCTGTGGGGAATAATAATAAATGTGTGCCTTATATTCTAACAGAAACAGTGTTTGAGTCCTTATTTGTGTTTGCCGATCTCTCCCGATCCTGAAATAAACATTTCATAAAACCGACGTCACAGAGCAGCACACTGTTTGCGGAATAATGGTGAATGTAACTGTATCTAGAAATGTTCAATAAGGTTCTCTTTAAAAAAAAAAAAAAAAACACTGGAAAATTAAAAAAAAACATGGATACCGGCCGGCATCTCTCCTCTGTTCTGATTAAAAAGCTGTTGAGCAATGGGAGCTGACAATATTAAGACCACATCATAGCAAGATGAAATAAGGTAAGAAGAAAGCAACACAGCTATTAACAATGGTCTTTTATGGAGCGCTTACTGCTGCTACTGTGTGTGGATGTATAGTGAGAGACAAGAAAGTGATGTGAAAGACCGTTCAGAAAGGGGATGAACTTCAGTCCAGTTCTGAAGTCTACACAAACATGGGGAAGACTTAAGATTTGACAGCTGTCCAAAAGGCGACCATCGACACATTGCACAAGGAGGGAAAGACACAAAAGGTTATTGCTGAAGAGGCTGGCTGTTCTCAGAGCTCTGTGTCCAAACACATTAATAGAGAGGCAAAGGGAAGGAAAAACTGTGGTCAGAAAAAGTGTACAAGCGATAGGGATCACTGCGCCCTAGTCAAGATTGTGAAAAAAAAAACATTCAAAAATGTGGGGGAGATTCACAAGGAGTGGACAGCTGCTGGAGTCAGTGCTTCAAGATCCACCACCAAGAGACGCTTGAAAGACATGGGTTTCAACTGCCGCATACCTCGTGTCAAGCCACTGTTGACCAAGAAACAGCGCGAAAAGCGTCTCACCTGGGCTAAGGAAAAAAAGAGCTGGACTGCTGCTGAGTGGTCCAAAGTCATGTTTTCTGACGAAAGCAAATTTTGCATTTCCTTTGGAAATCGAGGTCCCAGAGTCTGGAGGAAGACAGGAGAGGCACAGGATCCACGTTGCCTGAAGTCTAGTGTAAAGTTTCCACCATCAGTGATGGTTTGGGGTGCTATGTCATCTGCTGGTGTCGGTCCACTCTGTTTCCTGAGATCCAGGGTCAACGCAGCCATCTACCAGCAAGTTTTAGAACACTTCATGCTTCCTGCTGCTGACCTGCTCTATGGAGATGGAGATTTCAGGTTCCAACAGGACTTGGCGCCTGCACACAGCGCAAAATCTACCCGTGCCTGGTTTACGGACCATGGTATTTCTGTTCTAAATTGGCCAGCCAACTCCCCTGACCTTAGCCCCATAGAAAATCTGTGGGTTATTGTGAAAAGGAAGATGCAGAATGCCAGACCCAACAACGCAGAAGAGTTGAAGGCCACTATCAGAGCAACCTGGGCTCTCATAACACCTGAGCAGTGCCAGAAACTCATCGACCCCATGCCACGCCGCATTAATGCAGTAATTGAGGCAAAAGGAGCTCCAACCAAGTATTGAGTATTGTACATGCTCATATTTTTCATTTTCATACTTTTCAGTTGGCCAACATTTCTAAAAAATCCCTTTTTTGTATTAGCCTTAAGTAATATTCTAATTTTGTGACACAAATTTTGGATTTTCATTTGTTGCCACTTCAAATCATCAAAATTAAATGAAATAAACATTTGAATGCATCAGTCTGTGTGCAATGAATAAATATAATGTACAAGTTACACCTTTTGAATGCAATTACTGAAATAAATCAAGTTTTTCAAAATATTCTAATTTACTGGCTTTTACCTGTACATATCTGAATTAGCACCACATATAGAAGTTGCACAAATCGTATTTATGTGGGTGAAAAGGTCGGGTTTGGGTCGCACTTCCCTGCAGTGTGAACGTAGCCTAAGATGGCAATAGTTTAATAATCCTGGGGAAGAGTATTTCTAAGAGACAGACTATTTCTTGGTGGATGACAAGAATGAAAGGTTTTTAGGTTTCACTGAGCTCTCACGTGTTTGCTACAAGGATGATCTTTGTGCCGGACATTTTCTCATTAAAGAGATAGTTTTGTCAAGAAAATTATCGCTTTATTGGATTGTAAAGAGATGTTTCCAAGCATTGATGCTACAGCGGCTACATCATAATCATCGATATATGGTGGTATCATCTTGTTTTAGCGGCCAATACTCAAACAGCCAGTTGTGGTTTATATTAATTTCCTACATTGTTTTAGGGTTTCAGGTTCTAAAATATGATGATATATGGACTTTAAAGATAAGTTATTCTTTCAAGACCCGGATTTTCTGATAATCTTGTGATGCAAGCTTCATCAAGAGCTCTTCTTTTCTAACGGTCTTTGAAAAACCTTCCTTGGACTTTAGCATGCTCTTTAACTTATTTAATGCCCAGTTTTTGGTAGCTAAGCATGAGAGCATGATGTGCAGTGTGGCCCCAACAAATGTGGTCCAGTGCAAGGTCAGATAAGTGTCAAACCTAAAGAAACTTTTTAGCAAGTAAACAGCACCTAAATGTGTGTTCTTCAGGAGGGGAGGGGGGGGGAGATAAAAAAACAAGAACTTGAAACACCCAAGACTAGTGCAACTGAAAACTGTACATGTAAAAGGAACAGGCTATGGAAGTACGTCTTCCATAGCAGTGAAAGCAGTCAGTAGGCTTGCATGTTGTTTGTAAATTTCTCCAATGTGAGATCAATAAAGCCTATCTTATCTTATCTTATGTTGTAAGCAAGTTTGTGTTTGTGTGCTGTTGCATGGCAACTATTGTATTTGTGTTTGTACTTTAAAGCTGGAAGGTTTTTGGAAAGGCTCCTTAGACACAGTGTGCATTGAGGGCTCCATTGCATTACCTACAAAAAGCAGACAAATGGAGGCCATATTAGATACTCAGACAGAGGAAGCAGAGACGGGCAGACTGTCAGGCAGCAACTGATGCATGCTAGGCCTCTCTGAAACCCAGCACTGTTGTTGATGAACACACAATCAAAACACTCTGATTTAGCTTGGTTTGTTTCCACTCTTTCCTGTTTTACATGTCTCAAGGTAGCATTTAGCATAATGTGCCCCTCTGTTTTTGGCATCTAAAAGAAGGCAGCAAATGTATCCATCTTCTTTCTATTCAGCCTGGATATTTTCTTGAAGATCAGACACCCCTCTTTTCCCTCATCAAATCAGCCTCAGCTCTGATATTCCTTGATTTTGAAACATCAGAAATGTGGCATCAGTTTTGTTCACAATCTAAAGTGAAGCGTGTGGATGATTTGGGGGTTCAGAGGGGAGGTCAACACACGTATAGCAGGACAAGCAATCGGATAGATGGCTGAACTTTAGCCATCCCCCACTCTGTGATCAAGGCTCACAGTCACAAACCTCCAGAGTAGGATGTGGGGCCGTGAATGCAGGGCTTTGTCCAGCCCATGGTCATCACATTCCATCAGAGCCACTCTGTGGCGTTCAGCAGAGCGGAGGAGAGAGTATGGCATGGCTGCTGGACAAGAGAGAGAGGGAGGCCCAGACAGGACACACAGCAAAGCTAAATTTCTGTCTGTCATGCTGCAATGCAACAGAAAGATCCCTGTGCTTCTGCTTAAATTGTAAAGTTTTCTGTTTTGTTCTGACCTGTTGCGTTTTTTCCTGTCCTGTCCTTTTTTCTCTTGTCCTATACTACACTTCCAAGTCTATACTAGCCGAACTTTTGCTTCAATATCAATATATTGACGTCCTGTCCTATTTCTTCCTTCCAATCACTGTCCTATCCTACCCTGGCTTTTAATTTTCTTCTTTGCCTTATTCTATCATTATATCTGTTTCTCTATACTATACTATCCAATCCTACACTATCTTAGCCTAGCACATCCCATCATTTAATCCCATTTCAATTTCTATCCTAAATTAACGCGGTAGCTGTCTGTCTAGTCTGATCCCTTCTTAACTGTTCTTTTCCTTTTTCACCCCTTTCTTTTAATTATCTATCCTTTCATTACATATCATTATAACCAATCCCAGTTTAGGAGGGGTTTTCTGTGATTTGCTTCCTTTTTTTTCCCCACAGGGGACTCTGCTGATGATAGCATTTCCAAACAATTTTTCAAAAAGTTTAATCTTTAGATTTTTTTCTTTTCAAACTAAGAGTCAGCATTTTGTCGCTGGAAGAGTTTTAGCTAGTATTTTTACGGATGTGAGAAACAGCCTCTTTAGGTTTTAATAAAGTTTTTTGTTTTAGTCACAGTGTGTTCAGAGTCGGGTCTAACGGGACTGGTGGTTGTAATTTCAGTTATTTTTGGCCAAACGTTTATAAAGGGGAAAGAGGTCTAATTTTTCCATGCTGAGTCAGGAGTTGAATTATTCACCCTGGGCGTGTGTTGTATCTCACACTCAGGCCTCCTCCCCAAATTAGGGAAAAATGCAGCTTGTACTTGCCATGAAGGCATGACAAAAAGGGAACAAGAATGATAGGAACCTCAGATGATTTCTCAGTAACTCAAGATCACGCCGGACAGTATCTTGTGCTTTATTGAGGAACAAAAGAGTCAGCATTCCTCGTGTTTGTGTCATTTCGGAGCGAGGGTGCTAGATGTTCAGCATGTGGCCTGTAGATGTGCCACTGTCATAGCCAAGAGGACAAATAAAGGACGTATGTATGTGCTCAATTCAGTCTTTCACTTTTTTTCCGCTCTTCATGACACACAAACTACAGATAAGATATCTGTCACACTTTTTCCCAATCATGATTTACATTTACTTGTAAAGTCTTCCTGTACTACAGCCCCTCTCTGAGATATTTTTATAGCTGGTTGTAGTCTGTGTTGTCTCCACAAAGAGGTGCCTGTCAGTGTCTATGGGAGACTGTGCAGCTGGAAACGCGAGTTGAAAGAATAATTGTGTCTGCTGGGTTCAGATGCTGTATCTGCCAGCTGATTAACGCCTTTAAAACAGTCTGCTATCTGTCAAAAGAGGAGGCTTGCTTCAAATAAACTCCACAGCTCTCATTTTCTTCTGTGACAATAATGTAACAAAAAAGCCTTTTGTCAGTGAATTGATTCAAAATGTATCACAATGTATAACATCTATAAAAAGCTCACTTTTGAAAAGAAACAATCTAAATACCCATGTAGATGAGATTTGGTGTTTGTGCAAAGGTATTTTGTCATTTAGGCTGAGCGTCCACATGGATGCGACGTTTGGGAGAACGTAAAAGACAGTGGCGGCTGGCCCATAGAGGGCGCTCGGGCGCTGCCCTTCCTAGATGTGGAGGGGAAAAGTCAAAATATATATAGATTTTAAAAGTATTATTAATGTCAGTTTTTACTTAATAGTACATGGCTACATGTAATAAAAATTATTATAACACTTCTACGAATTGACTCTACCAATTGACTCTCATTTAACAGTGCATTTCCACCAACAGAACGTATCATTTCTCTTCTTCTACGCTTGTGGGGCTACCGCTGAAGGAGCCCCACAAGTGTAGCGAAATAACCAATCGTATACTGTTGCTAGGGAAGATTTATAAATATTTGGCCAATCAGCATCGCCAAAATGAATGGGTTTGGGGCTCCTGGCGTCGTAGCCCTAGCTGCACAGTGATAGGTGCACTTCACGCATGACGTCACAAGCTACATCCGCACTACATCCGGGTCACGGTGGTCGGCAAAAACAGCACTGTTTTCGCTTACCAGCGTGACAAAACGGGTGAATTCGAGCGTACTTTTAGTTTATTTTTGGAATCAAACAATGCCTACGACTTGTTGTGCTGCCAGTTGCACACAGAGGCATTCCAAATCATCGGATGTACGTTTCTTTCGTTTACCGAAGGACGAAGAAAGAAGAAAGAAGAAAGAAATGGATAATTTCAATTGAAAAGGATCCAATCGTCTGTGGGAGCCATCATACCACGACAGAATTTGCAGTCTACAGTTCATCTCCGGTAAAAAAAATTAGGATATATATTTAAGTCAAGACGTAAACGTTTGTTTCGTAATAATATACGTACATGTACAATGTATGCAAACCCTCTGGCATGAGTCTGTCAAAAGGATTAATAAGACAAAACCACCAAAATAATCCTTTGTGAACAATGTTTTTTTATTAATTAAATGCTTATTGTGGTATCGTAGTAATTTTCCGACTTTTAATTTAAATGCATGTACTGGGTTAGGCAGGGAAATCTATTGGCCAGCCCCACCAAGATTTTTTTTCACCAGCCGCCACTGGTAAAAGATCATTTTTGAAACCGTGTCCCAAAGTGGATACATTTCAAAACAGCGGGTTCATTTTTCCTTGTCTACATTCGAGCCACGTCTTTTCTGTAACAATAACGTTACAGAGGCTCATTCGCCTCTCTCTGTAATCCGCATTCGCCTTACTCTCACAAATGACCACAAAGATGGCTGATTAGTAGTGCTGTTAGTAGTGTCCTGGGATTTTTTTCTTAGTTGTTTATGGAAATTTGTCTATGTGCAGTCAAAGCCTACGTTTTTTTTTACATGTAAAACCAAAAATGTTTGATGCAGAGGTGCATTAGCTTCAGCCTCCCTTTGAAATAAAACCCAGTACAGCCATTTGCCTATGGAAGCCATCTAATTGGCAAATGGCTTGAACTTGTGTAGAAGTTTATGAAGTCCCATGAATCTGAAAGTGCTTTACACTCCATTCAGTCGTTCACCCACTCACACGCTGATGGTGGTAAACTACATTGTATCCAAACTTACCCTGGGGCAACTGTGACTACAAATGGGCAGGCTGACAGAAGTGAGGGTGCCATACAAATTGTACCACTGGGCCTTCTGACCAGGTAAAGCGGTATAGAGGGTCTTGCCAAAGGACACAACAACTGAGACAGATGGAGCGGGGGTTCGAAGAGGCAACTCACCGGTTGCAGGTCGAACTCCCTAGCTCCTGCGCCACTCCAAAAACAATTTTGGCATTCATTTTGACATGGCCCTTAAAGGGCAACAGTGGCGCAGGAGTTAGGGAGTTTGTCTGCAATTGGTGGGTTGCCAGTTTGATTCCCTGCTTCGACCGTCTCAGTTGTTGTGTTCTTGGACAAGGCACTTCACCCGAATTACCTGCTGGCGGTGGTCAGAAAGTCAAGCCACCAATATTTGTAAGGGAGGGCTTATACCCAAATTAGTAAAAGATTATATGTAGATTTTATATATATATAATCTTCATGTCTCAAATATCTCAAGCAGATCTCTCACAAATCTTCCTTAACTAACAAAATACCAATGAAGACAGATTTTTTCACTTAAAGGCGGAAAAAATACAATAGCTTTCTTGTTCTGAGGCATTTTCCGACCTCTGTCCCCTCCCTCAGATTCTGAAATACCAAAGGCTTCTGCTCTACAGCTCCTTACAGGCTCTTGAATTGTTCTCACTTTCCCAAATTAGGGCTCAAACAGAATGTTGCTATTGACAATTTGAACATCACCGGAATTTGATTATGCTTTCTGGCATCTCAGTGCTCATAAATAAGATTTAGTGGAAACGCTGCATATTGCTGGCATATTCCCACCTTTTTCAATAGCGGACTAATGGGTGTCCTGTGGATCCCTGCCCTGGCATTGTTTCAGTAGCAGTGCAAAGCTTAAATGGATGAGAAAATTGAAAATTATGGCCAACATGGTTCCTGGTTTTGGAAAGACATAGCTTTGTTAAAAAAAAGTCCCCCCCCCACCAGCACACAAACACACAGACACATCCACACGAAAACCTACTTCAACCTCTATCAAGTCTTGAATGCCTACCATAACCTTTAACTCTATTTTAATAATGAGGCATCCATAAATATATTAGAAAAACTATTTATCAACATGTTCACACACTCAAAAAATTCCCAGCACTGCATTTAGCTTTATCACAACACCTTGCAGCATTAATTTCCATCCACACATGCAATAATATTTTGACAAGATTCCTTATAGCTAATGGGGGGTTGGACCACTGCACCAACTCATGTACAGCACATGAACTCTGGAGAATGTCTCATGGTTTGTCAACCTCTTCATATCTTGGAATATACCAAGGGAAGACGAAATGTGCAGATAGAATAACCTGATCAGTCAGTATATACTCTGGCAATCAGCTGACCTCATTCTTTGGGCACATAACGTTGCTCAATGTAGACCGGACCAACTTCACATAGCACAAATTACAGCAGCGCCCCTACAAGCTTGAATGATAGGCACTAGGCACAGTAGGTGCACCACTTTATGTCCATCTCTTCTTAAAGCATGCATTTGAAAATCTGGGCTCTTTGGACAACCTGATTTTTATCAATTGTGTCAGTGGTTTTTTAAAGCTACATAACTTTTTTAGTTCTAATTCCTTCTGTTCCGTTTACACTGTGTGTGGAGTATCTGGAGTTGTTGTTTTTAACAATATGATGCCACTAAGTGATTGTGCATGACATTTATTTCCAATCAAATTTCCTCCACAAAGAGGGTTCACCACTATCCTTTTAATTTTTGAAACTAATAGATTAAACAAATTTTAGTAGTTCCAGCAATCTCCTTAGATGGTATTGTTACTTGATGCATGCCAATCCTTATTAATGTCATTTATACAACCACAGGGTGTCTACCCAGATAAATGTTTAATAAATGAGAACCAACTCAGTGCATCAGTTGGGCTTAAATAACGGGTTGCCGTCTGAAACACAATCATCTGTGCACTAATTGTCCAGTGGGAGGCTTTTATCTATTTGCTTTGGTAAATCCTGGAGGGGACCTTCTTTTAGACAGGAAGTGTATTCCCCCCCCCCCCCCCCCACACATTTTTTATTAATGTCATTATTCTCTTCGGTTCTCACCATATGTACAAAATATTGAAGACATTTTTAGAATTTTAAACTCCTTAAATTAATTTTTTTCAGTAAGTGAAGTCAATTATAAGAAAAGATAACATCAATTCTACAAAGTCATTAAAGTGTTAAAATTTATGTTTTTTCATGCCATATATGCAAACTGGTAGAAATACAATATATAAAAATATTTGTACCTAGAAGAAAACAATAAAACAGGAAACTTTAAATGGATTTCAACAAAAGGGAATGAAATTGAGTATGAGCACAAAAAGAATTGAAGCAAATTCCAATGGCAATGTATTTAGAAAATGTATTCTAAGGAAAGGATACAAATATGTTGCAGTGACAAAGATTGCTCTGTTTAATTTAAAAGGCATACTTTATGAAAGACTTCATGTTTACACATTGAATGCAAGTTAAAGGGGACATGACAACACATTTTATTTTTCTGAGGTTTTGGGGGTGTGATATAGTCTGTTGTGCACTGATGAAGCTGAGTTAATGTCACAACTGAATATCGAAGGACCTGCTCAGGGTTGGTAAACTTTGTTGCCTTGCTCTAAAAAGGGTCGTCTTTCTACGTTTGTCGTCTTTCTACATATTCATATTCTCCAATCAGAGTACACTATCAAGCAAACAGCCTTCCTCCCTTCCAGCCTCCCCCAGCTGATGCACCTGGTGTTAGTCACGCTAGCTTGTCTGACTGCCCCACTTGAGAGTAGGAAAGTGGAGCAGTGAGCAGACTGGACCCCAAACTATATTCCATATTCAACCTCAAACTAACTTCACAGCAGTTACTAAAAAGGAGAGCTGGTAAGTCCGAGCGTGTTCAAAAATGCATGAAGATTCCATTTACTCCCGAAGGATGAGAGAATCATAGAAGAGTGGCTGAAGTTCATTTATGGGGACTTTACTGAAGATGGTTCCCGAATATACAGATTTTAAAAAAAAACTTTCTTTACCAACACAGAAGGTGGAGACTACAATGTTTATTTCATTTCTAAATGTTGTCAAATGTAAGAAAGGTTGTTTCCATCCATTTTCCTACATGCTTATCCCTATTGGGGTCGCAAGGGGTGCTGATGCCTATGTCCTGCTGTCAATAGGCGAGAAACGGGGTACACAATGGACAGGTCGCCAGTCGCAGGGCAACACAGAGACAAGCAACCATTCACGCACACACCTAAGGAGAATTTCGAGAACCCAGAGTACCCAGAGAGAACCCACGCATGCACAGGGAGAACATGCAAACTCCATGCAGAAACACCCAGGATAGGACTTGAACCCAGGACCTCTTTGCTACAAGGCAACAGCACTGCCCACTGCAGCCTGAAAGGTGTGTTTGTAATGATTTTTCTCTCACTGCCCGGGAGACCGTTTGACCGGTTTTCCAAATATGGCAATAGCTGCATATTATTACCGCAACCAACCCTTTTATTGAGGAGAGACATTTGGCCTGACAATACAACAAGTAGACGACTTCACAACTTCACCTGGTGCATCTGGTGAGGCGAATACTACAGCTAGTCCCCACCTCAGGACCCTGATGAAGGCCACAGTCAAAATTCTCACTTTGTCTCACGCTTGAACAGAAATGATCACGCTCTGCCTCACATCACTGCTCATTGGTTCCTGTTGTTTACTGGGCAGGGGTAGCACCATAAAGGCAGGTACTTTGTGGAGGGGGAGGGTAATCAACACTCTACGTAGACCAACAACAGGTAAAAACAACAGGTATGAATAAAGAAAGATAGTGTAATTCACTGAGGCTGTTTGGACTGTCAAAATTTCCTTTTAACCGTCTTGTGAGTGGAGATGTACCAATCAAAGACTTTGGAGAGCTCTGACCTGCTGGTGTAATTTTAGCCAATTCCTTTTTCTCTTTAAAAACAATAAAAATTGTCATGCATTCAGGAAAAAAGATTGAACAGATTGAATACTAACATTCCCATATTGAGATAAAAGAAATAAAAAAAGATCGGAATTCACGAAGGTTACTCAGACATGGATGATTGTGCCATGATTTGCTTAAGGAATCACATCATAAAATGTTATGATGCAATTGAGCTGAAAGCTCAAAAAAGTTGATTTTTCATGATAGGACCTTTAAAAATTAAAGATGCAAGATTTTACCTTGATGTTGACATTTTGTTTCTTAAGATTAAACAAAAGAACCATGCACTATAAATTGTACATGTTAAAGCATGTGTATGGCAACTGACAAATCAAAAGGTACACCTAATCAGATTTGCAAAAATACAAAAGAAATAAACAGCAATCTCAATATATAACATTACAATTGTGGTTTTAAGATTCAAGAAAATCCCTGTAAAACAGTTAAAAATGTTATATTGTTCAATAGAAATCTATTGAAAAAGAAAGCAAGTAAAAAGGACGCGTTTCTTCAGTGAACTATCACATCATAAGCACTGATATAAACAACAGGAAGCTCTCTTGTAGGGGTAAAATCCATCAACGGCCTGCTCACTGTTCTCCGTTACCTCCCCATGTTTCACACAGACGCACACACTCATGTATTTACAATCATCGTGACTCATTCAGCATTTGACTCCTCACAACCAGCCTGAGCTCTGTGCACATACACGCGGTAGTAATCTCAGCAGCAGCGGAGGATATAAATCACACCATCTTATCCTTAGAAGGCCTGAAAACTGGGTTTGTTGCACAAGTATTTGCTTGAATGAAGGCGGAGCTGCTTGCAATGTTTACTGGCTGTGGTTTATTACTCCCCACTGGCTGACTCCCATTGTGAAATGGGCACAGAGTAGCCAACATTGCAGCCCAGTGCCCCCTGTCTGCTGTTGCGAACAAAGAACTGCTGTGTGTTACAATATCTTATCAGTCCAAACTCCCACTGTGTCTCTGTCCGGCCGCAATCCTCACCAAGACTCTCCCACCCTGCGAATAAATATCATACCACCATTTAACTGTGGCTATTGTTGTTTAATTAGCAGAGAAAATTGGTCTAAATCCATGGCGGCGCAGATGCACTTTTGCTCATGTACACGGGGTCATCAAATCTCGACGAAGGAGCTATGATGTAATGCAGATTTACAAGAGTTTTCCTCAACCCCGTGTCTGCAGACCGGAATCCTGCAAGTACAAAGCTGTAAGTTTTCAGAACATGCTCTCTGCAGGAACTGCTATGAAAAAGCAGGAAAACAAAGAACTGATGAAAGCTCATGGCATATATTTTTTTTTACTAGAGGGAGGAAAGACGTGAAGACATTGTTGGTGAAAATAGGAGATGTTGGTGAGACAATAGGAGAGGAAAGCACTCTGAATAAAGAACAGACTAAGATAGAATAAGCTAAATCTAATCATGCCACAGGTTATCTTGAATTTCCTGTTTTATTCCAGCATGGAAAGATTTGAGTACAGACTCCATACAATTAGTTTTGTGTGTATGTGTGCGTGTGTTTTCCAGATTTAATGTACATGACAATGAAAATACAACATTGGAAATTATTTGTGTTTCCGGACTTTTTTTTCCATCGTCCTTTTATGTATTGTACCAATGATTCTTGTGCAAGTAGTAATAATATGTAAAAAACAATCATACTTTGAAGATATGCAATATAAATGCAAACTGTTGGCCCTGTGTTACCATCTTAATGTATGTTTTCATGTTTGAAATGACATGCATCCCATCAGCTCCTGGTTCTTTCCTCTTTGGTTTCCTTGGCATCTGCTTGTCGGGACTTTGAAGCAATCAACTGGCTCCCTTATATAGGAAATTTTTGACCAATTTGTATAATATGATTGATTTTCACTTTGTAAAGGGCCTCAAGATGACATGTTTCATGAATTGGCGCTATATAAATAAAATTAAATTGAATTGAATTGAATTGAATCTGTCCATTAGTTCCTGATTAGATCCTCTTTGTTTCCCAGGTAATAGACAGTAGTCCCTAATAAGACTGGGCTGTGTGTTCCCCAGTAAGTACTGGTTAACTACCCATTAATACATTAGTGTTTCCTAGTAGTTAATCAGATTTTGTGTACGTTATTGTAAATTGCTACCAAAAGCATGATATGACCCCTTTAAGTCATCTGAGACATGTACATTCATGTTAAATTCCAATACTGGCATCCGACTGGAAAAAATCTAATGTAATGGCTGCCATAGTCAGACTTTCCCTTCGGAAAGTCTGATAATTTTTTTTAAGTCCGATTGTCGGATCCAATATGGCAGCTCCTCACATCAATAGCAGGAGGCTGTGATGAGACATGTTTATTTTACAAGGCACTTGTAAGAGTTGGTCTATAATCAATTTTACGTGTAGCGGATGCAACTCTAAATCGAACAAATTAAAAGTGGTGTTCGCATGTGAAAAGTATAGCTTTAAAGGATGTTTATAAGAGTTACTACAAACAAAAAAACAGCTTTCCTGGCCGTCCTCTTGTTAGAATCCCAAACTGTTTTTATTTTTTCTATTTTGGAACCCCGACTTCTCCGACTCTACTAAATGGAACGCTTTTACTTGGGTTTACCCCATTCCCAGCTCGTATTCTTGCTCTGCGAGGCAAATGGAATGCAGCATCATTGATCCCAGGACCGGTAGTAAAGAGGCAGCATTTAGTTTTTCAGCTCCTCAATTCGGCAACAAATTATTATATAGTTTTATTCTACTATTTTGTTCTTTTTCTGTGATGCTAAAACAATATAGCTTTTCTTTTAATGTATTGTTTTAAAGTAAATGTCTTTATTTTTTATTAATCTATTTTCCTTTATAGCAGTTGGAAATACGTTGTATATGAATAGTGCTACACAAATGTAAACTTGCCCTGCCTTAAATCAAATGCAACTTTTTCATCTTAATGTACTGATCGAAAATAGATTTACAGGCTGACGATTATGTTATATTGGAACATCTTCTACTGTGTGCTTATGTCCAGAAATGCATTTTCCTGTCAACGTTCACACACTTTAGTTCCTGATACTGGACTGAGAAGTTTATCAATTTGGCAGCTGAAAAGCAAGGGAAAAATTAAGAAACGCTAAAATAAGTATTGGCTGATGATGCAGTTGTAGACTGTTATTATGTGGTATTCTCCAGTATCTATACCTGGAGGCATGGCACTCAGAGAGGAGGCTTTTTAAAGCAGACAAAATTGTGTATGAAGAGTAAGCCCTTATATTCAATGGACATTATTTGATAAGCTGAAGAGAAATACATAAATACGGGGACCTGCCATCCTCTGTTAGGGGAAAAAAGACTTTGATATTGAGACTTGGGAGCTGACTGAGTTGGAGATACCTGGCAGTAATAAGGAGCAGAAAGGTCGGCAGCTCACATGAAGACGGACAAAGACTCGCATTGTTTCAACAGCGATGAGACGATAGTCACATGATGTCGCTCAGCCTTGATGTACCCAATTATAATTCCTCTGTCCTCTAACTATAATGAAATCTAATGATATAAAAATCAGTACTAAGGAAGTCCACAATTAAAGGCTAACTGGCGATAAGGATTAAATGCAATAAATCTGTGTTTAAAGGATAGTATTTCTTTTCAGGTTGTTCAGCAGAAGTAACTGACTTTACATAAAAGGTAAGCGTCTATGTCAAGTTTTGTTCTTGGACTCTCAAAAACAATAACACAGTCGCTTGCTGTTGCACAAAGATTTGAGTCAACTCGCTTAGATGATAAAGTTGTCTTTGCATTGATGTGCCATTTTACATAACAAGTAGATACATACAGTGTAGGTAGAACATGAAGTACATGTTCACACGTAGAAGTGAAGAGCCATAATAAAAAGTGCAAACTGAATTAAATGTCCATTCAAAGTTAAAGGAAAAGGCATTGAGATCTCTACTTGGGGCGACAGTGGCTTGATGGGTTGGTTAGTCGTCTGGCAATCAGAAGGTTGTGGGTTCGATTCCAGCTTCCCCTTGCCACATGTCGATGTGCCCCTGGGCAAGGCACTTAACCCCAAATTGCCTACCGAGCTGCGTCTCGTTGTATAAATGTGTGCGCGTTAGTGAGAGCGACTGGGTGAATGTGGCTATAGTGTACAGCGCTTTGGGTGGTCAGCATGACTGGAAAAGCGCTATATAAGTTCAGTCCATTTACCATTTACTTTGTGATCTGGATTTGCTGCCACAGTTCATCTCAAGTTCAGCTAAAACGTGGCTTGGAAAGAACGTCTTAAAAATTGAATTTCCTAACGCCAAGATTTGACCTTGAAAATTCCCAAAGTCTGCATGTAAAATAGGAGGATGAAGTGACAGGGTCCTCTGAGCTATACCCTATATTTACTGTGTATTTAGTGTACCGCCTCTGTTGCTTGTATTGCTTCATTTGCACAAGCACAGGTATTTAAACAAACATCAGATGTCCTGGGTTGCAACTGAATCATATTTTAGTGCCTTAGTCAGCACTTCAATAGATACTCCAACCATACTTTTCTTTTTCTCCCTTTTATTTTAAAGCTTTCTAAAAGACTATTTGACACTGGCATTTGGATTTTCTTTTACAAAATCTGTTCAGAGTGAAACAAATCTTTTTTAGATATATTATATACATATCTAATGTACATGTCTAACAATACATTCCTGCTAATTCCAAAATAAACTTTTCTCTCCAACCTGAGATCAAGTTCAAACTCTAGTCTATGGGAAATATCTATTAAAATCAGATTTATCATCTAAACACCTTGCATGCTTATTTTTAAAAGATTTGCAGGGTGATGTCACAGCTAAAACAATGCTCTTCAAGAAAAAGAAACAGATTTCGTTCCAATCTGCTCTTGCTTTAGACTCAGTTTTAAACCTAAAGCAGTTTGTCCTGTAAGAGAAAGTGTGACGAGACCGAAAATAATTTGGTGGATGCCTTATTTAAACCTGCACACAATGGAGTGGAAACTTTGCACGGCCATATCTGGCCAATGTTTGTGTTTGAAATGAGAGACGGAGGCCACGAGCGCGCACGTGACCAAGAGACAGAGAGGGGCTGGGCAGCTATTTTCTGGACATGCTAAAGAGGAAGGTGCTGGCCGCTTGGCATAACATCTTCTCCCAAACAGACACACCCACTTGCATGAAATTCCTCAAGTGACCCTTCACAGTAAATAGCAGAGATCACAGCTGTTCATATAAATGACAGAGAGAGAGAGAGAGAAAATAGTCCCATTATTAAAATAGATGTATTGTTTTGGGATCCCAAATTGCTACCAACACTGGTGCTTTTGTATTTAATGCTGATGGATTTTGGAATGCCGCTGCCCTTTACCAGTGCCGGTTCTGGTAACACCAGAAGCATCTAAAGCATGTCAGGCTGGGCGGGCTTTCCGTTTATATAGACGTCATCTCACCATGTTCAAACTTGGGATGTCTGTAGCGCTGTGATTGGGTATGAATACAGAGCCTTGCTTAAGTATTAATATTCATTGGATTTTTTTCACGTTTCTTTAAATTACAACCACAAACTTCAGCGAGTTTTATTCGAAAATAATATAACGGACTAACAAAAGGTAGTGTATAACTCTGCGGCTGTCCATGAATGGTTTTAAGGTTGCTCTTAAAGATCTGTAGAGGAAGTCATTTGCATGTAAATGTTGTATTTGTTTTAATCTATTTTAGACAGGTTTTTTTTCCTTTTGTTTTATTCGGTTTTGTTGTGATTGTCATGCAATTCTGTGCGCTGCTGTCTGGCTAGATAGACCAAGATTCTTTGGTAAAAGATATTCTTAATCTCAACGGGGTTTTCCAGGTGAAATAAAGGTTAAATAAAGTAAAATGTCAATAGAGAACTGTCTTAAACATTTTCACTGTGTCCCCTGGGAGCCTTGTGGCAAACTAAATCACAAAGGTTTCCTTTTTGCCACCTCTCCATGAAGGCCAGATATCTGGATCCACCTGAACTGTGGATCTTTGCCACCTCTCCAGAGTTAACATGGGCCTCTTGGGATTGGGGAGAATGATCCGTGTGATTTAGACACTTGAGATCTTGTTTTATAGCTGAACTTTTTTCACTAATGCTCTGTAACAAACTTCAGAGCCCTTCAAAAACCAGTTGTTATTATTTTTGAATTAAATTATTCCCAGTTGGACTGTGTTTACTTTTAATGGGACTCATGATTTATGTAACTTTCCAGTGGATTTTGATTATAGACATAAGAGCAAAGAAATACAAAACTATTTTAAAATACTCCTGGATATGTGGCAAAGTAAGAAACTACAAAATAGCACTGTAAAGTTCAGGATTGCTTTCAAATGTTTTACAGGACAGGTAAGAGACTAGTCTAAATCTCTGAATGCAAACCAAAGGGTTTGGTTCTTTTGCCTGTATTCCTTGAGCTTAAATTAAATCAATTTAAAGAAATGCAAAACATCACCCCATAATTTTTTTTTGCTTTGCAAAAAGTTCTATTTAGATGTGTTTGGTTTCCAATATAATGGCTGTCTAAATAGACCCGTTAGGTAAAGCAGAGGATTCTGTTACATGTGGTCCATAAGCGGACCGCTCTGCTTTTTGGATGCTTCTCATAAAATTGTTCCTGAAAATAAGATGGCTTGAGGCTTCTCGTCACACTATATATTCCTCTGTGGTTTAACAAGTGCCCATACTTCTTTCTTTGTATACCACAACATCAATCCGAATACTAAGATACATAGATATTATCATAACTGGAACCCTTTTATGGGAGAACCATTGAGTGTACTGCTCCTTGACATTTAAGGATTTTGCTGTCAGTTATCTTTTGAGGTCATGGTTTCATTCCTGATCTTGGGTATTTTAAAGCAACTTGCTAATGTCTGAAAATGACTGTTACTGTGCACTTTCAACCTGCTGATTCATGACCATGAAGGTCAGCCTGTGGTTTACTTGGCTGGTTGACTCATCTGTTGTTGTCTGTGAGCAGTGTCAGTCATAAAGGGGGCTGCTTATTTTAAGCAAAGATATTTTTCAAAATTATATGAGGCTTTAAATAATGTTTTGATGTTTCTCCCCCTTTACTAGGTCACATATTTAAGTTTTTAAATATCCACTGCCTTCTACAAGTACAGAGCAGTGGAGCGTGTCAGTTCCCATAAATTACCGTATATTCATATGCTATATGGTATAGATATGTGATATCATGTATGCTCCACAGTTTGCCGTATGGAGTTAAAATGTAGGGCTTTATTAGAATTTTTTTGCCTCTGTACAGTTATTCAAAAAAGTATGATCTGGTTAAAGAAATATACAATTAAGTAGGGTGATTTAAACAATGTACAAAACATTTGTTCATAGGTATGCACAGAAGACAACAGACTATTCACAAGAACAAACAAAACAAGTCTGCTAAAACAGCAGGGATGTAAACACTCACTGAGTTTGTTGGGAGCAGTGATGGTGAAAAAGTCTAACAGATCCTGGGAGGAAGGATCCCGTCCCATGCCAGAGTTAGTGGTCTGCACGGAGAACACAGAGAGGCGAAAACCAGAAACGTCATCATGGCTCCACAAAGTCCTCAGACTGACGCGTACTTTTCTTTGCTTCCCACCGAAAATACCGTAAAAGAGTAATCAAATTGGCTCCCATTGCTGGGTTCCTTCTGTGGCTGGAGTCTTTTGTCAAGTTACTGATTGGTTGGTGAGAACCCACGCAGGAAGACGACAGGCAGACACACGATGGAGATCAAACATTTGTTGACAAAAAAATAAATAAATGGACTTACAAAACATAAGACTGGAATCAGGACAACAGTAGAATCCACCAGTGAATGTCTGAGAGTGATACACTCATATACTGTGGAGAAGTGATGAGTAACATGGGACCCAGGGGAGTACAATCAACAGAATGCAGAGCAGCTAGGGAAGAACCTTAGGTCGAATAACGAGTGCTGGAGAAACTGAACGGAAACAAAAACCTAAATCTAACTAACCAAAGCTGAGGACCGTACCATCATAAGGGACTAACCAAAATGCACAGAAGAGGTCACAAGAAAGAACTAAGAGACTCCATACAAAGGAATTAACAAATATACCAAGACACCAACATGATCTTAATGCAAATACAAGAACCAAAACACAAACAGCCGTGGATCATGAAACTTTTTGGTTTTTTAATGAAATCATAGCCCACTCGGAAGGATAGATTATGCGAGGAGTGCTTGGATTCTCTGTAAAAATCTTTGCCTCCTCTCTACCATCTCCTCCCAGAACTACTATGGTGACCACCTGCCGCACCCTCTTTGTCCATGTCCTGCAAGTCACCTCACGAGGAAGGAAATGGCCCTTCTCCACCCCAGTGTGAGGAAGGGATGGGTGTCAGCCTGCACCTTTCAGCTGACAGCAGGAAACAAAGAAATTACAAGGCAGTGCTATTCTTCAGCCCCAACAGGATGTTTTGTGTTAGATGGATGTTTGGAAGATGTGGCGTGCCAGGACTCTCTGACATGAACACCCAACGCATAATCACCAATCCTTTTTGTTATTGCGAGGGGTTTTATTTTTTGTTCTCTGCAACATTCTTACAATGACATAAAAAGTATGGTACCCTCGGATGATGATTATTCCTCGTATTTTAATAAACTGCATATTTACTGATGCTTTCATGCAATATTTGTGTATATTTACAGTGCCAATGAAAACCTTACGTACACTCATCATTGCCATTTGTGTTCCGTTACTTCTTGACCTTTAATAATTCATTTGAACTGCTCTTTTTTTAGTGGTAAATAACCTTAATACATTTTAATAACAGGAATGGAGTGTACACATTTAAATTGGATTTTGTACTTCTTTACATGATGAAAAAAATAATTACAACATGAACACTAAGTTAAATGTGCTTTTGAAAGTTGCAGAAAATCACACTTGTTGCCATCAACAAGCTTCTGGAATAATTCTGGCTAGATTTTTTTTCTCACTCTTATTAGCAGGAAGGGCAGATCTCATGCTAATTGGTTCTGATTTATGTTTGGGCTCATTATTGTTATGATTCTTGAGTGTTTGTGTTTTGATTTTATCATCATTTTTGATTCATGCTTCCTTTAGTTATTTATCCTTTAGCATTTGTTTATTTTTACCTTGTGGATTTAATTTGATTTGTGGTTTCTGTTTGTTCTTTCTGTATTATATGGGTATTATTGTCTGATAGTATGGAGGAAGGTGCTCTGATTAGATGAGACAGAAATTGAATTTCACAGCCACAAAGAAAAACACCATGTCTGGTGCAAATCCAACACATTTTATGCCCACAGTGGTGGTGGCAGAAGGTTTCAGCAACAGGGACTGGGAAACTGGTCTAAGTTGTGGGAACGATGAATCATGCTAAAGGCAGGGGATGTTCTTGGGCAAAACCTGTCAGTCTGCCTGTGATTTGAAACTGGGACAGCTGTTCACCTTACAGCACAACAATGATCCTAAGCATACTGCTAAAGTTGTATTTGAGGGGTTTAAAGCTAGGGTTGGCCCTTTTTGAATAAGTGCTCATGCGTGCGCAAGACCTTCTTACCTGCTCTTCTGCTCTTCAGGGGGATCGGGTGAATAAAATCTCCCAAATCCACTCTGGTTGGAGTCCTTCCTGTTCTTCTCATAAACATGAACGCGGTTCGCTTCTTGCGACTCTCCGCCATGTTGAAAGTGTAGGACGAGAGCAGCGGAGCTACAATGAACGGCTAACCGCTAAGCTAACCGGATACATAAACACTAGAAATGCGCATCTGCAGCCAGCAAGCGGAAACTAGGAAGGAACGAGCATGCACACTTCTGCTACGTGAGCGCGTCAGAATGACTGGCATATGGGACAACCAATAGATGAACCCCCCCGGAACTCAAAGCCAAAAAAAGATCGTCCACTATACCTTTAAGGTGTATTGTCAGTCTCCAAGATATCAGTCGAAAATACAGCGAGAACGCCACCTGCTGCGCTAATAGAGTGTAATAAAAGATGCTGATATCAACTATTTATTACTACTTCTGATGGTTTATATCTAATTTGATCTTAAATTAATTAAAACCTATCTCTGAACACGTTCCTTATTGTGTTTCAATGTATAGAATAGACTCCTGCTTCCTCCCACAGTCCAAAAGCATGACTGTTAGGTCAATTGGCCCCTAGGTGTGAGTGTGCATGGTCATTTGTCCTGTGTGTCTTTCTGCTGCTCTGAAATGTACGTGCGACCAATAGATAAGGAGATACCCCCGGAATTGGGGGACAGAGAGGAACGTCTATGGGTGAGAGCAGGAACGAAACTCTGACAAATCCCTGCCCTTCGGACCGAACGGCAGATATTGATTACAGTTTTTACCGGCCTGCAGCTCCCACAGAGAATGATTTTTAACGTCCTTTTTGTCAACACATAATGTATTGACTACTTTCAGGATGGAAGGACAATTTTACCCAGTATAACAAAAGGTGTTTCTGAACAGGATTACCAACTATAGCTTTAAGGGGAAGCATTTAAATGTGTTGGAAAGTCACAACCTCAGTTCCATTGAGAATCTGTGGTCAGACTTGAAGATCGCTGTTCACAAGCAAAAGAAACATCCAAGAAGGAGCTGGAGCAGTTTAGCCTTGAGGAATGGGCAAACAGCCCTGTGACAAGATTCTGCAAACTCGTACAGACTCATCAAAAGGCACTTGCAGTTGGAATTGCCTCAACTGGTGGCTCTAAAAAGTATGCTGGGAGTTAGTAGTCACGTATGCTGAGGTTTTCTGTCATTTTGTCCTTTTTTTCTCCTTTGTGTGTCTGTGTGTGCATGAATGGGTGAAGCTGTTCAGTGAACGGTGCCACCTGGACAAACTTTCACCAAGGCTGGACATATCCTGGCCTTGTTTCCTTCCGTTTTTTTGGGATTCCTGAGTTAATAGGTCTTGTCTAAAAGAAGCAGACCCCTACTAAAAGCTCTTAATGTGCAACTGCTTCCTGTTCTCCTGAGTGTGGTTTCCTCGCCTGGAACTGACTCAGATTGCACTACAAAAGAGAAAAGAAAACACCCACCAGACTTTTGAGTAAGCATTTATGGGTTTCAAACTTCATTAGTAATTTATGTTCAACAGATATATTAAAATAATCCCTGCATCAATAGGAAACTGAATTCCTGAACGTCTTTGAAATATATAAACAGAAAATAGCACATCAAAACATTTGAGGCACACTTACGCAAAATCAGCCGCTCTTGTTACTTTGTTCGACCATGCTCTGCTTTGGGAAAGTATTAAATGGCCTGTACAGCTGGTCTCTGCTCAGCGAAACAAAAACTGAAAGTCTTTGAGGTACATTTTGATAGCAAATCTGCTGTCACACTTGAACCTGGTTTGTTTTTAATCTCCATTGCTTGTAGGAAAATAGATCGAGTTTGATTCGAATAGTCTTTTTCAATATATTATTTTGTTACAACAAAGGTTTGGATGCACAGCAATATAACCAATATCACCTGCATTAAACAATATTAAAGTGCTGTAAAAGAGGACTTTGCCCCTTACAAATTTATTTTGTTTTTACTTCTTTGAGTAACTTTTTTCAGATTGTCAAACAGATTTTAATATCAGACAAAGATAGCCTGAATAAATACAAAAAACGCACTTTTCAAATGATTAGTTATTTTGTTAAGCTCCAAAAATGCCATTCAAACTGACTCTATGTATTAAAAAATTAGAAATTATACCCATTCTGTGATTTAAACATGAATTAACCAATATTGACCACATTTCTGGATGCCTGACTTCAATTTCACTTGCCAAACCTACCTGTAGAATTAAGGGATCATCTAAAAAGAGCTTGTCTGGCAACATGAAGTAGGGTAAAAAAAATATATATAAAAAAAACACATCATCTCCTGTTCCAGACATTCAAGAACAAATGGAAAACAAAATCACAGATATCCATGCTCAGGTTATTTTTTGTCTGATTTTAAATTTTGTTTGATGATATGTAAGCATATTATGGGCAAAGACAAATACATACAAAATTGAGCACAGAGGATACCCAAACTATTGCAAAGTTTTGGGTGAGTGGTGCCTCCAACACAGACCACCTGAATAGGCTTGTCCAGGAAGCACCCAAGTTTAAATGGTAAATTGTAAATGGCTCTTACTTTATATCAAGTCCGAGTGCTTTACATTACAGTCAGTCATTCATGCACACATTCATTCACCTTGACGGTGGTGAGGTATGTTAGCAGCCACAGCTGTACTGGGGCAGACTGACAGAGGCGAGGGTGCCATACAACGGCGCCACCAGAACCTCTGACCATAACAGGCAATTCGGTTAGTGTTTTGCCCAAGGACACAAAGTTTAGGGTCCCCACACCAAGCCCAGCTAGTACCCCAGTAAGGCCAGCTGCCACAACATAGGATGTCCCCACATTTTTGAAATCGGCTATTCCCCCTTAGGTGTGCTTGTGTCCCAACCTTTGTGATGGTGCCCAGGCCAGCTACAACAATCAGACATTTACCCTGTCCAGCCCCCTCAAGCTGACACACATGGGACCTGTGTAGGTGGTGTTCAAACAGGTCCCACTGTGGGATCCTCACAGAAATCTCTTTAGTCAACAACCTACTGAAAACTTGCACTGGGTGGTTTTACAAAAATCCAGTTATGAGTTACCTGCAGGAAATCCCGCTTGGGTTTAAAGACATGCAAGTAATCTCTGGCATAGGTGTTGGTTTGCCAGGTCCACACTGTCTCACTGAACACCCATAGAAAACCATAGTCTGCCCACGTGTCCAGGTTTGCTGGGATTCTGCTCCTGTGCGTTTAGTCTCTATACTAAACACATAGGTCTCCACTCTTTAGTTTGATTGTGTGTTTGCTTCTTTCTTATTAGAGGGTAAAACAACAGATTACAAGGACTACACATCTGTTTAGCCTAAACAAAGAAGAGAAGATTAATGGGATGTCCAGGAGCAATCTTTACAGTTTGTACAAAGATGCCTTTGAATAGCTGTGCATTGCAGCACTCAGGATTCAAGTTTCTCCAAGATTCACATGGACCAATCAAAACCAACTTATTTTCAAATGCCCACATTTATGTTGAAATATACTTTTCCCTTGTTAAAAAATGCTGAGATGGTGAAAATGTGCTAAAGCGTTGTGTGAATACCCAATTAAAATAAGTGTTCTGATGAGGCTTGTCAGATTAAAAGTACCATTAGAAAATTACAGCAAATAAGCTTTTTGAATTAAACAGAATTTTCATCAAGCCAACATTTCTGTATGAAAATGTTTTTGTACTGGTCTGGTGTAATATTTTCATGTTAAATGTTGTGTTTAGTTGTAAGGGGGAAAATCATCAAGATGAACAGCAATAAAGGCTTAAAAGCATCAGTCTGTGTGTAATTAATCAATATGATGTGTTTCCCTTGATAAATTGAAGTACGGAAATTATTTAAGTTTTCATATTTAAAATTATTGAATATGACGTGTAAAAATATGTACATGTAAAATAAGTTTAAACATTCATTTACACACTCAAATCTGTATGAAATCTGCATATTATTAGCAAAACCATCTCAAACATTTTGTGCCATTTGTAAGCTTGACTCCCAAACGGCTCTTTTACATCTGTTACGAAACAAAACTTGCACATCAAGGTGAATACACATTTAAACTGTAAAAAGCCAGTAAGTTAAACAGCAGATTTGTATTAGGATGGACGTCTTTTTCCAATAAATATTTACCTTACATGTTTTGCTCCAAAAAAGTAAAAATATAAAAATCAGAAGGTATGTAAACAACATCAAAACACTTTTAATGATTTGCTTTATGTAGCTAGAAAATTATTTTAAGTCATGTGAATTAGAATATTATGTTTAAAGGTGCATGATGCAAGTTTTGAAGTAACTTTTTTTCCATACATGCCCTTATAATTGCCCGACGTGTTAAATGAGATTCCCACTATTTACCATAATTGCCTCTGTAGGTTCCATTAGTCATGTCATGGGAGAGTTATTTGGGTTGTACTCTGGGCATGCGCATGGGTGTGATACGTTGCATGCTCTTATGCACCTGGCTTCTTTGTTGAGTCCTCACCTTAATCGATGCATTATGGAGAGAACACAGGCTAACTTTAATACCTCAGAAGACATTATGCCTCTAAAAAAAAGACTTATGCAGCCGCAGCGGTAGATGCTTTTTCTCTTCTCTGATGCATGTCCACAACAATGGTGTCATTTCAACTTATCGCCAGAAGGGGCAGACGTCTGCAAAAATCTTGGACCTTACGCTATGCTCCTTTAATGTTCCAATCTGTTGCTTCAAATTATCTTCAGATATAATCCGATAAACAAATGCAATCTGTACAAGTTCATGAAAAAAATGTAGGAAACATGCACAGTGTCAAACCTCATATCAAATCTGTTTAACAAAATAATCTAAAAATCATTCAGCAAAGGAGGGGATGAATATCCAAAAACCACCAGCACCATCTACTGTTTATTAGAGACAGTGCACAACTCTAAAGTAGACTATAGCTTTTCTTTTTATTGACTCAGTTACAGTTTTTCTCCCCTACTTAAAGTGAAGGGAATATACTGAAATAAAACAAGGATTTTTACATATCCAGATGTCAACATTTTTAATGCGTCTATTTACTGTCTATCTTATTTGCTGGATTGCTGAAGGGTGTGGGTCTATCTCAAGCAGTAATTGAGTGCTCGGTGGGTTGCTCATCTATCACAAGGCAATAGAGACAATGATGCATACACAACCTACTCCTACCTGCAATTTTTTAAAGAATTTTAGAGAGACAAATTAACCTAACATTCATGTTTTTGGACTGAGGGAGGTAGCCAGAGTACCCAGAGAAAACCAACGCATAAATGGGGAGAACATGGAAACCATGCTGAAGGAAACTTCAGCATGGTTTAGCTTTAGGACAACAGTCCTAAAGCTAAGCCACCTTGCAGGAATTTCTAATAATATTTTCATTTATCTATTTATTTATTTATTTTCTTATGGTCTTATTGATGCATATTTATTAAGTCTAAAACTTAGAGAGATCTCGACTGTCAATGTTCCCACACAAAATATATACAATGACAAGAAATAAAATACTCACTGATTTCTTGATAAATTAGCTTTTCAGCAGCCAGACCTCGTAATAATTTAAAGTGGTCTTGATCTACAGTTTTTCAAACTTTATAGAGATCTTTTAATATTTCTTTAGACTGATTTTTTTTTTCCCTTCGCAATTTCAACCCTGATTTTAAAGTCCATTCTTTGCACTTATGCCTCCACAGACACTGTGTGAAAAAGCAGATACATCACTGAAAGCATGCTTTAGATTTCCTCTGGCCCTCTTTATGATAGCAAGTTAAAGCTTCTTTATCTGTATTCTGTAAATAAAAATATTTGTATCCCCCCCCCCCCCCCCCCCCCCGGTAATGTAGGTAGGTACTTTTGAATCTTTATTTTTATCGCATTGTGCAGATTGTATTTTCTGAAGGAATAAGACATTTCTAACATACTGCGTATTTTCAAGATGTCAGATTTTTTTTTATTTTCAAGATGTCTGATTTTTTAGCTTCACTTGAAATTTCTTATGTTTTCATTTATTAATTTTGCATACAGTCATAAGCTATTTTACATATTTTACAATAATTTAAATACTACGCTACACAAGCCACGTTGTTGATAATATGGATACACTGCATGGAAAAAAGTATCCACAACCCTCAAACCTTTTCACATTTTGTTACATTACGACCTCAAATTTAAATAAATTCAGGTTTTAAATTGTCACGCTTTGTACTGATGAACCCAAAACACAGCCACACACTGAGCTCGTTTAAGTGCTTTATTGAAGATGTGAGGTTAGTGGAGGAAGTGACCAACAGTCTATACCGGGCTGAGCAGGATGATTAAGATGGCAGGAGCAGGTGGACGGGCAGGAGCTGGAGGGCTACGGGTGCTGTGCTGTAGAGCCAGGCAGACGCTGGGGAACCAGGGAGCATACAGGGAAGGCGAGAGGGCACTGAGGTCCAGGAGGAGCCGGTAGCTCAGCAGCAAGATAATTCTTGGAGCGCTGGGGTTGAGGCAGAGCCGGCAGCACAGCAGAGAGAGTTTTTGGAGCGCTTAGGTTGAGGAGGAGCCGGCAGGACAGCAGAGAAAGTTCTTAATGCAGGAAGAGTCGCAGACCGGCAGACAGGCAGGCAGGCAGACTGACACAGAGGGAGGTGAGTGCAGCTGGCTTGAGGCGGAGGAAGACGATGAGGGACGAAGGACGCTGGGAGACGAGAGGCATGAGCAGACGTGGGAAGGATGATGATGAACCAGCAGGGATGAGCAGACTGAGGTGAGTATATATAGGAGAGCTGGGAGGTGTGCTGAGTCCGGGCTTGACAGGTACAGATGATCAAAGGTGAATGGAGATGGAGCTGTATGGAAGGAGGGAGGTGCCAGGAAACGTGCCGCGTGCAGCAGGCAAGGCTGCACCATGACATAAATGATTAACCAACCAGTAAATAGAGCACAATTATGAAGTTAAATGAAAAAATATGGTTTTCAAAACATTTTTTTAATAAAATCTGAAAAGTGTGGCTTGCATCTTTTTTTTTACACCCCCTGAGTCAATGCTTTGTAGAATCACCTTTTACTGCAGTTGCCATTGTCTTTTGACAGACAATCTTATACAGGATACTTCAAGTTGGCTCAAAATACAAGACAGTTATGGCAAATGGACTGAACTTATATAGCGCTTTCCAAGTCATGCTGACCACCCAAAGCACTGTACACTATAGCCACATTCACCCAATCACTCTCACTAATACGCACACATTCATACACTGAGACGCAGCGGCAAGGGGAAGCTGGAATTGAACCCACAACCTTCCGATTGCCAGATGACTACTCAACCGATCAAGCCACAGTCTCCCCAAGAGTTGGAGCATGTACACACTGTGTGTGTTGTTTTTACTGAAAAACTTTGGCAGCTGTGGTTACCAGAATTATTCAGTAAAAGATACAGTGTAAATCTAAGCAAGGTTACCAACCCACCTGTATATTTTACATGACAAAATTGGGGACTCCTTGTTATCTTTACATTTTAAAATGTATATTTAACAGCCGTTTTTTATTACATTTTCTTAAGATTTTTTTGTGGCACAAGTGGGCCTTTTTATATCGGAGGTTGGCTGAGAGAAGGGGGGGGGGGGGGGGGGATGAGAGAGAGGGGGTAGACATGCGGCAAAGGACCACAGGCTGGAATTTAACCTGGGTCAGGCGAGCCAAGGACTGAGATTCAGTCAAGATTTATTCTGTGGACAAGAGTGACAATGAATAATTCTACGTTGATGTAGTGACAGACAACAGTAGAAAATTGGATACCACAAAGCAACAAAAACAGTGTACAATCTAACATTTGTAGTGTGACACAAAAGGTACAAACTACACTTCCATTATCTGCCTGAACAAGACTGGACATGGTGAAACGAGTGCTTGTTGTTGATCGAGTAAAAAAAAAAATACACGATCATGAACTAATGAATGAGTATGAAGAGTCACTCTTCGATGTAGAATCTAGGCTTTACAATGTCTAAAAGGAGAATGCACTATCAGATAAAAGTGTCCCAACTAGTCATTCACCCCTCCCGTTAGTGCCCTTTGCTCTTCAAAACCCAGTGAAAGAAGAGTTGGACAGAATGAAAAGACTACAAATGATTAAAAAAATGTTGATGAACAAACTATTCAATTAATTAGAATATGAGTTCCAATTATGCTCATTTGTGGGATTAAAAGTACCTTTTGAAAAAAAAAGGTATGTACATCATGTTTGATGACTGATGCAGAGACTAGGTGTGCACAAATTAAAAAAGAACCGTTGAGCATAACCTATGCTTGTGAATGACTTTACCAGTTTATATCAGGACAAGCAGTCATTGCTTCAACAGATCACAAACCTCTGATCGCATTGTTTAAAAAAAACACTTAATGACTGTCCTCTGAGAATCCAAAGATCGAGGATCCAGCTCCAACGCCATACACTTGATGTCACATATACAGCAGGCAATCTGATGTACACAGCCGACAATTTGTCCAGAGCATTGAATGCAAAAGAACAAAATCCAAGATATATGGTGATGTGATTGCATCAACATGATGATGAAAGCACTGCTTGTAACAGGTGCAAAGATGTAGCTCATTAGACAGGAAACAGACAAAAATGCAACAATGAGAAACCAAAGTTTCTCAAAATCAGCGACTTACTGGAACTGCAGAGCTGAACTATCAGTTATGGATGACATCATCGACAAAGGGAGCAAACCAATTATGTCTATGACCCTTTGAAAAGAGCAAAAAAAATATCACAAAGGACTTCTGGGAATACAGAACTGCAAAAAAAGTGTCTATGAAGTCATGTCCTGGCCCTGGATCAACCAGGATGGTGAAAATTTGGAATGACCTTTGAGTTTAATTTAACAGGGTTCTCAGCCCCAGAAAGAAAATTTCATTATAGCAGATCATTATCAGACAATGCTGTAACAACTTTTAAATAATCTGTTACATTTTTAATTTCCTCACTATCACAGCACAGCACAGCAATTTAATTTCTTCCCCTTAACAAATTGATGTTCTTGTTGATAGTGCTACTTCCTCATGACATGTTACATTAGCCAATGTAGCCCCCTTGAAAAAGAAGGTGATTATTCAGAGGAAGCTGGCTCCCTGATTTAATTCAGAGCTGTGCACTTAAAAGTGCAATATAGGAAATTGGAGAGAAAAATGGTACTCTACACATCTGCTGTATAAAAAAACTTTGAAAAGTTCGAACAGTGTATTTTTTATGATTAATAGAGGAGAATAAGTATAATCCTTGGTTTCTTTTCTTGTACAGTTACCAACCTTACAGAGAGTCATGGGTCTGTTAAGCCATCCATTAACTCAGCTCTCCGTAGGAATAACTTCATGGGATTATTTATAAATGAAACTTATTCTACTAAATATATAATCATTGCCGTTCTCCCGAACATTATTATTTCATCCTCTGTAAGTCAGACAGCGTTGGAGTTGAGAGTTGAAGTTTCAGTTTAAAAATTTTAGCTTCATCTACTTTGAACTTGTATGTTAGGCCCGATCCCAAACAGATCATTTGAGGAAGTGTTCTCTTTGATTAATGCCCCCATTTTATTCTAGCATATTCTATCCTTCGTAAATGGATATGAACCACAAGCTTTTAAAGTAGCTGTAATTAAACCTTTACTTGAGAAAGCCCCTCTTGATTGAGATGACTTAATAAATTACACCCTTTACCTAATCTTCCTTTCTTATCTAAACTTCTTAAGAAAATAGTTGCTAATTAAGTGTGTGAGCATTTACACATGATATGTCAGTCAGACTTCAGAGCTCATCATAGCACTGAAACAGCTCTGGTGAAAGTCACTAATGATCTTCTCATGTCCTCAGATAACGGACTTGTGTCTGTAGTTGTCCTGTTAGATCTCAGTGCTGCATTTGATGCAGACAATCACAGCATTCTGCCCCCTTTCCATGGTAACACTTTGATTTGATTTGCCATGGGGATGCTTGATTCAGTTCTACACAGGTGCTTTTCCATTACAACTGCATACCTCGTCAATGTGGGTGCTGTCAACGTACCAAGGTGGTGTTGCTATGTTGACTGCACCCACGTGTTGTATGTTTTGTTGTACAATTACATCACAGTATTTGCTGTGGAACTACTAAACAAGGTAATGGACAGCCAACTTTACCAATTACCAATTCTGCGAGCATGTTTGCTCTCAGATGCACCTCCAAACAAGGGTAAAAGGGGGGCTGTGGGTCAACATTAATGAGGAATTCAGACCAAGGCATTGCAATTCCACTTCAAAGGCCACAACTGAATAATTTAAATGATTGTGAAAAGGAAGACATTAAAGCATGATATGTTGCCCTTAAAGAGACATAATTGTTCAAGAAAAATGCAATAGAAAACAGAATGGCTTGAAAAAATATGACCCAAAGAGAATTTAAAGATATCTGCGCAGCACCTGGACAGACTAAAATCTAAATTTCTGCACTCCTAGAAAGTCCAAGCACACAATAAAAATGTATTCAAGAGCTAAAAAGTGGATTTTTGCATGATACGCCCACTTTAAAGGAGCCAGACACAGCTAAGCAGCATGCAGAGCAATGTAAATTGAGCATCAGACACACACACCGGAGAGGCTGCCTGCTGCAACACCAGCTCAAGCACAGGAGCCAGGTTTTAGAAGATCTTCAAGGACAGTGAAACCACCTCAGAGACTCATTGAACAAGTTTAAAGACATGATGGGATTTGGATTTGTTGTTATAATATAACTGTTGTGAATTAAGAAGCTGGTCAAATTACATATAAAACTTGGCGAAAAGGGCAATCACGTTTTGCCTAAATATAGTGATCATTAGATTTTCTTTTTTCTTTTTTCCAAAGGCAGATGTATGAATAATTTGTGGCTGTGTTAAGTTTCAGGAATCGGATCATGCGCAAGGGGGCGCTGTTATTCCAAGATCTGGCACTTTTAAATAGTCCTGTAAGTCATTGTCCTGCTGTTAATAAAATACCGTCTTCAATTATAACTGTTATTATTAATGACAAACAACGGATAAAACACAACATGCCGCACTAAGCAAAGCACAGGGAAGTAAGTAATGGCTTTGTCATATTCAGCAGAAGCTCTGCAATGCTGGTTTATGATGGATGCCACATGTCTGAATAAAACTGGTGAAATCTGCTGTAAAACTGGTAAAAAAGAAAACAAATGTGTGCTCGTTTTAAAGTCGGATTCATTGAACGACGATTCCACAAGACGCAGTTTGCAGTTACAAGAACATTACACTAGATGGCGGTAAGATCACATCTATGTACGAGCCGCTCAACAACTTTTATTTCTTTATCTTTATTTCTTTGAGGCGTAAATACCTTGTTTTTTCATAGATCTTCCAAAAAACTGCATTGAATCTGAGTTTACACCCAAAGCACCTCAGGACTGGCCTTTAAACAACAGTGATGAAATGTGTTTAAAAAGTTGACTTGAGAAAAACATGTCAGTGTTTAGTAAGGGAAAGCGTTAAAGCTTCATTTTTAAAGCAAAAGCAAAGAGGAAAAAATGCAGCACATTACAAGGGCGTTCAATATCTCTAAAGCAATGAAAGCTATACAGTCGCATGAAACTGAAATATTCAAGAAAACAATCTCAAAAAATGTACTTGTAAATGAAAAAGAATGATCTTTGCATATTAATATTGATTGCTGGAGATGTTTTGGATTTAAATGCCCCAAAGTAGAGTTGTTTACATGTAAAATGAATTAAGCAGAACCTTTAAAATAAGATTGAAATGTAAAATGACCCAGTTTGTATAAACATGCATGGAGCATTTCTATTCTTTCAGTGTGAAATCCAAAAGAGATAAATGTGCATTTATCTTTTAAGTGAATGCATTAAGCTTAAGTATGAATTAAAACTATACATTATTAACTTTACACTAAAGGTATATTTACTCCTCCAAACTACCATCCTTATCATTTTATTTTATGAGGCGAACAGTGAGTTTTGCATTAGAAGAAACTGAAACGCTATTTGTTGTGTGGGTTTGGGATAGATTTGGCTAAGTCCCAGCATTATGCTGTTTTTCTCTCCTCACCAGGCGTGCCATGGTTTAGGGTTGGAAGACTGCTGCCCCTCCCTCTCATACTCCAAGGCTTTCACGGACCATGTCTCGTCTCAGCCTTGGAAAGAGTTGTTGTTTTTTCTGAATCAGAGTGACAAATTTGATAAGATTGTTCCCCATATTCAAGGTTTAGCCATTGGCTGCATTGCCACTTGATCAGTTTTGTTTGACTTCTGGTGTCCTGGCGTGCCCCAGGTCAAGATCACGATGACACGTCAAGCTCAGCAGCGATTACTACGAGCCAGGAGAAACGACACAAATTTCTTTGGAGTAGATGTGAAACTGTATCAGGTTCTATGTAGGTTTGTTCAAAAATATTAGCAGTTAATTAAAAAAAAAATCCTTCCAGCTAAAACCTCATAGGATGCTTTCTATTCTCATGCACTGGGAACACTGTAAAGGAAAAATGCTGACATTTGGTCTTCCTTTTGAATATGCAAACTCAAGCATTGACAATTGCCTACAGATTTAGCTTTTATGTGAATCGCGTAACTAAAGTTGAGTTATATAACCAGTCATATAACTGGTCTATAAACAGTATACGACTTTTAGCACTCGTAAACAGGCATTTCGGTTCAGGGCAGCAGCACCATATTTCCCAAGTTTGAGTTCAGTGTTTGAAGGTAATCTGAGGTTAATCGTTGACAAACTGGACCCAAAAGAACAAGTTAGTGTTCACCAGTCCATAAGATGTAGCTCCAGTTCCCTTCAGGCTGGTCAACATTGTGGAAAAATCATATCTTTAGCATGTCTCTTTTTCAACAATATGGCTTGGGAGTTTTTGTGGACAGCTCGGTTCCACATTGCCATCAAATTGTTACAACACTAACAACCGTAACTGTAGCACTTCTGCGATCACCCTGGAGCTGATCATCGGCTACTTCTTTGTCGTGTCGCTTCTGTCCGTTTGAATGGTAGTTTGCCGGCCTTTTGGTGTCAGTTTCTGTTTTCAGTCGTTTAGGATCCCTTGAGCTGGGCAGCCTATCATTTTCTGCACTTACACGTTGCTCCTCTCCACCCAACCACTTCAACAAAGCACTCGGATCGTTTGAACCACATCTGGGAGAACCCGTTTGAGATTGTCAGAAAGAAATTCCTTATAAGCAACCTGTACAACGTTTGCCACCTTAAAAGGACTGCTTGTTTGACACATTTCTAACCCCATGAATCTGCTCACTGATTAAACTCCAACATGGCTGTTGTTTTGAAAATGCCTCGTTTAGGTAATGGCCTCTACTAATACGTTTTTTTTTTTTTTTTTTTTTGCCAATCAGAGCTATAGGTTGCATGGTGGGCCGCTTATTAGCACTGCTGCCTTGCAGCAAGAAAGTCCTGGGTTTGAATCCCAACCAGCACCTTTTGATTTCTGCATGTCTCCCTGAATTGCGTACATTCTCAGGTCACTCCAGCCTCCTATCAGTGCAAAAGTATGGATGTTAGGTCAATTGTCACAAAACTTCCCGTGTGTAGGTTTGAGTGTACATGGTTGTGATCCCCTATGATAGACTGGCAAACTATTCAAAGCATAGCTTGCCCAATGTCTGCAGGAAATGAGTACCAGTCCCCCTGTAACCCTATACAAATAACACAAATGGATGGATGAATAGGTGTTTCTTTAGTCATTCTATGTGAATCTACTGCCACTCTTTTGTTTAAAGGTCTCTCCTTTGTGTGATTTCTCGCTGTGAAACATTTTTAGTAAGAACCTTTTGAACAAAAAGCAGTTATCACTTGTCAGAGACTGGCTTCTCAAACATCAACAGGCACAAACACTTGAAGGGATACTTCAGATCCTTTCTTTTTCTGGGGTTCTGTGGACAAGATTATGTCAGTAGCTGTAGTTTGTTTTTAATGATTTCTGTGTTATATTGAAAAGCTCTCCAGCCTTTTATATGGTCCAATCAGTTCCTGGGACTCACAGGGCTTGTAATATTACATACCTCTTATATCAGGGTTGTTTGTGTAAAATAGTCCACTTGGGATAAGGTCTTTTTTCTTTTACTCGGGATTTAACTGGAACTCCTTCAGCAACCCCCTGAGCAGACATTTTTCAGGCTATTTCAAGGTTAGATTTCAATCAGCTTTCTGCCTATTTTGCAAACAGAATGCAAATAAACTTGTGAAGGAGTAGGAAAATAAGGAAGCCTGTGGTGAGACTCAAAGTCATAAAATTAAAACAAAATACAAAAAAAAACCCAACAAATTGGTCTTTGTTGAAGATTACCAGCTTTGTCTTTTATTGAAAAATATAGCCATTATTTAAAAGAAAAGAGAGTTAGGGGAGGGGGTGAATATATTAATATAAAGTAAAATCAGAATTTGGAAGAGGAATGAAAACAGTACATACTTGGCATAACAATACAGCCACAGGTCAGGGGGAAAAACACCTTACAAGTTGTTATTTTTTCCTCTTTTTTGCAGTCAGGGGTGGAAAACCCAAGCAGACCTTAGGCAGGCAGCATTTGCAATTTTTTTCTTTTTTTTTCTTTTTTTTACATCATTTGTTCTGGTTCACTTTGGAGTTTCCCCTCAGAGAGGTACAACAGAAAAGCAGACGAAAAAAAGAGAAGCATTTCAGTGCAATTTAGTATACTTTTTCATAATTCTGCAATTACCTCTAACACCAACAGTTTAAATGCCAGTGGATCGGTGTAAATAGCTCAAACCCTGCCAGTATAATGTGACCGCAAACTTCCCATTCTGCCTTAAAGCCTCCATCATTCCTCTAGCTCCCTCATAACAGTCGGTCAAACTACTGATTAAAAAAAAAAGATTGTTCTCTGGAATTTTTAATGGCACTAATTACAAAAATGCAGATAACGAGTGTTTGTTTCTTCATTTCATGATAAAAATGAGAAACAATGTTCTGTCCTTCTTTTCAGAAAACACAGATTACATGTTGGAACACCAGAAAGATCTTAACATTTCTCCAAAATACATAACATATGAAAAATCAAATGACTTGACAATAACAAAAATCAAAAGGACTGACAATAATAGCCTAATATGGATGTCGTCGGTTTAAAGATTTGGCTTAAGATAAGTATGCAGACAAACATGAGTTAAATTTAGAAAATGAAGCAGTTGTGCGAAACACTCAAACATTAATCTCCCAAAACAGCGCTATTTTGACCCATACAGTTTGCAGAGAATGAGACAAATGGGAGAATTTGCACAGAAAAAGTTTCTGTCTGCTTTGTGATCCTCTTCAGGAGCTTAATACAGCTGGGGGAAGACTGCACATTCGCTGCAAGGGACACTAAGTGACATTTCTCTGACAAAGGCCAACAGATTCCTGATCTGATGGGGGTGGGAACAAAACCATTTAGTGTATTTATCAAGTCCAGAAACCTTAAAGAAGTCAAGCTTCAACGTGCTTAACAACTTCCTGCAGAGAACTTTAAACTTGGAAGCCTCTTGAAACAGATTTGCTCCAACTCTTGAAACAACTCGAGGCAGAATGGCACAGCATCCTGAGTCTGTGTGCGCACACCTGCATCCGCCCCACAGCAGAAAATTCAAAGCTCCTGTTTAATAAAGGTGGCAATTAGTTTTCTAACACAAAATTGGATAAAAAGGTTGCATTTCTCTCAGATGTAGTAAAGTACGCCTCTCTAATTTATAGCGGAGCCTGTAGTGTTCAGCAGATCCTACCCTACCAGGCACAAGAAGCGGAAGATGAAAAAGGTCCACCTGCCTGCTCCCTGAGCAGCTCCAGCTGGTAACGGGGGCTCAGGCAATTGAGCACATTTAATGAACCAAAAAGACCCGTTCATTTGATTTGTTAATTCGATTTCTACCATGTGATTTGGGTCAGCTCAGCAGAAATGTTCCAGTCTCAGTGCTCAAAGACATACCTAAAGACTTTCACAATCCACTGTGCTTCAACGCTTGTACATACTTTTACTTTCCCTTTCACAAACGAGCCACTGGCTGTAAAAAAAAAAAAGTCTTATTGTCGCCACTAACCTAATATTTCAGCTCCTCTCAAATGTGAACCCCCCCCCCCTGTTAAAATGCCAGGTTCGGAGACCATGGTAGCTCATTTGAACTATTTCCCACATATAATGTGATATTTATCCTGCCCAAGCCAACAGAAAATTGATAACAGGAAAAAATATATATAAATAAGAGCTGGAATGACCTGGTTCCTAAACGATTACTATGTTGAAGCATCTTGATTCAGCTTCAGCATCCAGTCTTCTTTGGTTGGAGTCGATCAGCATAACACATCTCGACTGGACAACATTCGTCAACTCAATCTTGTAAAGCATTTTTGAAATCCATCAGGTTGTGGTCAGATCTCTTTCCCCGCATCCCTCAGAGTGAGCCCTCAGACTTTCTATTTGATTCGGATCTGGAGTGAGCCAAGGCCATTCCAAACATTTCATTTTCTCATGGTGAAGCAATTGTTTTGCTGATTTAAACGCCATCTTGGACTAGCCGCAATGGTGCAAAATGTAATCCCTCCGCATATTCCGCTTTCTAGCAGACAACTGAAGGTTTCAGGCCAATACTGGACAGTCAAAAAATTTGCCACCTTTGGAAAAACCTGTTTTATGTGAAGAGAAGCAACCTCAGAGCACAGTGCTGCCACCACCATCATCATCATCATCCACTGTGGGTAAGGTGATCTCGCATTGTTTGTGCTTTATGCCAAACACTTGAAATCACGGTCTAAATAAAATAAATAAATAAGAGCTTGATTTTAATTGCACCGGTAAACACTTTTCCCATAAGGTTTTGAATAGTGTGTTTGGAAGAACATAACTGTTTAAACTCTACAACGTTGTCCAGACATAATGGAGAAAAAGGGAGGCTTCTGTCACATGTAAAAGAGAAGCTGCACTATGTGGACCTCCATCCTCACGTTAGTCAGATTCACCATAACGGGAAGGTTTGAACTAAAGATGCTGAAACTGCATCAACAGGTACTCTCATACAATTTACGGCGATATATTGGAACATCCGGTAATCTGGGAGAGAATAGAGTATAAAGCATTTTAACTTTGCCTTGAAAGTTATAAAGGAATGCGGAGGGTGGCAATGCACTGTATTTTTTTTTATTATTATTTGTACTGTAACAAATTAGTTTGCTTACAAAGGAAAAATGCCACCTTATATGTGAAGAAGGTTTGGCAATTTTTTTTATTAATTTGAAAAAAAAAAAACATGGCATTTTAACAGGGGTGTGCTGACTTTTGATAGCCAATGTTCCAAAACAAATACCATAATTCCTGCATATTTAAAAAGAAAGAATACATAGAAAAAGCCCTATACACTTTACAGAAGGCCTAAAAGTTGCACGGCACTTTTTGTTGTGCAGCAGCGTCTTGAGAAAGCACTAAAACTGATATGAGGCGTCATGATGTCTTCACGCTGATAAAGTCCAAGTGATACAAAGCCTTCTGTTTTCAGCAGAAGTGATGCAACATCCAAAATCTGGTCTCGAGTTCAATACTTAGCTTCATAGAGCTTGATCACAGTATAGTACCATAAAGTAGTACCACAACCAAATAAAACAAAACCTTTTAAGACTCTGAAGTTCACATTACAACCAATCAATCCCTTACAAATATGATAAAGAAACAAAAATAAAAGATTTTACAGCTCACAGAGGAATTTAGGAAAAAAAGGCGACTGTAATAAACCCACCTCGGATACAAGAGGCTGTGCTTGACTGACTTCCTGATAGTGTCTGTACACAAAATGATTTAAGAATAGCAAACCCAGACGTGAGCGAGAGTAATAACTCCGTCTGTGTAGTGTCTACACCTCTAAACTGCTGGGATTACAAACCTATCAGAGTTTCATTTCTTGTTCTTTACCTGCACGTTCACAGGAATCCAACAACACGTCCGCACTGTCCGTTCACCGATCCTGCTGCCACCTTTTACTTCCTTTAAAAATAGGTACTTTTTCCCTGCTGACTTTTCTCCGCCTTTATCATTTCAGACATGTGGAAAATAATGTACTCTGAGTTGACATCTGGTAAAAAATAGCATCCACCAACCCCAACATTTCAAAAAAATATCTGTTTTTCTCTCAAAGCAGTCTGTATGCCAGTCCCTTTGCTAAAGTGAAAAAAAGGCTTAATAGGTTTTATTTATAGTCTTGATAAAAACTGATCTAACATTAGACAGATCTAGAGTAAAAACCTCAGCTGACCCTGACTGGAATGTCCTCCTATGACGGACTTCTGCTTTCTCCTTTATGGCACAGCGTTTTGCCAAATCTAAACTCTAATCTCATCATCCTCCTGATCCATGAAGGCGAAGTCGTCATCCCCGCGTGGCGAACTGTACTTCGCGCTGTCCGTGTCGCCGTCGTGCCGGTTGTACTGAGGCTTTTCTGAGCCAGAGCTGGACACGGAGCAGCTATCCACGTTGTGCTGGCTGTTCCTGTCGTTTAGCCCTGGGACGTAGGGGTCCGCCGAGGCCTGCTGCTGGAGCTGGTTTTGACTGCGAGGCGGTCTCGAAGGCGCCCATTCCTCTGCGTCGTCGTCATCGATGTGAGGAATGTGGGACGGCGACGCACGCTCCTCGCCACCTTTGCCTTCCTCGTAGCCGAGGTCGTCCTCGTCCCAGCTTTTCTTCGTCATCACGCTCAGGATATCGCCAAGCATTGAGGGGCCCAAGTCGATGTTGAAGGACATTATGGATTCTGCATGCTTCATCCCACTTCCTTTAGGCATGGATGGAGGCAGCTCTTTAAGTTCACCGAAATTCCGCTCATCAAGCTCGGCGTCCAATGTGGCCATCGCTGCCCCTCCATTCATCGGCTTGTTTTCCATCTCGGCCAGCGTCTTCATGGGACTGGACGATACGCTTTTCGGCAGCTGGCCGCCTCTGTTTGAACTCTCGTCGTTCAGGTAAGGCAAGGATGTGGCGGTTTTCACAAACTGAGACGAGCCAGCAGAGGGCAGAGTGGTGCTGTGCTCGTACTTGTCTCCGCGGTTAACGGAGTGGGACCGCTTGCTGCTTCTGAAGGTGCGGGACAGGAGCCCCGGTCTGGGACCAGGTGAGTCCTGTTTCACGTGGGGCTCCCTCGGAGGCTCCCCCGACCGGGTGCTGAGGAAAGAGGTGTCTCCGAAGGCGTCCCCGCCTCGGCCCACGTGCATGGTGTGCCGGAAGTCCCCCAACGGCGCGCTGATCATTTCAGCCGTCAGGTCAGCCCGAGACCTCCTCTTGTGCTGGTTGGAGTTGTTCACTAGCTGCTTGAGAATAGGCATGATGGCAGCCTTTCAGTTATGATCCAAATCAGAAACTAGGCACGCACTTCCGCTTCAAAGCTCCTTTAGATGTAACGAGTTGTCATCAAGTGTAATGCCAGGTGTTTAGAGTTTGTAGCCATCCTGCTCCTTCAGTTCAGGTTTCATTTTGAGGTTGAAGGAACCTATAAAAGCGAACAAGAGAAAATGTTAATAGGATTTCAGTGTTCCTACAAAACCGAACAAATACCTGGCAAGCAGTGAGGAGACATGCTATTCTAAAACTTTATCTAGACATATGGGTAGTGATAAGCTTCTTTAAGTGTTTTTTATAGATTAAACCTCTTCAAGAAGCTAATGAAAATGTAATACTTAAACTGTAAGAACCTGTCCAGACAGCTTGGTTAACCTATCGCTATGACTTGTTTGTTTCCTGCTGGCTAAAAGGCATGGAAACTTTTGCTGCTGAGGCCAGGAAAATGAATCCCCACTCGAAGTGGTTCTGAGCCAGCCAACACTTTTATATGCAAAAATCTTCAAGGGTGTTATGTAATGTTGAAGGAGGCCGTCTAACAACAAGTACGTTTACCAAACACCAATTCAGCGGGAAAAAAAAAAAAAGACACCGCTGAAGTAGATTTCCATTCAGATTCGTCCTGTTCCTTTGATACAGTTTTGTGCCCTATTTCTCGACCGTCTCCTCCTGTTTTTCCATCCGCCGCAGTGTCTGCCGCTACTGCTGTGCTTTAGTTCCCATTTAGGCCCCTGACTGTTACATAACCAGAAAGAGACGTTATACTGGGAGCCAGAGCAACTAGAGCTTGAAATAATAAAGGAACAGGAGGGAAAAGAAGAGGAGAGAAGTTCTGCGGTAGTTCCTTCGGTATGGTTCGACTTTAACCACAGCTGATTGAGAACAGATAGGAGCCACTTTCAAAGCACTTTTTGACAACAACACACCTTTCTCTTGAAAACAGGCCTAAAGCACCATGTATGAGTGACGTCATAGCTACACCTGGAGTCGGATGCACCATTGTTGTGCACAGTATACGGTTTTCTTGATTTCATTTAGCAGGAATATGCTCAGTGGACATGTGAGTACTTTAGCAGCAAATGTCATCTGTGCAGGAAACGTGGCTTACCTTTTTGAATGTAAGCAAATAAAGAGGCTGGATTTCTACTCCACTACCTTAAAAACAGTTTTTTTTTTCTGCAAACAATTTTTTGCAAAGGAATTATGGAAAATAAATAAATAAACAGCACAGCTGATAGGACTGACAGCCCGGGCAAGAGAATAAACGGCCAGATCATCACGGCAAACGCACCGGCTTGTGAGAATAAAGTTTAGCAGTTAAGCACAGGCTTTCTTTAGCAGCTTTCTTTTTTTTACTTTTTGTTTGTGGTCAGATAGTGTAGTTAAACCCTCATTAGTAAAACAAAAACTGATCATGTGGAAAAGAAGTGAGACTTGTACAACCCCTACATGGCTCACTGATAAAACAGAAAGGCTCTTTTGATGTGCTGAGGTCTTCCTGTGGACATCAGGGTAACAGTGTTGGTCACAACCAGACCAGAAGTTACGATATCTATTCGAATGCAACCTAAATCATACTATTTCTAATCAAGCGTTTTGTGAAAAAGTGGTCATTTGCCACGGAGATGAGTTTAATGGCTGACTGGGCTGACCACAACGGGTTTTAAAATCCCTCCATAAGCTGCCAGTCTGCTTTTCCAGACTCCCTCCTCCTCGCTGCATAAACAGACATAAATCTGCTTTATCATCACCGCTTTGGTATTTAGTGGAAAATGTGCGACGCGCTGATGCCAAAGTTCGGCATCCAAATGTAGCATCTTTACTGTTCTGTTTTTACAGCATTCCCTTGTCCTTGCTTTATTCGTTTCACGTGTCATTAGATATTTTTTTCCCTAATATCGATCATGGGAATGGATGTGAGATACAAGTCTGAAATGAAAAGTATATCCTTCAACTTTGCCTGTTTCTCCTGATTGTCCCATTTGCGTCTTTAAGCTCAAAAAAAGGCAGAACATGCGTGTTGCATTTATAACTACAGTGTTTTTTTTTAATCTGGTTGTAAATATATCCTTGTGCTTCTTTACTGGCACTTATAGTCTATGATGTAAACTGCGATTGAAACTCAAAGTCAGCTGTGACTCAAGCCTTCCAACAGAACGGGATGGAGAACGGGTCTCAACACCCACTTGTGCCCCACGGATCGCTGCAACAAGGGTCTCAATTGTTCAAACCAGACAGCACGAACCATCATTTACAGTGTTTTCAAACTGACGCTGAAGCCCACACACTGAGCGTCGCTTTCGACTCGCTCCCATGAATGAATAGCGGCTTCACTCAACAATATTCCAGAAGAATGACACCCGTGAAAACATTTGCATCACAGACAAGAACCCTTTCAACTGGAGATGCAATAGCAGATGGAACCAAGCAGGATTTGATAAATGATAGAAGCTAGTTCCATTATTTGCTTTTGTTCGTCCCTCTTTCATTTCAGATCATCCTAGAAGAGAAGTGCGGTGTTTTTTGTTGTTGTAATCTTCTGCATTCAACAACTTCATTCAGTATTGCCTCTGTAGTTCTGGCACTAATGGGGGAGACATGCTGATCTCACAGAGGCTGAACAAAGAACAAAAGAAAATCTTTTCTCTCCACTTTGATTGTGAAAGTTATCCGAGTTCAAGCTTGCACCGCAGCATAAGAAAACTGGAATGAGCTTATTGTTAGGAAAGATATTTAGACACACCAAAACCCTCTGAACTGTGGCCTTGTGGTTACATTAATAAGGTATGATCTGTCGGAGTTAGACCTTTGAAAAGTTCATTTAATCTACACCAGCCACTCAGTGAATATTTAACCAGTGGTTGCTGAATGCTTATCAGACCATTGAGGACAACTCATCCAGCGTTATGTTCCTCCCCAATGCACAGTTTTGCACAGTCTTGTGTTTCTCTATGGCAACATTAAAGCCGAGTGCTGGCCACCAGTCGGACTTCCTGTCCCTAAGCCAGCCGGAGGCAGCGAGAGAGAAAAAAAGCTTTCCCCTTTGCATGGATAGATCAGCCCATTTTGATGGATTAACCCTTCCTGGAGGCCACAGGCAGGGCAATAAGGCAACCTCCGCAGTGCAACAGCAGTAGAGGAATGCTTTTGATGTGACGTATGACAAGATGATGTTCAATCTGCCCATAAAAAAATGTCAATTGGGTTCTCAGATATCAAAAAGATGTAAAACGCACACCTTAAGGTCATTACAGGAAGTAGCCAGTTTGAGGCCTTTGGGTGATCCTTGATGTTTGATGTGGAGTGGTTTCAACCCCCACTCCTGGTTAGAAGATCCCGCTATTGTCACCCCAACAAAAAGATGAATTATCACTTAAATCATTTAAGTATCATTTAACCTTTGAAGTAAAGTGTATAGAGAAAAAATGTAATTAATGGCAAGTCATGGCTGATGTATCATAACAAGAGCTTTAAAATTACTTTTTTCTCTCAACTGTCGTTTTAGGAAATGACTGAGTGCTACATATAGGGCTGCACAATATTAGGAAAAACTTGCAATTGCGACACTGTGGTTAAATATTGCAAGGACACTGATGGCTGCGGTGAACTCACATTTTCCTCACTCTTCTGTTTTCCATCATGATGAATTCCCCACCATTTTCTGAGAGCTCAGGCATTTCAGCCACCCAAATCACCATCAGGTTTGGGCATCAAGTGCAGAGGGATGCAATCCAATCGCCAAACTAGATTATTTACATGCAGAGCATTTATGAATGCGACTAAAATAAAATTGCTGCCCTAATAATGCAGCCAAGCAGTTCCGTGAGATTGCAAAGTTGATAGATACAGCAATGGCAATTCAACATTTATGAATTGTGCAGCTTTAATAACAGTTTTTACTATGGCATTGGCTACTGATTAAAATAGACTTGGGACTTTTCTCTATTTTAGGTCAATCTGTACGAGATAGTTTGATGGGAGGGTGGAAATTTAACGGCTTCATAAAAGCGTATTTATACCCCGTGACCTTTTTAGCACATTATTACTTGAATGTATTTTATTAAGATTTTATGATGGACCAAAACAAAGTAGTGCATAATTGTTTAGTGGAAGGAAATGTGTTGATCTACACCATACAGCTGTAGCTCTGGACGCATGTTTAAGTTCGTTGTCCTGCTAAAAGGTGGAGCTTTGCACCAGCCTCAACTGCTTTCCAGCATCTGACAGGAATTTTATTTAATGATTACCCAGTACTTAGCTCCATCCAGGTTCCCATCATTTTCCGTCTGGCCTGGCAATTCCATTTACAACTAACCCACATTCTTTAATTGTCACCTTTGTTTACCACTACACAATTTCCTCACCACTCTCTGTGAGCTCAGCAACTTAAGATATACATCAGATATGGGCATAAGGGCAGCTAAAGTCAATCCAATTGGTCTAATATATTGTCTAATATGCTTGTTTTCCCTCATTCTTACCTGCTATGAGCAGCACTACTGTATATTTTGTCAAATGATACTTATGAGAAATGTGTTGCTCATAGCTCAACTAGTTAGATCTTTTTTCCATTTAATGAAAATGTTTTGAGTTTCATTTAGTTTTCATTGTACGCAACACGCAAACCCAAACCCAAACAGAAAGAAAAACATTTTCTCAGCAGTAGCTCGTTTAAAACCTGTGATTCTAGTTGGACTTCTACAGGCCTTATACCTCACTGCAGACTCATAAAGAGGCCCGTACTGTGGCATGTTTATATAAAGATGTGATAAAAATCATACAATTTATCTGAAAAAGAATGCCCCAGTTAATGTGCCAGTTAGTGACAAAGCCTTTATGTAAGAGTGCACTCACTGCTCCATGTGACTCAGGCTCCAACTGAGACAAGTGGTGACAGGGCCATAAATGATTGAGAGCATCTTATGTTGCCAGCAGTCTCTGATGTGGGTAGAATGACATCACAACAACCAACAAGCTCAACGGCGTTCAGGCTCACGCTTGTAATCCCACTGATCACAGACGCAACACTCAGCGATCCCCACACCACATTCTTTTATTCGGCTGCGCATCCAATCACAGCAAAGTTGGGTCCAGTTGAATCGGGAGGCATAAACTGACCACAACTTTAAAAGTGACTGAAAACATCTTTTGTTTACAAGGTGGAAACCTTCAGCCAAAAGCTACAGAGAGTCTAGAGAATATAATGACATAACAGCACTGAGACCAACTATTGTCCTGCTGGTGTCAATCATGTTGCCCTGTCACTATTTTGTACTTGTGCAGTTCTGGTTGCCGACTGCTCCTCAATAGATGAAAATGTAGATAGAAATGTATTCGGATAATAATAATAATAATAATACTAATAATAATAAAAAATAGGATAGTACTGTTTATATGGGCACACAATTAATTAATCCGATCATAATGTGCATGTATATGTACCTGGTTTTATTCAGAATAGAAATACTCTGACTTGTAGTTATCAAATTTGCCTCTGCTATGAAGAAGAGGAACGTCCGTCTTTGCTGAACAACAAAAAATAGTAAACAAAGCAGTATAGTACGAGTTTGCTTGTCTTCCGAGCGCCCCGGCTGGACTTGCACGATGTTCTAATCACAGTGGGAACATTACTAGATAAATAATAGTTTTGAGCTCTTAATGTTTTGAGGTTGTATTGGGAGCCCTGACAGTTTTGCTTCCCGACGTATTTCCGCCACTCAACAACGTGGAAATACGTCACGTTTACGTCAGGCGCACTAGGGTCAGTTTGCCATATTGGGAATGATTTGATCCTGACTAGCGTTTACATGCATGCTGATCGGTTTAAAAAATTGGCTAAATCACCACTCTCATTCGGAATACAATTTTATTACGAATGAGCATAATCCAATCACAATATTCCGATTGGCTTTTTTACATGACGCATTTTTACTCAGATCGGCCCTTTATTTAGATTACTTCTGTCCATGTAAACGTACCTACTGTTTTATTTCCACTATTCATTAAGACATTCCTCTATAAGAATATGTAGTCATGTGAAAGTCACTTAGATTATGACCTCTGATCAAGCCCAAAATAACGATCATAATTAATTAGTAAGTTGGTCCAGCAGAATCAGAATGACAAGCAATGGAAATAAGGTGCAATATTAAAGCTTCAGAAAATAATATTAAAACAAATGATAGGCAATGCATATTTCTGCTAATTTATCTCCAGAAACACACATACAAATACTTTTCTACAAAGAGAAGTCAACTAATGCAATTGTTAATTATATGGGTGCACATCGATTTGTTTATGGATCCAAAGTGGAAAGAGAATTATTTTTACAAACTAGCTAAGGGTTGGTTTGACTTTGGCCCTCGTCTGGCTAATTATCTTGGTTCAAAGTTACAAATTTGATTACATGTTCTCCAGAACATCTCAACATTGAGAGCATTTTTTACCCCCTTTCTTGACATTTAAAATCCAAGAAATCGGGGCGAGCTGAGTGAGATATGTTTAGGTTTTTAAAATCCACACAGTATTTTATAAGCTCCAAAACATTTTAACCCTTCATGTTTAAAGAGCAAAACTCTCATCGCAAAAAAAAAAAGAAAAAGAAAAAATATCTAATGAACTTTGAACTATCTGGAGTCTCCCATTTTTTTCAGCCAGTGGTGCAATGATATGCAAATGACCGTCTCTGTTAGCCAAAGTCATATGACACTCCTAATCAATTAATCAGTGGCAGCGCATAACAATGTAAACTTTGCAACGCCAACACAGAGCATAAGCAAATTTCTTTAGCAGCAGCTTTGTTGGGCCCCTAACCTCTAACCCAAATATCTGATTCCCACGGGGGGTGGGGGGTTGGGGTGGATCCCAAAAGCATCATAAGGACTGGGATACAGAGAAAAGCTTTCTCTTGAGTACCTTTCAGAAAACGAAAAAAAAAAAAAAAAATGCTGTGAAAAAAATATATTGAAAATGCTAAATTATGACAGTGCTATGTTTTTGCGGTGCAGTTTGAAAAAGGAATCTTTAACCCTAGGGATTTCAGTGTCATCTGGCAAAGTTTTATATATATAAACAAACTGCTTTTCCCACCTATAATTGTACCGACACTAAATGCTATAAAAAACTATATTTTGCACTCTCAATCGAATCCTGGTGTTGCTCCACACCAAATGATACTAATTTTCCTATAAATTGTAAAGAGACAAACTTTTGGATACTTTTCAAAGCAGTACCAAACAAGTTGCCACACCACATTGCTCCTGTTTTAATAGCATGGTGGAAATAATTTCATCATTTGCTTTGATTTCATTGAGATTCAGGCCTTGACTGGTTGATTTTAATGTCTACTGCTTTCTTTTAGGCCTGACTCACCGATTATGATTTTTCCCCCCCAGCGGTTCTTTTGGTGCGTTAAATAAAAAAGAAAAAAATACCTACTTTGATTTCTCTGTATGTGACTTACAATAATACATTTTAGTGATGATCAAGGGAAATTGATAATTCCAATATCAAAACTAATGCCTAAATAAATAGCTACCATAATTTTTGTTTCTAAAAATGTTCACACACACACACACACACACACACACACACACACACACACACACAAATCCCAAGATGTAAGAACCGTAATCAGGCTTGTTGGAATCTAAACTCAGGTCACAGTGACTTACACATGGCTACACCTACACTTGACCTGTTACACCTGAAAACAGTCAGAAACACATTTAATGTGTGACTATGGTTCAAATAATTGACTTGTTTGACGTGTTTACTTGTTACTGAAAAATACCACGATATCCTTTGCTTTTTTTGGTCAATTACTACGGCTCACAAGTAAGGGAACCGGTTCTGCGTGTCTCACTTCATTTCTTTGCAGGAAGGCAAACCCTGTATGACAAATGGGGGAAATATCTCCAGCAAAGACAGGGTGAGAATGTTCAAAGAGGCAGCCCTACCACCGATAGTCACATAACAAACAAACAAGCAAACGTGTACAACCCTGAAGATTGCTAGGAATGATTTTGCAGTATTTGCACACAGTTCATGTAAACATGCCAAAGTTCCTCATAGCTCACGGTCCAATGACTGCAATTGTGTTTACAAAAGATAGAAGAAGATGCTACATTTCATAAAATGTATATTTATAATGTCCAAAAATATAATGTCCAAATACAACAATATCGGTAAGACAGAGCAGTCATTCCCTTTTTCAGTTAACAACTTCAGGAAGCAGACTCACTGACCCTCTCTGCTTACTAGCAGCTGAACCTTTAAACAATGACTGATGTTCATGACACCAAACAAAACAGCCATAGCCGACACAAAACTCCCTCAACATTAGTTTTATTGGAGATGGACAGAAAAAGCAGCTGGAGATCCAGATCTAAAGCTTAATAGTTTCAAGGGTCCAGACAGTCGACCAGCCATTCTCAACCTCCTAAATCCAGTGGACAGTCCATACCTAAGCAGTAGCAGGTTCCCTGTTGCAGAGGGAAGATGTGGTGTTTAAATATAAATCCAGAGGCTATACAGGGATGTAAGGAGGCATTTAAAGGTGCATAGCCAAGTTATTTGACTTTTTTCTTTTAATTTATGTGTCAGTAGCTGCCTCTGGTTGCATACATAGTTTTTATGAAAGATTATCACATCCTGCTGCCGTATTAGTTGTTAATCTTGGTGTTTTATGCTTTGTTTTTGCTCAACTTATTAGTAAAGACAGCCTTTCGTATTAGCATCTCCAGACAAGTGGGACAATCGATAGATGAACGCCCCGGAACTCAAACCCGATAAAAGATCGTCCTTAAAAAGGTGCATTGTCAGAGTCTCCGAGTTATCAGTCGAAAATACAGCAAGAATGCACCTGCTGCGCTAATAGAGTGTAATGAAAGATGTTGATATCAACTATTTATTACTACTTCTGATGGTTTATTCTAATTTGACCTGAAATGAATTAAAATCTATCTCTGAACAGGCTCCTTTTTGTGATTCAATGTACAGAATAGACTCCTGCTTCCTCCCACAGTCCAAAAGCATGACCATTAGGTTAATTGTTTTGACCCTAGGTGTGAGTGTGCATGGTCGTTTGTCCTGTGTGTCTTTCTGCTGCTCTGAAATGGACTCGCGACCAGTCCAGGGTGCATCCCGCCTCTCTGTCAATGACAGCTGGAGATAGGCAGCTTTGGTGGGGAAAAAAAATAAAATTCTTTCATAGAACCAGTTAAGAAGTGGCTCCAGTTCGAGCCCTGGCTTAGCAATAGAACAACACGTGCTTAACGCAACATCTGTCATTAAAATATGCTCCTCCAAGCTAAATATATTAACATCAAAAAACCTTAATCTACACGCAATCCCCAAGTTTAACCACCCCCTATTAACAAGCAGCCACTTATCACAAAGCTACTAGGGTAACATCCACTGCAGTGAGTTTAAATTGTTTCAATTCCAACATTTCGTTGTAAAAACTATGATTGCTTTAAAACATTACTGGGTGTTAGTGTGTAGTGGATTCGCGTGCAATGCACTATTGCCACCTAGACAAAGAAAGAAAACCACACAAGGATTAACAGTATTTTTACCAGCGCCTGGACTCTAACATCAGGAGCAAACGGCCCACCTCTCCCAGTTCAAACAAAAACAAACCCTTTCAGAGCCTCTGTCAAACAATCCTCGCAGAAATCCCTCAATCCAGTTAGGCGTTTGAGACAGCTCCTGTTTTGACCAGCTCACCCCCGGCATCACAACGATCACGTGACGGTGTTGAGATATTATTTTTTATCTTCCCAAAACCTTATATCCAGGAGGATAACCTCCCAAACGCCTCCTCTGCGTTCCCAGTAGATCTGACCTTTCATGAAGCCATTACTCGTGCTCGGTTGGCCAGAGCAGCGGGAGTGCTGCCACGCTGTGCTTGAGACGGAGAGGATTTTTTTGGCTACAAAAACAATCAGATAAGGGTTTTTTTTTTTTAGCAGCGTTTTCACACAACACATCTTGTGAGAAAATATTTTTGGGCGAAAAATACACATGGTCTCTGCCAAAAATCCCAAAGAAAGAGGTTAAAGGGGGAGAGGCTTGTTGCTTGTAGGTCAGTACTACATCAGGATTCTTCAGGCACAGATGGAAGCACCAAAAGTACTCAACGGGGCCGGGAAGGCTGTCCCTACAAGATTCACCAAGTCACGCCAGCACACTGACAGACGTTCTTTCAGTGGATCCCACATAAAATATGTCCAACCCTCGTTGCAGCCACAGTGGCGTGATTGTACTAAACTTTGTCCTCGGCTGAGTAGAAGGATTTCGATGATTATACAAGTACTTTCCTGCGCACACAGAAAGACCAGTTTCACGCCTGGTACCAGGAGCCGGGATCTGGGCCAACTCTTTAAATAAATCGTCCAACAGCTGCTGGACAATGAAACAAAGCAGAATCTCTACAGAGGATTGTACTTTGAAAGAGACACATTACACAATGCATTGTTGGGGCAAGCATGCCAGAGTCACAGTTGGCTTGTGCTGTACTGCAGTTTGTAGATTTAATTTAGCTGCAACAATGGCCGCTGCTGCTTCCCCGGAGACGGCAAGCCGCTAAAGAAAGAGACCTTCTAGAGATAAAATATGACCCAAAAGATAAGTGAGGACAAGTATGCAAAGGAGGAGCACACACAGCAAGTTTGGTAAAGATCTGCAGGAGGCCTTTCAGTGTGACAGGATGATAAGTGATGGCTGTTCGCCCTGGGTCAACCTCTCAAGGCTTTTTATCGGCAGCCACCCCACTGGAGTTAAAACACACAACCACAGCTACAAAAGGCCCCAAGCAGAAAAGGCCCGACGATCATAATGACTTAATAAACCCCCGTGGTGTTAACTTTATTGTCACACACAGCAACCAACAAAACACTCACTGGCAATAAAGAGGCCCTGGGTCAAATTGCCCCTTCACCAACTCATACTCCTGTTTTGTACCCTCGTTTACTCGCTTTCCACTTCCACTTTGTACCAGTAAACAAACCATTTCATCCCCCATCTACTAAAACCTTTGCGTCTGTTTATTTTTCTTGACAGCCCAGAACTTTGTTATGGATTTTGGACATAATATGCTTAAATATCATACATATTTGAATTAAATTACATATATTTTTTTAAGATTGTATTTTGCATTTTTGGAAGATATAATTTATTGGTGTCAGATAACCTTACCCTAAAGTAGGCGATGAAAAGATTAGATAAAACAGTCTGTAAAAGCGGGTACGAAACGTCCTTAAGGCAGGTATGAAGTGATGAAGTCAGTACGAAACTTCCTGATGCAGACTAAGCTGTGCATTTAAACTATTTGAGCATGTTTGATTGACTTGCATAGCTTTTTTTTTTTTTTTTTGCCAATGCATGATATAGATCTGAGTGACCAAAAGGTTAATGCTCAGGGTGATCATTATAATGATGCTGAGATCTCCCTAAACAGTTAAGATTATGTGGGAAATCAGTTAATTACAATCAATATCCTCACCGGAACATTCAACAACAATTTCACAATTCAGTTTTTGTCCTCATGTTGTGCAGCAGCCCAACAGAGAACATGCAAACTCTCAAATATGGCCACTTTGACCCGATTAAAGCGATTCACTATAGCTGACAAGCCCCCGACACGAAGAGTGGAGTCTGAACACCGCTCCTGTTAATCTGAAAGGCAAATTGTCAGTATAATTGCAACCTTGCTAGCTCTATTTACATCCCGTGTAGTCCTGTGGACAAGCATGCTGTGAGCAAGCATGTATTTAAGTTGTTCAGAATGTCAATCTGAATGAATTTTCCTACAAGCAACTAAAGACAAATCTCATCTCAGAGGCTCGGCTCTGTGGGAAACAGCTGATCAGTGTAATAATTTAATGAGCAACAAATGAACACTGCGGTTAAGTTCATTAAAAGGCAAAATAAGCCCCATAAGTGGTGATTTAACAATTTCAGTGAAAGAAAAGAAAAAAAAAAAAAAAAAAAAGAGAGAAAGCCTCACTTTATTTTGTTTTACCTGGTTTTATCCATTTTGTTTTACCATTATAACTAGTTTTGGACAGAAACAATTACATGCTGACTAAATACAAAGCCATATGAATCATTGCAGTGTTTAAAAAAAAGTTTTTGCAGTAACAATCTAAATAAGTTGTCACCTATAAAACAACATGGAATTGTCAATACTGTTTTAAACTGCAATTTAACTGGCCACAGTCTACCCCTTCTTATGAAAATAAAGAAATCAATATATGTATTATTTGATGAAGTAACTTGAATGTACACAATAAAGATGTTATGTTAGGGATGTTAGACAAACCTTTTAAAATTTTCCAGTTTTGTTAAATTGTTTAGTGGAACTCTTTTCTTTCTTATGAAACAGGGATTTTGTTATAATTGCACAGTTGTTGAAAGAAAATGAACCCCAGGCTGTCCGCTTTAAAAAAAAACATTAAGAAAAGACTCAAAAAAAAAAAATCAATAACAACCTTAATAGCTAAAACAAACCTTTAAACAACTTCAAGAATTTTAAATTATTGAACTTTCAACAGTTCAATATTTTACCATTCCTGCCAAGTAAAGCCCCCCCTCCCCACTCCCGAACCTTCTGTCCTGTTTCGTAATTCTATCTATGATTCACATGTTTTAATCAGTAGCAGGCCTGGACTGCAGGAAGCCCAATATAGCTCAGAGCGATTACTAAGAAGTCATGCAGAATGTGGTTTAGTTTGACTAAAACATTGTCTTGATGGGCCATATGTTGCACCAAACTCATTATACATCAGGGACCATTATTAGTGCCCTTGCAGATGTGCAAGATAATAATGTCATGCATCCCCAAATGATCATGAAAGCTGTTTCTTTTTTTCCAGCAGTGCCCCTAGAACAAACCAGATGGTCCTTTTGGTCTTTTTTTTCTGAAGCTGTGGCATCTTTAATTTCTATGAATGAAAATGAAGAAAAAAATGGTCTAACACAATCGAACGGTCACCGGAAAAGAAGCTAAACTTGGCCTGGCATCTCATTGTATTTTTGGGAAGTCTGAAGGAATCTCACTTTAGATTTGCAACCAGGTTTTTCACGCAAAGAGTGAACATTCGAAAGAAAGCCTAGGCTTACCAAGGGCTTAGACACATGTCTGATGTGAGGTGGAAAAAAAACGTATTTATGAATAGAGAAAGCAAGATGAACACTTATCTCAACCATCGAAGTGATCAGTCTCAGATGACACAATTCGATGGACAAAAGCATTCTCAGACTTCAGTTTAGCCACCATGTTGACCACTTCGGAGCATGTTGACCACGAACGACCAACCGATCAGTTTCCTTATGCACACCCTCACTCATCAGAGCAATTTAGAGAGACCAATGAACCTGACATGCAGATTTTTAAACTTTGGGAGGAAGTTGGAGTACCCGGAGCGAACCCATGCCTGCCTGTGCAGAACATGCAAACCCCATGCAGATAGAACCCAGGACCTTCTTAAAACATTGGCAGCAGCGCTAAGAACTTTCACCATGCAGTCCTTGAAAAAGACATTTTCCTTTTTAAATAAATAAAATCTGGTAAAAGTTGTTTTGCACAGTCAAGCTTTTTTTTTTCAAATTAATTTCACAGGATAAAATCAGTTCTCCACAGAAATTTGACACAATGAACATTCGGCACTGAACCTTGTGATGAATATTATTGAAAATGTTATTACAAACAGAGAATAATGTGATTAACAAGATTAAATGATCTTGCATTTAGTCTCATGGATGAGAAATCTACCCAGTCACGTTAATTGGGGAGGAAAGTGTTTTTAGAGAGGAAAAGGTCAAAGTGCAAGCGTTGGTTCCAACCACACATTAGCTTTATCAAGTCTTTCTTATAAATTCTTACCATGCTTGTGACATTGTATAGTTTTGCTAGGACGTTTTGCAATTGTTTCAGCAATTACAAGAGCCAGCTTAAAACCAAATATTCTTAAGCACAGCCCTATTTCTGGGTTTCAGCCCCTCATCTCTCAAAAACATGTAAAATGACTATTTGCAAATTATTGTGGTCTGTATTTATGTGTCACAGCGAGTTACACAGACAAAGCTTTCTGAAAAGGTCACCTAGAGTCTCACAGGCAGGATAATTAAAGGCTTTTCAAAAACCTTTGTATTTGTGGGGGAAAATTTCCAATTTCTAAGATCTTTTCTGAATCCCAACTCGATTACGTTGCGCGATTCTCTGATGTGTTATTAGCCACAGCTTACAATAATCTGCTTTTCTTTTATTAGAGGATATTTGACAAGTCACTTTGATCCAACAACGCAGCAGCAACTTTTATTTCCAGGAAAATGTGAGCATTCGTCGTAATTAATGTAGCAGGCATGGAGCGCCGGGGCAGTGAGTGTTCAAAGTCCATCAACAGCCATTACTTGCACCGCTCAAAGGTTATTACACATTTGTCTTCTCTTTAGAATGACAGAGTACAAAGATAAACGGATGCATACGCCCTGGTTGTTCCGGGTGGACAAAAAAAAAAAAAGTCTCTGTAACTAAAATCGCAACAATGTCACAATGTACAAAAAGAAAGAAAAATAAGACCAAACCCTTCTGACACACCCAGATGGGCATGCATGCATGTGAACGGGATATCGAAACAATAATCATACACTCACACATGCCTCAAAGGTGAGGCTAAAAGGTGACACCCTCTACTTACAATGTTTTCCATTCATTAAATACAGACCAAGAAAGGCTTTTGATCGTTATGCATCAGGGCATTGTGATTTCCACCTCAGTCCATTCACAGAACAGGACTGCTGACCTAAAAATGTCCTCGAGAGGCTCAGGAAGGGAGATGTGGGAGCCTTTGCTCAGATGGCAACCAGGATTTCTCACAGGATTATTAAACTGTAATACAATAGCAGCGTTGGCTGTTCCCGTCTCCTGAACGAGTGTTCCGGCATGAATTTGTCACTGAGCTGGCTCGAAGATCATCACAGGAAATAACCGCAGAGTTTTGTGTCTGCACAATGCTGATAAACAATGAGGGTCCATTGGGTAAAGGCAGGGGCTGTTACTGGGGTCAAGATGTACCAGGGTTTTAAACAGGCACGGTCTGAAAACAGCTAAAAACTCTAGTCTTATTGTTCGTCCAGCTTTAAGTCCTTATAATAAAAGCGGCAGTGAAGAGCCCTACTCCATCCTCGAAAACATAGCTTCAAGATATTTTTTGGTCGTTATTTAAAACCTGCTTCCTTAAAATGATGACTCATCCAAGTTTTAAAGAACAAACAGGGTAGCTTTCAAACTTACAGGACTGAACTCCTTACAAAAAGGACATTTTGCTATACCTTTTTTCAATCGTCTTCTGAAATAACCGACAAAGATTTTACTCAAACTTGTAGAAAACTATATACTAAATTAGATAAAATCATATAGATAGATATATAGCAGACAGACAGAGTATACTTCAACAATACTTGGAAAACAAAATGCTAAAGTGAAAATGCATTCCAAATTTTATGAAGATCTTAAAAAGAAAAATCTAAAATGAATATATTATTTGTTATGGCCAATAAATAAGACCTATGTTATTTTGACCAAGCAAACTTTCCCTCACATTTTGGTCCAGCTTCTACTTAGCATTATTTGCTGAAGGATATCGCCCCGTTTAATCTTCCCGTAGTTGCAGAGATTTGCTGTGCTGCCGGGTGGTGCAGACACCACAGAATGGCAAATCCTTCACAGCATGTGTTTTTGATCCGCATCCTTCTTAGAATTCAAAGTGTTCCCAAACACATTTTGTGTAAATACCGAAGGGCTGAAACGATGCCTCGAAAGATACGGCCATTACTAAAATATCTCAAGGCAAATTATCCACAACAAGCATTCGGTAAATTCTGTTTAACTATTCGGCATCGGTTCTCGATGCAGAAACATCTGAGCAGGAAACAGCCGCTGCAGCGCCGGACCGGGTCAGAAGTAAGAGAACTTTGACTTATAGGTTTTCCATCCACAGCAGTAACAAATCCAGCAGTTATCTTTTCGAACCGATTTATCCGCACAGTTCAGATGATAAATTGCTTCGCTTTAGGCACGCTTTACAACAAGATCTCCTCTTGCTCAGGTTTGTTTGCAGATTTAGGCTGTGCATTTTTATTTTATTGTTTTTTTTCTTATCCATGGCAATATCTCACAATGATGTAGCACAATAAAGGCTAACACAGAGCTCATAATTAAAGTTTTCTTTAATTATTAGTTATAACAACATAAAATAGTCTTCAGGAAACCCCATGGAGGGTATGGAATGCAGCTGTGGGAGGTTTGCTAAATACATTCTTTATAAAAAAGGACCTGGTGAGTAACACTTAATTGCAAAATGTTAAAGAATGAGCCCCAACCCACTGATTTTTTTTTTCCTGAACTCATCACCATTACCACATGACAAAATTTCAGCAAAAGGCGTTGATGTGTTCAAAAGTATGTTTCTGTGAATCTACAATACACTAAAAGGGGACATATGCAAAATCCACTTTTTTGGCCTTTAAAAACATGTTTTTGTGTACTTGGGGGTTTCTAGGAGTCTAGCGTCTTTATATTCTGTTTGGGTCACATTTTTCAAGCCCTTCAGTTTTCTCTATTCTCCACTACGTTTTTTAAACAATATCACAGTATTTGCTGTGGAACTGCTAAACAAGGTCATTGACTTACGGCTTACCAATTTTGTGAATCCGCTATTTTTTTTCCCCACCGCAATTTTGTAGTCCAAGATCAAGAATGCCTGAGCTACAAGTGGATAAGTGAAAATGTTTGGTTGTTGGGTGTATTATTCCACACAATTCATTACACCGTGCCCCAGCCTACTACAAAAATGGCCAATTGGATGGCAGAGGAACGCTCTGCAACCTTTAAAGAGTCCCCACAAAAACAAGTTGCTCTCAGACGCACGTCAGAACAGGGCCAAAAGAGGGCCTGTGCGGCAACAATAGCGAGGAATTAAGACCAGATCATTACAGTTATACAGACTACAACTGAATGATTATGCATATGAAAAGGAAGGCATTAAAAATCAAGACATGTCCCTTTTAACTGTATCGTGGACATTTTTTCCGGATATTTAGGTAAGAAACACCCAAATCACTTTTTGAATACCTGAGGACGCGCAAGACCGTCCTACCCGCTCCTCAGCTTCTCAGGGGGATCACATGAAAGAATCCCCCAAATACACTCTGATGTTATTTCTTTCTTCTGAGACCTTGCTCTTCTCATAAACCTGGAAGACAGCACACTAGAATTGCGCATATGTAGCAAGAGGAAACATAGCAAGGAACATTGGCGTTGGGTGAGCATGTCACAACGGTCGGCATGCGGGACAAAACCAATAGGCAAGGCTACCCCCCTCCCCCCCGGATCTCGAAGCCAGCTGAAACAGATCGTCCGCGATACCTTTAAGAAAGGTAGTTTCAGCAAATTGAAATGCAGACGGGTGCGGCTTCAAGAGAACTCAAAGCACCTGCAGCTGGAACAGCCTTTACGTGACACCGTGTAACCCTCCGGACTGGTTTGACGGCATACTCAACACCGCGAACAATGATGAGTGAGGACAGGACGCCAGCAAATATTTTGCCAATAATAGTATTTCACCATCAGCTACTTCTAATTACAAACAAAATGTTTGGTGTATTAAGCCTCTGTGTTTAGCACTATGACGTCCCTGTTAAACCAGTTATTGTCTTCTGCAACAGAGATGCAGTACGTAGCAACCAAAGCAGATCAAGGGTAGAGGATTGAATGTCAGGTGAGGTTGTTACGGAAAGGAACAATGAGCTTAACCCCTGAAAAAAAGTAATTGTGTGTAATGACAATGTGAAGAAACTCCCAAGAAATAGCTCAGGTTGCTCCTCAGCGTGTCCAGACAAAGCGTGTTTATGCGGCGATATCTTTCATCATATCTTGGGATGAGTCTCTCAGACAAACTTAATAACACGGGGGAGAGACTAAGAAAAGGTGAAGACTTGCGAGTGTTGCCGAGTAGAAACATCTTTCTTTAAGGGAACTTTCATGTAAATCAATGGCGGTTCATTCCCATTTTATGGTCACTGAGTGGGGGACTTCTGGATTGATTTTTTTTTTTTAACATAAGTCACATGGAAGTGAAGAGCTTGACCTCATGCTGTTAATTTAAACATCCTAAGAAGCTTTTTTTTTTCTTAGCTGGTGGTGTGAATGTTGTAACTGAGACAAAACAGCCTTCTCTCGGGAGCTCAACACAAGCCTTTTGTTTTCCTGGAGAAAAAAAAAAAGCTGAAACACTGGCACCCGTACATTTTCTGATTAACGCTAGAATGTAGGCATGGGAACAAACTGCCATACCAAAGTTATAGTAAGTTTTAAACTGGTAAAATCTTGAGTAAAAATCTTGACTAATAGTGTTCAGTTTCAACTTTGTTTTAAAAATATGACAGACCCTCTCATGACCCTCTCCCACATTGATAACCACCCCAAAAATCCCATCAAATAAAGTACTCTGTGGGTTCACCTTTAATTTATAAAGCTTTAACCTTGAAACGACACAGAACACCATAATTAAGTATTGAAATACCTCACCTTGGTGTACAGCGAGAAAATCTGTATTGGTTGCATTGCCATGGTCATTTTTTCCCCCCTTTTTGTGTCAGTTAAAAGCTGATTTTTAAGCGAATTTAAAGGGTTAGTACAGCTAACAGTGCCTGGGATTCTATGTTTTTTTTAAGAGTGGCGGAGAGCAAAAGACGCCTGTGTGTGCTCGCGTGCCGTTGGCAGGCAGCTCGGTCACAGACCGGTCACAGGTCAGCCTACGCCTAAAATGTTGCAATAAGTTTTCTGGTGTATTTTACAGGATAACAATGACACCTAAAAAAAAAAAAAAAAAAAACTATTCAGATTCTGTCCATTTTACCTCTCCTATCCCACAGAAGAGATCAAGTTGAAACGAACCGACCAAATTCGCCTGGAGCGAATGGGGTGAAATGGATCAGACCAACTCAGGAAGTACTATTTTAGACTTTTAACGCATGTGTTTGCTTTAAAGGAGAATCAGAATCAAACTTTATTATCTGCCGATACACAAACAAAAACAAGTACGACCCCCTGGCATCATTAAAAGACTTTCAACAAGCGAGACACTTGTGTTTGGTTTATGCTCCTTTACGACATGTCTCTATGACTTTATTATGTAAATATATCTGACTTTTAAAATTCTGTGATTTTGAAATGATTATAGTTCATCTTAACAGAGTAAACCCTGAAAGGATCACAACGTTAGAGGTACAACAGGTGGTTTTAATCCCGACTCCTGCTGTCTCTCCTGTGTTCTCCCTCCTGTAACTCCAGAAAGAGGAGAACAACATCCTGTTAAAGGAACACCGCTCAATGGACTTTGTAATGGCTTTACCTCATATAAAGTAGTTGGTTATAGTTCTACTGCTCGAAATCACAGCCCCCCTCCAGCCACTGAGAGAGACCTGCTGCAGAGGAAAGAGTTACCCGCTCAGTTGCCAAAAATAAATAAAAAATACTATCTATCCATACTATTTGGTCTACCCCTAAAGGAGTTTTCTCCACCTGCATGAAGGATAACCTCCCCAGGTGCTTTGGTGCTGCACACTGCCTGTCAGCTTGCTGAAACATAGCTTCTACACTCTCTTCTTATGACAATGTTGTGCGGAGATTAGGGCTGGACGATAATTCAATAACAATATATAATCGATCGATAGACTTGTGGTGCAATAGAAAAAAAAGTGTAAGTCAAAAGTTCAATAGAAGAACAGTATTCCTTCCTTCGGCATTCTAACCTATTATGCAGGTTAATACCACAGTCACTACATCCTCCCAACCAATCACAACGCAGACCCAGGACCGCTCCGTTACAAAGCTCCGCCCCCTTCAAAGAGTTCAGAGGGCACATGTTTTTTGTTTGTTTTTAAACTTGCAGTTTGGTAAAAGTTGGTTGAATCAAGGGCTGAGTTAGAATTCAGTGTTTGTTTTTTATTTTAAAATAAGTCATTACGCAACAGTATTAAACATGTTTAATATTATTAAATACATGTTTTGAATTTTATGACAATTATCGAAATTGATCAATGTGATTTCTATTTTATCTATACACTTTTATGCTTTTACACTTTTTCTATTTAGTCCAGCCCTAGCGGAAATATTTCTGTCAGCCCTGAAATATAAAATAAAGTATAGCGCCTCATTACGGTAATGCTGTTTTAACACTGTGGTTAACAAGCTATGAGCAGCAAGTTTCTAAGCAGCTGACCGCAGACCCATTACCAGAACTGGTACATAGCCCTACTGAAAAACCAGCAGATACAAGTTTATTATGCTCCACATGGCATCACTCTTCAAAGAATGAAAGGAATATTCTGTATGACAAGCATTGTTATTAAAAAAATACCTTTTTATCTATGTGTCAAAAAAAACTTATTTTAAAGGTTATCGTGGCTATAATAATTGTATTGCTTTATTAGCAGTTGGAATAATTGTTTTTCCTTTAAAGAAAAGGATTAACTTAGATCATATTGTACGTGTTATTGTAGCTTTTTTGTGTAAATACTAGGGCTGGACGATATAGAAAAAAAGCATATCGATAAAAGATAAATCATATTGATCGATGTCGATAATTATCAACAAATTCAATACAGATGTTTTAAGTGCAGCCCTGACCATTTTATGCTGTTGCTTAGCGACCTATTTTTGGATACAGAACACACTAGCACTGAATTCAAACTCAACCCTTTATTCAACCAACTTTTTCCCAAAACTGCGAGTATTTAAAAAAATGACAAAGAACGCTTGTTCTCTGAACTCTTTGAAGGGGGCGGAGCATTCCTGGGTCTGCGTTTATGATTGGTGGGGAGGATGTAATGACTGTAGTATTAACCTACATGATAGGCTACAATGCAAAAGGAAGGAAAACTGCTCTATCAAACTTTTTATTGACCCTTTTTTTTTCTATCATCGATATACGTCGATATATATTGTTATTGAATTATCGTCCAGCCCTAGTAAATATCGTAAAAGATTCTCAAAGCGTGAAAGCCTCATGCCGGCCCAGGCTTTCTGGCATCAATGACACAACAATGTTTTGGGTTATTTTTTTGGTCACATGCTGAATGGATCCACATAGTATCTACAATGTACCTGAACTCAGAGTGCACAGAGTGCAGGCGAACCGCCTGAAGTTAGTGTCCCCGGATCTGTGCATGAGTAAAACCGATTCTGTCTGGCCAACCCCCGCTGCTGCACACCCTCCTCCTGATAGAAAACTGCAGTGACCTCCGTGCGCCACAGTCAGAGATGGGAAGGTGGCCAACTTGCTCACAGCGGCAACACCCCCCCGAGCAAATTCAAATAACCTAGACGGCCAAAAGAAGCTACAGTCAGAGATGACACACGGCCCGTCCCGTCACCCCCCCTCCCCTGCCCTCCCCTCTGACACAACAGATTTCATCGGAGAGACATCTGCCTCGCAGCTGAAAGGAGGCCATAATGTAAGGAGCTGTAAGGCCTGGAGTGTGTGCAGTAATGCAGACACTAGGAGGTTTCTCCCCATTTTCTTGTTTTATGACACAGAGTTGCTATTTCTGGATTATAAATGATTCATCAAGCAAAGTTATCACTACTGAATGACCTCAGGCCGGTTGTTAGGGCGTGGTTAAACATTTCTATGTAAGAGGAAGTCAGAGAGCAGCCGCTGTGCAAAGACCAGACCAACGCAGAGCCCCTTAGTTTATGTGTCCTGTTGTCCACGGGGACAGCTTAACAACACTAGAGAGTTAGCGACCGGTGTAACGAGGGCAATGATAACAAAGGGCGGTGTTAAATTGTTGTGGACTTTACTTTTAGTCTATACTGCTTTCAATTAGAGCGAGGCAGACAGGGTACTTAGAGTTTGCCTGCTGAAATGTAGTCTATAAACACATTTTTTTCAGCTCGTCGGACAAAATGACGAAAAACATAAACACGTAGAAGCTCCCTAATGATCCATGGGGTTGGAAAAAGGTAGATTGCCAGAGAGTTTACCGTGCTTTTGCTGTCTTCCTGCGATCCCACTGAAATGCATTAATGTTACATAACTTTCAGTGAGGGAAAACTGATGCTCAGAGAATCCATCTGTCCCAGCATATCCTGTCCTGGAGCTAGAAATAGTTTTTTTTTGGGGATACATATTTCAGGCTCTTTGGCCCAGTTCCAACTATTTATTAGTCATTTGGAACATCCTGATCTAGATGTCACTTAAATAAGGATCCCAAATGTGAAATACTCCACATTTCTTATTTAATATACTTGATTATTCGTTTGATCTGCTTGCTTTCAAGTTTGGTCTTGAATCACAGTCTGACAGTCTGACTTCCCGATTAATGGTGTACAGCATTTCTGTCAAACACGCATTGGCAGGTATGAAAGTCTAATGGTGCGATAACCTTGAGCAAAAAATAACTTGGTTCAGTGGTATTAAAAAAAATAAATAAATAACTAAAGTGTTTAATGTGATCTAAATGCTTCCATTAAAAAGATAAAATAAAAAAACGATTCCAACTGCTGATAAACTAATATAAAATTGCTTATTACAAGGGCAATGTCGTTTAATAAATGTATAATTTACATTTTGCTCTCCATAGAGCAACACATGTAGACACAGGACAACCTGATCTCGGTGGCTTAATTAGTGGTGCTATCTGCCAAGATAGCTAGCCTGAAGCCCGCTACGTAGCACGGCGGTCTTAGCTCGCCAAATGTAGATTTTAGAGAGCATAACAGTGATGGTGCTGCTTTAGTTTTCACGCCTTCTTGTAACCACTAGTAGCCTTCTTTCAACCAGCTGACCAGCAAGGTGCAGCGGCAGGCTGCATGCATGGCAAGGCCCATATGGCATCATAATATTGAAAAAATGTCTATCTTGATTTGCTGATTTACCAATAATGTTGGAAAAAAGATGGGATGTTTTTCTATTTCAAGGCAGAATAATCAGGCATGACCTTTGGGCCGGATACAGGGACCATTACAGTTAATCTAATGACCGAAGACACCGTTTCATGGCCAAAACAATGAAAAATAAGAAAATGTCTTTGAAATTGGGTAAGAATGTTTCAGACATTTGAACTGAAGGAGATAAATTACTCAGAGTTTCAGCTTTTAAACAAATTACAGAATTGTTTCCCCTTTTCAACACGTGCTCTTGATAGCACTTCATGCTCTTTCGGATCTAATTGTTTCAAAATAGCTTTCTAAATATTTTTGATATACCTAGCATAGTCCTAAACAGTCAGAAAGTTTGCTTTAATCTCAACCCAGCCCATGCCCATTTACATATTTATAGCTTTTCAAAATAAGATTTAAAAAAAAGGCCCAAGGTGAGTGGGAATGTTCTGTCTCCTATTCAGGTTTGACACAAGATCACTCTGGGTCCCAAAAATGTCGCACAATTTCAAATGATTCTCCTTTTCTTAACTTAAACTTATTTGTAAGTTAATGTCTTTAAATACCACCCCACCCCCAAAAAAAGAAGATAAAATAAAAAATAAAGTGTACTTTTCTAATTTGTAACGCACATACATGATCTTGTTATTTAAATGACGTTTTAGATGAAATGGCTCATACGGATAGTTTTACGTAAAACAAAGAGCGCATGTCGAAAACAAAGAAGTAAATGTAAGGACTTTTCTCCAGTAAATGCCAAACTTTCTGGTTGAGCCAGACTGGTGATGGAGGACAGAGAGGAACGCCAGAGGGCTCATTGTTTGGTCCTCCATATGGGACCAAACATGATCCCGAAGAGACTGCCAGGCGCTGACTGTCCACAGGGAACATTTGAGATTCAAATGAGATGCAGATCTCACGCCGTCGGGTTCTAGTTCAACCTACGTCCCTAACTTCACGGAACAGCTTTGTTAAAAGCACACACAACACGCAGTGGGCCATTAAACCAAGTCATTACAAAGCAGCAGACTCTCATCAAACAAAGCGAAATTAGGAAGGTTGCTGCGCAGGCAGCCTCTAAAACACGAGCCCAACATTAGGGAAAGTTACCTTTCTTTCCTTCGGCTTCCAGGCGTATAGGAAGTTCAAGGCAGTATTCCACTCAACTTTCCGTAAACACGAGGGAAAACTGCGAGCAGCAAATTGACAGAGGTCTTGTTTATGTTTCCTCTGAGGGGTAAAGGCAGCAGGGTTGCGTCAGGGTTATAGTCCTGTGTGTGTGAGCGTTCGTTTGCTCCAACGTCCGTTTACTCCGCATCTGCGAGGCGCACAAAGCGGCCTCCCCTCCCCTCATAGGGCACCACCCCGCCCCCGCTGACACTTAAAGGCACAGAGTCCTATTTATCCACAACGCGCAACAACAGACTCAACTTCAACTTGGTGGGAGAGTATCCCAGACAGAAGTCACCCATCATAGAGGTATATTTGGCCAACTCGCACTAAACAGTTAATAATGATATATATATATATATATATATATATATATATATATATATATATATATATATATATATATATATATATATATATACACATGTACACACACAAGTTGTCAGTAATACATGGCCTCTGATCCTGTAATGCCAATAATGGCCGCCTTAGTACTATTTTGTTAATATTTAGATATATTTCACCCTTTGCACTTTGTGTTGTGTTACATATATATATATATACATATATATATATATATATATATATATATATATATATATACACTCACCGGCCACTTTATTAGGTACCCCATGCTAGTAACGGGTTGGACCCCCTTTTGCCTTCAGAACTGCCTCAATTCTTCGTGGCATAGATTCAACAAGGTGCTGGAAGCATTCCTCGGGGAGTTTGGTCCATATTGACATGATGGCATCACACAGTTGCCGCAGATTTGTCGGCTGCACATCCATGATGCGAATCTCCCGTTCCACCACATCCCAAAGATGCTCTATTGGATTGAGATCTGGTGACTGTGGAGGCCATTTGAGTACAGCGAACTCATTGTCATGTTCAAGAAACCAGTCTGAGATGATTCCAGCTTTATGACATGGCGCATTATCCTGCTGAAAGTAGCCATCATGGGTTGGGTACATTGTGGTCATAAAGGGATGGACATGGTCAGCAACAATACTCAGGTAGGCTTTGGCGTTGCAACGATGCTCAATTGGTACCAAGGGGCCCAAAGAGTGCCAAGAAAATATTCCCCACACCATGACACCACCACCACCAGCCTGAACCGTTGATACAAGGCAGGATGGATCCATGCTTTCATGTTGTAGACGCCAAATTCTGACCCTACCATCCGACTGTCGCAGCAGAAATCGAGACTCATCAGACCAGGCAACGTTTTTCCAATCTTCTATTGTCCAATTTCGATGAGCTTGTGTAAATTGTAGCCTCAGTTTCCTGTTCTTAGCTGAAAGGAGTGGCACCCGATGTGGTCTTCTGCTGCTGTAGCCCATCTGCCTCAAAGTTCGACGTACTGTGCGTTCAGAGATGCTCTTCTGCCCACCTTGGTTGTAACGGGTGGTTATTTGAGTCACTGTTGCCCTTCTATCAGCTCGAACCAGTCTGGCCATTCTCCTCTGACCTCTGGCATCAACAAGGCATTTCCGCCCACAGAACTGCCGCTCACTGGATGTTTTTTCTTTTTCGGACCATTCTCTGTAAACCCTAGAGATGGTTGTGCGTGAAAATCCCAGTAGATTAGCAGTTTCTGAAATACTCAGACCAGCCCTTCTGGCACCAACAATCATGCCACATTCAAAGTCACTCAAATCACCTTTCTTCCCCATACTGATGCTCGGTTTGAACTGCAGGAGATTCTCTTGACCATGTCTACATGCCTAAATGCACTGAGTTGCCGCCATGTGATTGGCTGCTTAGAAATTAAGTGTTAACGAGCAGTTGGACAGGTGTACCTAATAAAGTGGCCGGTGAGTGTATATATATATATATATATATATATATATATATATATATATATATATATATATATATATATATATATATATATATATAAATAAAGGAGTCGGGATAAATAAAATTTGTTTGCGCCCTGCGACAGACTGCCGATCTGTCCAGGGTGTACCCTGCCTCTCGCCCAGTGAACGCTGGAGATAGGCACCAGCAACCCCCGCGACCCCATGAGGGACAAGCAGGATGGAAAATGGATGGGTGGATAATTTGTTTGCTGATTTTGGCTAAGGTCCTGTTATATAATTATTTGTGCCAGTACTAATCGAAATTAAAGGCACGGTATTTATTTAACTCAGTGGTTACAATAACACATATGGGAATGTGGGACCTGTCATTTATCTCTGGGCCAGAATAAAGCTTCTTTTCCTAAGCTCCTATATATGATTATGACTTCTCTATTTTCTCCTTAACGCTACAACAAAAACACAGGCTTTCACTCTGCAGCAACAAATATTGCTGCTAGATGCTGCACAGATGAGCCAAAGTAGATCTGGATCGACAAAGGTTTTATGGATTCACACTTGGTTTGTAAACCGGTTTCCATACATTTCCTTGAAAATGTTTCTTCTGTAGCAGGGATATAAGAACAACAGCTATTAGTCAGGCAATTTAAACATCTGGTCATCAAGGACAATTGACAAATGTAGTCATCCTTGAAAGAACACCATAAAAGTCCTGTGCTGAAAAGCAACATGAAAAAACATGTAGATCCAGGTGGTCAGCTTTTTGGCTTACATGCAAAATGGTTGAGGATCAGAAAACTAACATTGCATTTGCGCCACAATCTAATTGAGTGGTGGCAGCATCATGCTGTGGGGAGGGGCTTCTTCATCTGGGACAGAGAAGCTGGTTAGAATTGATGGGAAGATGGAGGGGGCTATATCAGGGCAACCCTGAAAAAGGTACAAAGGGTATGAATATGTATTCATTGCATTGTACAATTTGAAGAATTAAGAGTTGTTTTTAATTTATTAATACATTTTTATCTTAGCTGTTTTTAAAAATCACCACAGCATCATCAAGTTAGCCACCACAGTAATTAGGAGACATGTGATGTCATAATGACTCCAATTATTTGTGAAATTTCACAGATTGTTTTAAAGGATTGACTAATATTGACTTATTTATATATATATATATATATATACATATACACTCACCGGCCACTTTATTAGGTACACCTGTCCAACTGCTCGTTAACACTTAATTTCTAAGCAGCCAATCACATGGCGGCAACTCAGTGCATTTAGGCATGTAGACATGGTCAAGAGAATCTCCTGCAGTTCAAACCGAGCATCAGTATGGGGAAGAAAGGTGATTTGAGTGACTTTGAACGTGGCATGATTGTTGGTGCCAGAAGGGCTGGTCTGAGTATTTCAGAAACTGCTAATCTACTGGGATTTTCACGCACAACCATCTCTAGGGTTTACAGAGAATGGTCCGAAAAAGAAAAAAACATCCAGTGAGCGGCAGTTCTGTGGGCGGAAATGCCTTGTTGATGCCAGAGGAGAATGGCCAGAGGAGAATGGCCAGACTGGTTCGAGCTGATAGAAGGGCAACAGTGACTCAAATAACCACCCGTTACAACCAAGGTGGGCAGAAGAGCATCTCTGAACGCACAGTACGTCGAACTTTGAGGCAGATGGGCTACAGCAGCAGAAGACCACATCGGGTGCCACTCCTTTCAGCTAAGAACAGGAAACTGAGGCTACAATTTGCACAAGCTCATCGAAATTGGACAATAGAAGATTGGAAAAACGTTGCCTGGTCTGATGAGTCTCGATTTCTGCTGCGACAGTCGGATGGTAGGGTCAGAATTTGGCGTCTACAACATGAAAGCATGGATCCATCCTGCCTTGTATCAACGGTTCAGGCTGGTGGTGGTGGTGTCATGGTGTGGGGAATATTTTCTTGGCACTCTTTGGGCCCCTTGGTACCAACTGAGCATCGTTGCAATGCCACAGCCTACCTGAGTATTGTTGCTGACCATGTCCATCCCTTTATGACCACAATGTACCCAACCCATGATGGCTACTTTCAGCAGGATAATGCGCCATGTCATAAAGCTGGAATCATCTCAGACTGGTTTCTTGAACATGACAATGAGTTCGCTGTACTCAAATGGCCTCCACAGTCACCAGATCTCAATCCAATAGAGCATCTTTGGGATGTGGTGGAACGGGAGATTCGCATCATGGATGTGCAGCCGACAAATCTGCGGCAACTGTGTGATGCCATCATGTCAATATGGGCCAAACTCCCTGAGGAATGCTTCCAGCACCTTGTTGAATCTATGCCACGAAGAATTGAGGGAGTTCTGAAGGCAAAAGGGGGTCCAACCCGTTACTAGCATGGGGTACCTAATAAAGTGGCCGGTGAGTGTATATATGCAATTATAGACCATCTAGTGTGTAAAAACTATTAAGACTCTTTAAATCAGCATGTGTTTGAGTGGTTAAAACAACCATCTGGTCGTCAGGTGTGAACTTTAACCTGACTGATTACTTTATTGTTCCCCATATGACCATCAAACTGAGATGTTTCCCACATGTAAATATCATTGTAGGCCTTATAAATGATGAGCCAATTAGTGGGGCAACGTTTTATTGGGATACTCTGCATATTTGAGAACAGTGGAGTGTTTCCAGACCGGAACAGAAGTTAGATGGTGCCTTTGCGTCAAGCGGGCCTTTCTTCCTTTATTGCTTCCTTGCGTGGTTTTTGTGCCCATCGCTTTCATATAGCCTGGGAATCCAACAGCAAGCAATTTATAAACTGGGTATATCTTTTTTTTTCCGAATGGCAAACTCTCAGCCGGGGTCAGACTAGCACCAGACAAAAAACAGCTTCGTGTAGCAGTTTATGTAATTTATGTCACAATTTTAAGCTGCCTCAAATCCCTGAATGACATTTTTTTCACCGGAAACCACATTCAGACTGCAGGGAAAGTGGCCAGGAGGGTTCTCTACGAAAAGCTGCCGACAATGCTCCCATAATGCACGTTTAGTCCGAACCCAATTTAAACAGCTAACAAACGGTATATTAGAAAGGCAAAGGGAGGGACCTCCTTTTACACAAATTAGTATCCTTTTCACCAACTGCCAGTATATCCTCTTCAAATCCCCAACCCACCCTGAGTGAAACTGACAAATGAGGCAATTAAATTCATGGCTTCAAAGTCCTTTGAATTACATCCTCTGTCTGGATGCCTTAATATTCCAACTGTGGGTTCTCAAAGCTCATCATGGCTATTTAGTACCCTGGGCTCCCTTTTTAACAGGGACCACCAGCTCACTTTTGTTAGTTTATTTTAATGCTATCCATGTCCTAAAGGGAGTAGAAACAGGAAAATAGAGGCAAATAAATATTTTCTGCAAGTGGGACACCTCGTGCACAATTCCACAGTCGGAGTGAAATTCCCCATGTGTTTTCAAAAAGGGATTAGCGCTCTGGAAGCTCTCATTCCAATTCCCTGTTCCATCCTATCCCATCTAATCTCCTCTCTTCTCATGCCTGTGTGTATAGCGGGTTAGCCCTGGATCAAGTGACTGACTGTGATCCAATTAGTATCTGGGAGCATCTGACGCTCTGCGTGTGTCTTTGATTTACATGTACGTCTGGAGTGTTCGAAAATATATAAAATGTCCAAGACAGTCCTCATGCCTTACAAATTGAGCGATATTATCTAATGCAGTTTTCACAAGGTCTGCATTTTTTTAATATTTTGGCTGAAAAATGAAATGAACTGAGTTGTGCTTATCTAGGAGCACAGATCAAATCAAGAGGGACATTTGTAACCAGATAACAGGATTTTACATAATTTGCACAGATCCATTTTAATGCTGATTTGAGTAATTGTTGTATTTGATTAACTAATTAACTATAGATAGATCAAATGCATGCACAAAAACCAGTCAAAGAACAGTTTGCAGCTCTGAGCAGTCTCAGATTTCTACATTTCCCCCCCTTTTTTTTAAACGCAACATTAACATGAAAGTATGACAGGGAAAAATGTTTTACAAAACTGCTTCTAGTTTTCACTGTCATTAGAATATAAAATGCTGCTTTGGATATTTTGCCTCACAGCACAGTAAGAGAAAATACATGTTTTCAGATTTCCAATGGCATTTTACAGTGCCTTGAAGAAATATTCATACCCTTTGGGCTTGTCACAACCCCAAATTCCAATGGGTTTTATTGGGATTTATATGCTAGACTGACATATGGGGCGATGGTGGGGCAGAGGTTAGGGAGTTTGTCCTGCAATTGGCGGGTTGCTGGTTCAATCCCCCACTTTCAAAGCCTCCATCGTTGTGTCCTTGGGCAAGACACTTAACCCACATTGCCTGCTGGCGGTGGTCAGAGGGCCCGGTGGCACCAGTGTATGGCAGCCTCGCCTCTGTCAGTCTGCCCCAGGGCAGCTGTAGCTACTAGCATAGCTCACCACCGTCAGGGTGTGTGTGAATGGGCGAATGACTGAACTGTAGTGTAAAGCGCTTTGGAGGTTGTCAAGACTAGTTAAAGCGCTATACAAGTACAAGCCATTTACATAAAGTGCTTTTTTACTACAGCTGTCCAGCTGAGTCAGTATTTTGTGGAACCAATTTTCTTCAACTATGGTTGCAAGTTAGGGGAGGCAGGCCTCTATCCTTTTGCAAGACATTGAAATTTTTGCCAATTTGTATATGGAAAATTGCTCAGATTGGATGGAGAGCATAGTGAACGTCAGTTGTCAAGTCTTGTCACTGATTTTCAACCGGATTGGGCAATTCTAAAACATAATGCCCCTCTGGCTGTATGCCCCCTGGAAGGTCAACCACCACCCTTTGTCTCATATTTGCAGCCTGTAACAACTTATCTTATTGCCCTATCAGTAGCTCCAACAATCTTCACATAAATTCTGACCTGCCTCTTTTTCCTTATGATAGAGATGCCTTCTCACACCACGATGCTGCCACTACCATTTGATACCATTAATGGGTGTGATGGGAAGGTGGGGGGGGGGGGGGGGGGGGTGGACAGGGTTAGTTTGTTCCCATGACTCATTTAACTTGAAGGCCAAAAAACCTCAGTTTTAGTCACACGTGACAAACTGCAAACTGCATATCTTATGGCTTTCTTTCAACTTTGCCCTTCTTTTCTTTTGCCACTCTAATGACTCTAAGGCCATATTTGTTGAGTGTGCAACTAATAGTTGTCCAGTCAACAGAATCTCCCACCTGAGATACGGATCTGTGCCGCTGCACCGCCTGACCTTTCTGCTGTGTTCCTTGCTTTTCATCCTGTTATTTGTTCACTCATGTTCTCTACCAAACCTCTGAATCATTCGCAGAACAGCCGAATTTAGACTGGAGCTCAGTTACAGACGAGTATTTACTAATTGGCTGACTTCTAAAGGCAATTGGTTGCGGTCTATTTCATTTAGGGATATCAGAGGGAAGGGTCAGATACAAATGTATGGCATACATTTCAGATTTTATCTATTAAAAAAATGTGAGAAAAGGTGAAAAATGCTTGAGGTATAAACACTTTTATAAGGCACTGTATTAATATGATTTTGTTTTGTGCTGACAACATGCAGATGAGGGCAGATTTACCACAGTAGACCAAACTAGGTTTCAATTTAGCTCAGCACACCACACCACAAATTATATATATATATATATATATATATATATATATATATATATATATATATATATATATATATATATACATATAAATAGATAGATGTATATATATATATATACACATATAGATAGATAGATAGATAGATAGATAGATAGATGTATATATTTATAAATAACTGTAATATTGATAGCATTTTATTTTTATTGAAGTATTCAGTTTTATATTATTCTTTCATCCTTTTCTAATATTTGCTTGACAAGTTTTCCTTTTGTTCATTTCATAACATTTTAGGAATCGGAAACTGAAAGGATTTATTGTGTGGCATTTGTTGGTATTTATTATTATTATTTAGATCTTTATGTATTTTGGCTTCTATTTCAGATTTTTGCAGTGCATCCATAGCTCCCAAATGAAGATAATCAGCTTTTGAACTTAGAACCAAACAGGATAACATTGAAAAATAATTTATTTCAGAAATGTACTGTGATAATATATTCATTCAGATTCTGCATGATAAGCATGATAAGATAATTGTTGCGTACAATGAAATCACCCCACATTAAAAAAAACCTAAAAGGAACAAGTAGATGACAAGTTTTTTTTCTTTTTGAACTTGGGTAACTAGCAACACATCACCGAGTCTTCATCACTATAGCATTGTAAGTTTGCCTCTATAGTTTTACCTCTTAGTGGCAAAACTCCAGGCAGGCTTAAAGCTGCTGCGGGACGATCCGTTTATACACAGACTTACAGTGAATGATCCGTAAAGCTTGACGCACACAAAGTGTAATCATTCACACACACTCATGCACACGCACGCTTTGGAGCAAAGTCACACCTGGAGAGCACAGAGTGGCTGATTACACAAAAGGAAGAAAAGTGAGGCAATTCAATGACATCATCTGTTGGACAGGCTCATCGCTGCCCAGCGATAGTGATCCGCGGCGGGGTGGGGAAAGCAACATGGAGAGCAAATGAAAATCTTTTTTTTTTCCTTTTTTTCTTAACAAAATCACAGCTAAGCACTTCTAGCGAATGTGTCCACACACTTTCAGATCTTCACCTCGTTGGCTTAAATATCAAAGTGTTTCCATCTGTTGGGAGTAAAAGGAGGCTCTCGTAGCCTGTAGAGGAGGACACCACGATCAGTGTGGTCCCAACTGGTGCCAGGTGTCATAAATAAGTGTGTTTCCATCAAGGCAGCTTTGTTCCACTGTAACACAGTCACAAAAAGACTTGAAACCTTCTCGGTTAAACAGACGTACACGCATTTCATCTATGTGGAGGCGCCCTCAGGCACAGCACAGTCACCATTGACCCAGTGTAGCAAAATGCCGTTTGCTTTTCGGGCACACGCGTGTGCTCTTAGACCAAAGAGTTGGTTCCGCAGTAACGCAGATTTGCATCTTCGATGTCCGTTTAAAACTTTCCAGGACCAAACGTGAAAAAGTTTTGTTGTTTTGGTGTAAGTTCTGTTTTTTTTATCCTTCATATTTCGTTTACACATGGAGATAAATGAGTCTTATCTCTTCATCACGTTTCCATCAATGGGGACGATTATGTCCACCAACTCACTTTTCTCTTCCTGTTATCTCCACTATATATATGTTGTATATATATATATTATCTAAATATATATATATATAGAGAGAGAGAGTAAATGTTTTGTGATTTCCAAGACTCGTGACTCTGTACAGAGGTTACTGATGAGTGTGTTTCTAAAGAACATAAAAAGTAGGAAAAAAAAATTAGACGCAAAATCATGCAAGTAGTTTGGTGATTGAAACAACTGGTAAAGCAAAAATAGATTCTACAATGGCACACTTCCACGCGCAAAAAAAGAAAACAAGAAAGTGCTCTGAAAAGTCTGCATTTATCCAGAACTAAAGAAGTAACATGAGACCTAAAGAAAACATCATAAGAGGCGAGAGACGGCTGATTGATTAATCGGGCTGATTTAGCATTTTCCGATGCCGTGTTGTTCAACACGGGTTGATGCTTCCAGAAAGTTTGGTCCTTTTCAGCATTTTCTTTTTTTTTTACACAAAGGAGGAGAAGCCAGCAATAGGAGCCCGTGACCCAGGGGCCAGGCTGCTGGGGGGCCTATACAGGGTGTTGTGCTGGCTGGGGGGGTTGGAGCTCTGCTGGGAGGGGGTGGGAGTCCGACTTCCTTTGGGCCTAAATAGGTTGCCTTGACCCTGGGGTTGACCCTGGGCCTGTTGAGGCTGAGGGCTGGGTGTACTGAGCTGTGGTGGCAGTGGGGGTAGAGGAGGCAGCGGTGGTGGGGCATGGTGCTCCGGGTCTCCCGACTCAGACTCGGTGAAGCTGTAGGCCTGCGCTCGGGATATTCCCTTCTGCTGGCGGCGCCAGGAGTTGTAGTAGGTGGGGTCGCTTATGTAGTGGTTGACAAAGGAATGGGTCTTCTGTCGGTTTGGGTCAACCTCGTACTCACTATCGCTGCCCTGAAAGACAAAACAGACAGGCAGTTTCTGGGATTAGCATAGTTTGCCTCTTTATTGGGGGATAGTTATTATTATTAAGTACCTCCCAGTTAATTAGAATATCTTTGAAAAGTTGTTTTATTCAATTCAGATAGGGAAATTTGCATACAACAATTTCATCTACAACAATCTGGATATTGGACAAAGTTATTGTTTTGTCACTAAATCCGAAAAATAAAATTCATATACTAGATAGATTCATTACACAGAGTGAAATATTTCAAGCATGCATTTTTTTTTAAATAATTTTGAAAAATATGGCTTATGGCTATAAGATACCAAAAATTATGTGTCTAAGAAAATTTCAATATTTCAGAAGATTAATAAAATACATATTTTTAACAGAAATGTCAGGCTTCTGAAAAAAGTAGTTTCATTTCTGTGCACTCAATACTTGGTTGGGCCTCCTTTTGCATGAATTACTGCATTAAGACAGCATGGCATCGAGGTGATTAGCCTGTGGTTCTGCTGAGATGTAACGGAAGCCCAGGTTACTTTGATATTGGCCTTCAGGTCATCTGCATTGTCTTATCTGGTGACTCTCATCTTCCCCTTGACAGTACCCTATAGATTCCCTGTGGGTTTCAGGCCAGGCCAGTTTACTGGCCAATAAACCATAGCACCGCCATTGGCGTTGTATCACCTTTTGGTAGCTTTGACAGAATGGGCAGAAGCCAAATCCTGATGGAAAATAAAATCTGTATTTTTATTAACTTGTCAGCAGAAAGAAGTATGAAGTGCTTTCAAAAAGTCCTTGAAGATGGCTGCATTGACTAAGGTCTTCTGAAGACACAGTGGACCAATACCAGGATGGATGTTGCTTGACAATCCTCTAAAGGCTGTGGTTATCCCTGTTATTGGTTAACATTTTCATACCACACTTTTTCTTTACACTCAGCTTTCTATATGCTTGGAGACAGCACACTTTGAACAATCAGCTTCTTTAGCACTGACCTTTTATAGGTTACCCTCCTCGTGAAGGGTCTTAATGTCTTCTGGACATTTGTCCAGTCAGCATTCTTCCCTTTGATTGTGTAGCCTACTGACCCACACTGAGACACAATTTAAAAGCTCAGGACATCTTTGTAAGTGTTGTGAGTTCATTTGGTGATTAGGGTGACACCATGAGTTACCAATATTGAACATTTGCTAAATATTAAAATTTTCTGGGGCACTGAATTTTACGATTCTCATTATCTGTAAGCCATGATCATAGAAAAATACAAGAAATTAAGGATTCAAATATTTTACTCCGAGTTTCACTTTCTGAAGTGACAAAATGTATTTAACATTTTCCCAAGATTCAAGTTTTTAATGTGTACACATTTTTAAACTTCATTTTAAGTTTTATTTATACAGCGCCAATTCCCAACACATCATCTCAAGGCGCTTTACAAAGTCAATTCTATGAAGTCATACAGGCAGACTTGTTAAAGGTGTTTCTAAGGAAACCCAGATTGCAGATTACACCAAGTCATTGGATTACATCATTCTCTCCTCCTGAAAGAGCATGCAACGACAGTGGACAGTCACTTGCATTGCATCGTTGACTTTGCAGCAATCCCTCATACCGAGCATGCACAGAGTCTTAACACACAAGAGTCATATTTTAAGAGTTTATTGTGGTTCTCTTTAATCCTTATGGGTTAAAGTCAATGAAAACCAAAAATCCAGTTTAACTGAATATTATAATATTATAAACAGAGATGTCACCCCTACTGAAATGTATGTACATGCACTAAATATTTGGTCGAGACTCCTCCAGCATGAATTCCTGCATGCAGCGTCACATGGAGGAAACACTGAGGTGCTAAGGAAGCTCAGGCTGCTTTGACGGCAGCCTTCAGCTTGACTGTATTGGTGGTTCTGCTTTCTCTCAATTTCTCGAAACTATTCCATCAATCAGGACTGCCAAAGTCCAGTCCTCAAGAGCTGCTATCCTGACACTTTCAGATGCATTGCTTCTCCAGCACACCTGAACCACAAGGCTGAAACCTCTCCTCAGCAGTGATTCAGTTCTGCAGAGGCCTGGTAACAAGCAATTCATTAGATTCAGGTGTGCTGAAGAAGGAATGCATCTAGAAGATGCAGGATGGTAGATTTTGAGAACTGGACTTTAGCATCCCTGCCACAGATCATCAATAGGGTTTAGGTCACACCAGTTACTGGCCCATCAGCCACAGTAATGTCAGCTTTGAGCACAAAGTGACCAAACAGCAGGAGATGACATGGCTTGCCAAATCATCTCTGACTGTTGGACAATTCATACTTGACTTCAAGACGCTTGGCTGTTGTGCCTCTTCACTCTTCCTGCAAGATTTTGAAGCACGAATCACTGGACTGTCTATTCCTTTTTCTGTCAGGCCGATGTAAAACATTAACACACGCTGACATTGTCTCTAGTTCAGGAGTGGTGTAACACACGGCAGTTGTAGGCCAAGTCCTGGATTTGTCTTTTTGTAGTTGCTTGCAAAGCACCGATTCTGGCTGCAATCAAAAACTTGGGAATCTCCACCATACTCTTAAAAAGGCCAGTATTTCTGCAAATGGCCGTAGAACCGCAGGGAGAAGCCAGAAGAGCTTGATTTTCTTCACAGATTATCTGTTTCAAAATTTACTGTCAGGACATAGTGACAGTTTTGTTAAATATGTAAACTTTTTTTTTTTTTTTTTTTACAAAGGTTACCTACTGAAGCTTTAAAAATACAAAGGATAACTTTGGTTGAAAGCAAGAGTGTTTGTGGATTAAACTCCTTGTGGATGGTGACTGTCTGAATGACAGTCTGTGGGTAAACTTTCAAGACAGCAGTTTTCCCCATGATCGTATAAGTCATAAAATAAATTTTCTTTATCAAAAAATCCTTTTTATTGGTGTCATATGGTAATTTCATGAGAAACAGATTTTTTTGTGGTTTTCATTGACACATAATCATTAAATCTAACAGAAATAAACACTTGAAATATCATTGTGTGTAATGAATCTTTTTTAATATATGCGTTCCCTTTTTGAAGTGAAAAACTGATGTAAATAATGACTTTAGAAGATATTCTAATTTATTGAGATGTACTTGCACATCAAAATGAGCCTGACACTCCTGTTTGACTCCATGTCATCCTTTTTTCTAACGGCAAACACAAATGCAAATGTGCCTGTTTAACAACACCACACAAGTACACATGGACAAAATGGTCAAAAACAACCAAAGCATGACTGCAAAAACTGAAGCGTGCACAGTTAACAGACTATGAGCACAAGACGGAAAAGGTCAGTTTGTCTATGGGACTAACCAATCAGTTGAGCTTTTAGGACAGAAGCTCTGTGTAGCCATACCTCATCACAAAGAAAAAAAAAACATTTGAAAGGTGGAGTGTGCCACATTAACCCCACAATCAAAAGGAGAATCTGGGGTTGAGGATTGGATGAAGACCACTTTGGAGCAATTCCGCCGCACGGCTACAAACATTAAAAGAAGGCAGCTATTGGAACCTCACCAAATGCAGTGGAAGTGTATGTAGGCCACCTGTTCCATATGAAAACACCAGCGCCTCCTATGGGTGAACAAAACAATGGGTTTTACAGTACATCACCATAACAGAATGGTTAAAAATGGCCAAGTCATGATGACATCACAGTAGAATACATTACTGAAAAAATGGTATTTTTGTATCAACATGTTTTTTTCTTGTTTATTTTATTTTATTCATCAAACTGGCTCTGGTGTTAAACTGGTGTTAGAACATGGTTGGCAAAAGCTCTGCTGAGTACCAACTTTTATACCAGAACCTGGTGCTATTTTGGCACCAAAACGTTGTCTCGCTGTATTGCCTGTATCTGTGAGATTTGTGAAACAGAACAACAACAAATGTTCTGAGCGACATGTTTAAAATCAACCGAGACCAACTTTTGGTCCAAATATTTCCTGATTAAATGAACACTGAGCCTCAAAGTTGTCAAAAAGCTCAAATTAAAGCAGGGATAACATTTCCTCTTATTCTTTAAAGGATTTATTTTTTCTAATATTAAATAGTGAATTGGGGTAAATGAACAGCAAGCACCATTTTGCAAAATTATTGTTTTCAGCTGAATTTAGAAACTCAGATCATGACTAACCCTAAGTTTATGAAGGCTTTTGGGTCTTTTAATAGTGCCAGTGAATATTTATAAACTATATTTGAAATGGTTTGCATAACTTCTGTTCAGGCTTCTGTTTTCCTCTTTTCTATGTAGGACCATTTACAGCTACTTTAACAATTGGTTTTCTTAGCTGCATTTATAAATAGATTTTGCAGCCAAGTCCATAAGCACCATTTGGTCTTTTAATATGTCCTGCTTGTTTTTGTAAACAAAGGTTTGAAACCACTTGTATTGCTCCCATTTTATTAATGCAGGTGAATGGACAACAACCAGATGATTTCTAATCTTTGTTTTAAACCCAATATATAAGTAGTATTTGGAATTAAGTTTATAATCATTGTTTGGCCTTCCTATCCTTAGCTGATGTTCCTAAATCTTCTTTAAAATGGTTTGTATAACTCCAGCTGTGTTTTTGTTTTATTAATACAGGTGGACCGACCAGGTACAGCTACTTTCGCAACTGCTTTTCGGCTGAATTTATAAAATACCATTCGCAGTCAAGTCTAACACACTTAGATCTTCCAATATCACCACCTGGTGTTCATAAATCCTGTTTTAAATGGTTTGCATAACTCCAGCCTGCAAGTCTGTTTATCTGTATCAGAAACAGCAGTTAGAATCATTATGAGGGACAACAAACACTGACTGACTGTTTTTAAACAATGATTATGAATTAAACTGATATAATTGAGACTTCTCTTTGCATATATAGTCAACTAATAAATTTTCCTCCAGCTGTTTGATACTCTCAAAAGTTCAAAATACAACAGAAAGCGATTAATAAAGGATCAATGGAAGAAATGTTTTAAATCACTCAATAATTTGATTGATTGATTGATTGATTGATATAGCGGCTCCAAGGTGGAAAAACTAATTTTACTCAGCTCCAGCAACAGCCCGGGTTTAGTTTTGAAGCTATTTTAGCAGGAAAACCAAACAAAAACGTACAAGTGTGTATGGTATGGTGTATAGAAGTTGAGAGCTACTTCATTGGTATTGTATCATACGGAGGGCTACCTGTACTGACCTTTGAACTAGAAGAGTCAGAGCTCACCTTAACTTATATGAACATGTTTTAAAAAAATTCATTTTAAATCTATGTAAATACAAGTATGATTAAAAAGGAAGAGCAACTAAATAAAATAACATTTTAGATGCAGCTCACTGGAGGGTTGTGCTATTTTTTGAACAGGCTTGACGGTACCACATATGGTCCTCGAGGGCTACCTGGTGTCCTCAGGCTGTTGGTGACCCCTGGTGTATAGTATACAAGTTTATAGTATGGTAGATCAATTGAAAAAAAGACGTGTCTCACAGGTCAAGTATCACATCTTTCTGTGATGTTTTTATTCGTTATACTGAAGAATATGTGTTTATCTGCCATAGATCTTGTTTCCAGGCCTAACATTTCTTTGAATTTCCTCCTCATGTTTCCTTTGGTTTTCCAGAGACAAAGTGCATAAAATTATACTATTATTCACAATGTTGTTCAGTGGCTCTCAGGAAAAATAAAACTGGGGCAATAACTAAAATCATGTATTTTTAAACTTATGTATTTTATAAGATTTAACTAACAGCATAATTAGTGCTTTTCTCAAAGAGTATCAAAAGGTATCAAAATACCTAAAACCAATTTAAAATGTGTTTTTTGCCAACCTACGTTTTTTGTTTAGATATTTCACTGGGTCCTTCACTAAAACACGCTCTAAGAATGTGAGGTTTCCAAGGACTGGGATGAAAATGAGAAAGAAAAGTGACATATTTCCAATTTTTTAAAAATATGAAATTCTGACAAACTATTTCTCAAGACCAATTTAAGCAACTGTTTGGAAATGTGGCTCCTTTAGAAGCAAGATATAACAAAATGAGGGCTGGCCCAAGGCCTTTTCACAGTAACACACACGCAAACCTTTTGAGCTACTTTGTGAGACTTCTGTGAAATGCAGAGAAAGGGTGAAACAGATTATGCATTCGTAAACACTGCCTGATTGTAGAAGTTTATCTGAGAGGTGAACATGTTATTTTACTCTTTTTCAACTAAGTCTGGGTTCATTTCACATTGCTAAAACTCCACCTTGCTCAAGGATGGGCTGGAAAAACGACTGAATTTGTGTCAAAAACCGTTTCGTTCAGAGAGAGGAAAAAAAAAAAGACGCAACAGCCGAATACTCAGTGAGGATTGCTTGTGGTCATCTAATTACCAGGAAAGTACTCCGCCAATTGTGCCAGCCAGCATGTAATTAGTCACAGGGCCATAAGGAATGCATGCAAAGTTGACGTTGCCAATTTTGAACAATTTTCCCAGAGAAGCAGCTTTAGGCGTGCATTAGGTATATTCTGAAAACAAAAGAACAAATGGCTGTTCTGCACCGGATGGTGCCCCGCAGGGATAGCACTGATAGTCGTGAGCATTTCTGGGCTGCTTTTCTCTCTCAGACCTGCCATTATGATCTTGTTCCATTCTGTCACACAGATGCAACACGTCTGGCATGCACTTGAAGCCCCCGACCTCTGCCTGAATATCGCTCAGCACATATGCGATGCATATGGCCTTGGTCTCAGATTTCCCTCAGCATGCTTCACTGCTCGAACTATAGCAATTGATTTTCTTTTTCCCCAAATTGTTAAAGGTTTAAACCCTCCGAACGGGACTATTGTTTGGTTATTTATACGGAAAAAAGAGCCCGCTTTAGATTTTGTGTTTCCAAACAAAGGAAAACAATCATGTTTATGTTTAATCAAAGGCAGATACTGCGCGAGTCACTTTGCTCCAAAACCCTTTGATTTTACGTACTTTTTAAATGTCTTTCATCTTAACCCACAGCTAGACATAACATAATGATTTTGTTTTGTGGTCTTTCCGTAATAATGTTAAAGCTCAAAGCACACCAGACTTGAAAAGCGTTTCCAGTCAAGATAGCGTATTAAAATAATAAAGTCCTAAAAGTGGACCCGCAGGACCTATAGTTGTGAATGTTGTTGCTCCTAAAATGTTCTACATAAAGCATAATTGTTGCTTTATCACCATTATCAATAGCTCACTCGTCAACTGAGGAACGTAAAGATAAGATACTTAACGATTTGCCTCTGGGGCATCGCGGCTGGAGACACGGCTCTTTATCCCAGCTCATTACCAGCCAATTACTGCAGCCGAATGCTGCGCAAGAAGCACGCTATAGGCATGAAATGCAGCGTTGCACCTCAGCCTCAAGGGACCGACCATCATCTTTAAGCAATGGAATGCCTCAAATAGACACGTAGCAGGCAGCCAAAGTTAATTATTTTAGGCTTTTTTTTCATCATTTTGATGCTAAATTAGGCAGGGGAAGAGATTAAGAAATCTAAGCAATTAACGCGTGAAAACCACTTGACAGCAGTTTATTTATGATCAGCATGATAAGGATGCTGTGGGTTCTGGTTTGTCAACATTAAAATTAGGAAGCAGGAAAAAAAAAAAACACGACAACGAGCAATCATTGTATTATTGTTTGCTTGAGAAGATGCGTGTTATCAGTTCTTGAGTATTGTTTAAGAACATATGTCTCAAGGACCCCTAATCTTTGACAGCCTGGTGAAAAACCTACAGTGGTTTGTGAAAGTGCTCATCACATTGCAACTGCAATTTGCTATGTATTGAAATGTTAAGTGCCTGACCAACACAGCCCAAAAGGGATTTTAAAAAATAAAAAAAATCTCAAAGGTACAGTGTTCACATTTCATTGCAAGTATAGCTGTGCGACTTTTGGGGCGCCTTTTAAACAGATTTACACTTCTAGGGACTGGCATGTTTTCAATTTTGCCGAAGTTAGATAGCAAAATTAGATGGACAGCTTCTTTGGACAGTCTCAACACTGGTTATCTACTGGATTTAGTTCTGGACTCGGACAGGCTCATTGTAACAGATGGAAATGGTTTTATCTGAACCATTTTATTCGAGCTCTGACTCAACGTTCTCGGCAATTGCTGTACTAAAAGGCAAAGGTCCGCTCTAGTCTTTTGCAGCCTGTAATAGGGGTTTTCTCCCAGAATTGCTCTGTACTTAGCTCCACCCATCTTTCAACAGATACAGCCAAACTCTGTGTCTTTGCTGCAGAAAATGATGCTACAGTAACCGTGTTTCATGGTGGGGATGGTGGGTTTTGGGTGATGGGTAGTGCTAGCTTTCCTCCTCATACAACATTTCGCTTGTAAGCCAAAAAAAAAAAAAAAAAGCTTAACACTTCCTTCCACAGTTATGTTGTGCCCCCTACATGGCTTGTGTTAAACAGCAAATAGAAGGACTCGTTTTTAATTAGGTGACATTGAAGGCAATTGTTTGTACTCAATGAAATTTATGGTTATCAGAGCAACAGGGACATAAGGAATTTTATTCATCAAAATTTGTTAAATACATTGCTTCCTCATTTTTTTTCTTAAGTAATTACACACCACTTTGTGCTGTTTTATTATATAAAGTCCCAATGAAATGCACTAAAATTTGTGGGTTTAACACTATGAAATGTGAAATAGTTTCAACAGGTGTAAATCTTTTAACAAGGCACGTTATTAGCCTGGAAAATTTGGAAGAGATTACTCATGATTAAATTAGTGTTCTGAAGGTTTGTTAAGGATTCGTTCTAAAAATATAGATGTTCATCATCACAGATCGCCACAACAACAAAAATAATCTACTGGTAAATCAAGTCCCCCCTCCCCCCAAAAGCTTAAAATGTATGTCTCTGCATCCAGGAGTCAGTTCTTTGTCCTTTGGTTATAGATTATTAAAAATGGGACAGAAATGAAGGGAGGGGGTGAGCTGTCCATTGCCCTCTCCTTGATGAAGTGAGCACAGCAGGGACAAAGACTCAGAGACAAAAACAACAATGATATAGACATGGCCGGAACAAGGCCAAAACAATGGCAATATCTATTGACAGCTGTATTCAAAAATTGTGTAACAGCTGCTTTTTAACCACAGAGGAAAATATGAGAGGCTTGCTTAAATGACCATCGTTTGAAAACTGCATTATCCCACTGAACAATTTTGGATAAAATAAAGTCGTCCCACCTTCAATTTGAAGATCTTTTGTTAATCCCAAAAGAGCTAAAAACCAACAAAACAAAACCTCAGTTCTCGAAGATGAAGATGTTTTTTCTCTTCATTTGAAGATTTTTCTCAATTCAAAGCTGTTTTCACATTGCCATCCTTTGTTTGACACCAGACCCACCTAGAGAGATTATTGCTTTAAAGCTTAATCTTAGTTTAATTCGGTTAAATTCCAAGAAGCAGCTAGCAAATGTTGTGCATTAATGCTTGTACATGGTGGGGGGAACGGCATTTTCCTTGCATCACTGCTAAACAGCTGGCTGGCATATCCGCATCTTGCTTGCCATAATACTGGACATGAGAAGATGGAAAAAATTTTTTTAGCGATGTTTAAAAATGTCCCATAATCCATTGTCATTATTTATTAATTTATTTGTTTGTAGCTTACTTAGTTAATTGAATTTTTTTTTTACTTCTACATGTTAAACATTTTTTTTATTTAATGGACCCATCTCCTATTTTCTTATTTATTTTTTTAATCTTATTTACTTAACACTGGCGAAGAATATGTCCCATAATAAAACTATCCTCCTATGTTTCCTTAATTGAATAAGAAATGACTCAATTTGTTGAATGATCAACAAATCAGGGATGAACTTGGAGCCACCATTAGGAATCTAGTGCAAACTATTTATCAGAACAATTAATATCATTGGGATTTGAGACTTTGTAAGAGGTGCTCCAGACAGCCTGTCTTGCTTGAATAAGAGTAATAGTTTCTCAATATGATTAATCTGTAATTAAAGCGAGGATGGGCAAATATGTCATCCACAAACCCTTTATAAAGCCATCTGTTTTTTTACTGCCCAAAAACATGTGCAATGATTACCTCCTATGGCAAAGAATTATTAGTAAGACAAAGCGTAATTTAGGAGTAGTCATACTTTTGGTTCATTTTAGGCCATAACATCATCCAGGAAGCTGTCAAAGCCAAATGGCTGCAGGAATTATTCCCTGCTGAGTCTCAACCAATAAAGCTGCAGTGTCCAGTGAGACAGAAAGTCATGGTTTGGAGGCAGAGGAGGACAGATGGAGGCAGAAAGGGAAAGAGAAGGTATGTGAGAGAAAGCAGACACTTTCATTTCTCTCCTGTGGAATGCGGCTCAGCAGAGAGAGCCTAATCTACACTCCATCTCTGACTCACAGATGAGATCATCTGTCTTCGACCGGTTTCAGCTTTAAATGACACAAAAACACTTTGCCACAGGGGCAACCTTGGAAAATGAGAACGGCTGTACTATATATATAAAAAAAAAAGTCAATAGGCCTGTACCTGCAGGCTGGCAGAGCAGTAAAGGCAGCATTGTTACCCTGCCAAGTAAGTGTTGGCTTCCTCCAAATCTTTTAGTGACAAGGAGCACAATAGTCAACTTATACCTGCTGAGGAAGGCCCTGTGGATTAAAGAGCAGACCCAGCAAGGTGTCACACAGATAGCTTAGAGTTATCCGCTCAATAATACTTCAAAGAGCATTCCTGGACTTCCAAAGCACGAGTGGGTGCTGATATGGACCCTGTCAGGGGTACGGCAGCGGAGCCCCGGGTTAATAGGAAGGCCCCTAGGGGTCTCAGTCCGTCAAAGACAAACTTCAGCTCGTTCAGGGCGGAGCGAGCCACCAGACGGGTGTTGTCTTCCTAGGCATTTGACAAAAATCAAGTATGATCTCCCGGTATGTCAGGTGACGAAATATCCAAAAGACTCGTTTGAGGGAATGTCATGGTGCCGTGAAAGGTCCTGTCTGGGGTAATTCATTGCAGAGAGATTTTCATTTGATCTGGAAAATAACACTTGGGTCCCGATAAGGCCGAGCGACGAGAGATGTCTGGCTGCGGAATTCACACCAGAGACGTGTGAGAGGTGTTCAATGATAATTTGAGACAAGAATTCACGAGGAAGGGTGACAGTTAAAGGAGCCGTTTGTGTTTTTATTGAATCTTCTTATGGTTTTCCCATTTTATGTTCCCATTTTATCATGCCTCTTGAAATCTGTCACATTTCTCAGGTTATAGACACAAATCTCAATGTATTTCCCTTAGATTTTATGCGATAAACTGATGCCTAATTATGTGTGTGTGTGTCACCTTTACTCCTGATACCCCTGATTTTATTCCCAAAAATGACTTTAGCAATTACTAAATAGAGCCTGCGTGTAAATCCAGCTGTTCCACAAAGGCCTCTGGGTTTGTTACAGAAAATTAGTGAACAAACTGCATAATGAAGACCGGGGACACAGGTCATGGACACCAACACATCACAGTGGGCCTAAGCTGACAGGCTGGGCAAGGAGGGCATTAATCAGAGAAGCGGCCACGAGGCCGACGGTAACGTTGCAAGAGCTGAAGAGATCAGCTCAGGTGGAAGAGACTGTCTAAGCGACAGCTTATTTATAAAGTTAAAAAAAAAACTGACCTGTATGGCAAAATAAAGCCATTGTTGGGGAAAAAGGGAAATCCTGTTTTCCGTAAGCTATGTAGGTGACAAAAACATTGTGGAAGAAGACACTCAGATCAGAACTGAACATTTTGGTTTCCCTGTGCAATATGGAAAACTAAAATTACACAGCATCCTGAATACATCTCCACAGTGAAACCTGGAACTGGCAGCATTGTGCTGACTGGATGCTCATCTTCAACAGGGACAGGGTAGCTGGTCGGAATCGATGGGCAGAGACTGTTAGAGGTTGCAAAAGACTTGAAACCGGGGCACAAGCTCCCCTTCCAGCAGGACAATGACTCTAAACGTACAGTCAGGGCTACAATGAAACGGTTTAGATCAAAGCATATTCATGCAATAGTCAAAGTCCAGAGCTAAATCCAAATGAGACTGATGTGACTGTTGAAAAGAAAAGTTCACAAATGATCCCATGTGGCTGACCCTGAGGGAGTTTTCAAAGAAAGAATGAGCAAAGAATTTAGTCGCAAGATGTGTAAAGCTGATAGAGACATACAGACCTGCAAAAATACTGCAGCTGTAACTGCAGCAAGCTGTGGTTTTATAAATATTGATTTAAGGAGGATAATTACAAATCCTTGTCACACTTTTTAGATTTTTATTAGTGAAACACTTTTTAAACTATGTACAATTTTCCTTTCATTTTACAGTGATGCACTACTTTGTGTTGGCCTACCACAACAACCCCCCCCCCCCAAAAAAAAAAAAAAAAATTCAAAGTTTATTGTTTTAATATGACAAAACGGGGAAAAACCTGTACGAGCATGGATGCTTTTCGCAGGTGCTGTAAATATCTTGCAAGATATTAAAAAATGTACAAAAGTTTGGGGGGTAAAAATTCTGGTTTAATGGAGGTATAAGAAAAAAATGGAACGCTGGCTGACAGACATTCTGATCAATAGGGAAAGAAAGAGAAAAGGAGGGTTTATTGATTTTAATCCCTTACTGGGAAAAAGGCAGTTTGGGACATGATGAAGCAGAGGCCACATTTCAGACAATCCACCATTAATTGTTAGTGATCCTTCCACTACTTGGACTTAGATAAATCGAAAGCGGTGAGAGTTTTCCAGTGAGATCACACTGACCCGACCAAATGAAAAGAAAAGTTGAATGGATCGTGTAGCTGGATCTGCTACCTTAAATACTGCTGGAGCGGGTTTTTTTTCCAATGGCTTATATAACAGGAGCAGTGGTTTAACACAGCCTGGATGTCAGGTGGACATTTGCTGACTGACATTGCCGATGAAACTAAAAACTGCTGTGTAGCCAGTGAGCAGAGTCATTCGTCTCTCATCTCTGCGTGTGCATTAGCTGCGGCTAGAACCTATAACTTATATTCAAGTGACTGACACAAAAAAAAAACAAAAAACAACAACAAAAAACAACAGGAACAGACAAAATATGCAGCATTGCTGACAATGCATGGCTGAATTCAGGAGGAATTCAGGGAGATGACAGTGCGCACACACACACACACAGGCACAGAAATGAAACAAATGCCACTTTATGCAGACAGGATAGAGATCAGAGGAGATGTGGGATAAAGGAGGTAATGCCACTGCACCTGTGAGTCAGAGATTTCTGAGGGTTTCTCAGTCAGGCTGGTGCTTTCCGCAGGGATCAAGTCATTGTATTTGGTGCTCACATCCTCGTCTGAGTAGTTAAGACTTCCTGGACTGGGCCTGGGTGGAGACCTAAGACAACGGAAATTATCAGGTACATTTCTAATGTAAGAGCTCAACTTTACATAAAATTAACAACAGTAATAATATTTAGAATGATTGTGAAACGTTGTCCCCCACATATTCCTCAAAGTGATAACAGTACATTTCAGTACATCCTCTGCAAGAGTTTATTTCAGTCAGAGGCCTGACTTGGAATAAACGATTTGTGGACATCTCTGTCAAAGCTGACCAAAATATCTCCAAATCCAGCTGCTTTTTTTATTCTCAGAAGTGTAACAATTTATTTCAAACATTATATGAATTCATTCAAAAAATCCAGAATTACACTCATGGTTTCTTTTCCTCTCATTACTGTCTTTCCATTCTTTCATGATCCCAAGTATGCCCAGTTGCATGTGTGTGTCCTTGTACATGCAGCTGAGGAAAGACATTTTTTAATCATTTTAATAGCAAAGTGAGGGCTAGGGGTTAGGTTTACCATTAAGGTGTCAGTAAGTTTTAAGTTAGGGTTAGTATTAGACAATAGAAAGGCTTGAAAATGAATGGAAGTCTAAAGAAGTCAAGGCAGGGTCCTCACTTTGCACTTTAAATAAGGATATGCGTGTGTGTGTGTGTGTGTGTGTGTGTGTGTGTGTGCGCGCGAGTTGTGCTTGATGAGAATCATGAGACCGTCATGAGATTCCTGCATTCAGCCGGAGTCTCCTGGAATGAATAAATCCCTGATTCAGCCCCCTCTCTGTGGGTTGTGGAATGTCAAACCACTCGGCTCTTGTGACTAAATTATAAACAGATCTCTTGCAGGGGTCATCAAATGAAAAGCAGTCTTGGGCTTTCCTCCAGCAAATGTCATCTCAGCAGACACGAACGACGTCTCGGATTAAAGTATCAGTGGCACGCTGCGCTGATCAAATGTGTCACTCGGATCTGAGCTTCAAGCGACTGAGCAAAGAGGCAATCTTGAGCTGGACTGGAAGGAGGAGCGAGGAGAAAAGGATCTTTGGAGAAATATTTAGGGAAACGGCAAAGTCTTGTCAGGGCTTTCTCTTTTTTAAGAAGACTGAAAAAGAAAGCTCTTAGGACCAAATCTTCTCCTTACTTTCCCCTGTCACCGCCGCTGCTGAACAAACAGCCATCTGTTTCTGCTGATTGGTGCTGGTTTGGCTGAGGCCGCTGGGACATTCTGACTGCTGTTGACTTTCCAGGCCGCAGGGTCGGCCACCAGTCAGTGCCCCTGGAGCCTCGGCAGCGAATACAACCGCTTTATTCATGTAGACGGCATTTGCATAAGCGTTTTCAAAATTAATGCATGTGGAAAGCATTTTGAAAATGTTTGGTAGATAAATTCCAGCAATTCTCTTACAGTGGTGGCAAAAAAAGGTATATATATATATATATATATATATATATATATATATATATATATATATACACACACTATTAAAAAGTAAAGGGAAAACTAAAATAACACATGCTAGATCTGAATGAATGAAGTATTTGGAGTACACTACTGGCAGATCCAACTTTAATGTAATGTCCTTAGAACAACTCAAAATGAGGCTCAGTAGCGTGTGTGGCCTCCACATGACTGTATGACCTCCCTACAAGGCCTGGCCATGCTCCTGATGATGTGGTGGATGGTCTCTGGAGGGATCTCTGCCCAGACCTGGACTAATGCATCAACTCCTGGACAGTCTGTGGTGCAACGTGGCGTTGGTGAATGGAGTGAGACATGATGTCCCAGATGTGCTCAATTGACCCAGATGTGCTCGATTGGATTCAGGTCTGGGGGCCAATCCATAGCATCAATGCCTTCATCTTGCAGGAACTGCTGACACACTCCAGCCACATGAGGTCTAGCATTGTCTTTCATTAGGAGGAACCCAGGGCCAACCACACCAGCATATGGTCTCACAATGGGTCTGAGGATCTCATCTCTGTACCTAATGGCAGTCAGACTACAACTGGCGAGCACATGGAGGGCTGTGTGGCCCCCCAAAGAAATGCCACCCCACTGCCAAACCGGTCATGCTGGAGGATGTTACCCTCCTACAGCCTCCTCCACATCTCCTCATGTACTGGCCTGTCTCCTGGTAATGCCTCCATGCTCTGGACACTACGCTGACAGACCCAGCTAGTTCCTTACAGTCTTTATAACAGACTAAATATTTCCTTTTTAAGGTCAGTTAGAATTACCAAAATTATTTTTATATGATAAAAGATGAAATTATGCAGGAGCACATTTTCTTTGGGACTTTATTTTAATCCAATTTGCTAAATACCGACCAATACTGATGACAAACAGTATTGCAGCTGCCCTGACGTGGTTATTGATCTATCGCAATTTTACCCCTTGTCAAACTTGCTCAAATCCTTACATTTGTCCATTCTTCCTGCTTCTAACGCATCAACATTGAGGACAAAATGTTCTGTAGCTGACTAATATATTCTGCCCCCTAACAGGCTACATGGGGGAAGAGATAATCAGTGCTATTCACGTCACCTGTCAGTAGTCAGTCACTTACTACAGTCGCAACGCCTTCGATTATAAAATGCATACTATTATAGTTATATGAAGAAAAGGATTCATCATAATAAAAGCTTTACATTGACTTGAAAGAAACCTTTGCATGTTGAAAAGGCGAGCGAGCGTAAGATAAGCATACGTCATAACTGTTTTCACGGAGTTGCCATGTTTAGCTCTGATCTCCACCAGGACAGAAAAAATAAAATCAACATTAGAATCAGCTGCAAGTGCCATTGGCTGTCTGACACAGCCTCCTGAATCAGCCTGAGTACAGTGGAATTAAGAACGTGTGATTTTCTATCTGAGTCTGAATCTGCTGCTTTCATCCCGTCTTTGGTACTCTGAGACCAGAGATCACGATGTGGTATTAATCTGTAAGCGGCGGCTCAGGTGTGGGGATTTGGGTTTCTCCGCTATGGGCTGAGTTCAAAGAGAGCTGATTCTCCGAGTACATCTGTGCATTCTTCCACTGCCAACCTCCACCCACCCCTCCTTCGCTCTTCACGTCAGAGCAGTAAGAAACTGCCTGGAAGCTTCTCAAAGACCCGAGGCTGCTTTGATCCATCCTTAAAGTCCAACATACAAAGCCACAGAACTAAATATGTTTCTCGTATTAATCTGCATAAAAGAAAAGAATAACGTTGAGTTTGTGGATTGCACCTGCGTCCCCCAACTCCTCTGCCACTAAATTATTTTCACATGAAATGCAGTCACTCTTTAGAGGCTGCTGCAAACCTTTTGGATAGTTTCAACAATACGACAGCAGAGGTTTCTGAATCCAAATCTTGTGTGAAGTGTAAACATGTTCTGATGATTAAATAATAAAAAAAAAAAATACAGTCAGCTTTTGCAGCAAAGGTGTAAGACCTTCTTTTAAAGGACCAAAGAGTAGAGAAACAGGAGTAAAAACTTTTCTGTGCTAGGTCTAAAGGGCATATTACAGAATGTTTGCACATTTTCTTAAAGGCTGAAGTTGGAACTCTTCTATTTAAGCCATTCTGTTGTAGATTTGCTGCTGTGCTTGGGATCATTGACTGCATTTCGGCCCATCTTTAGAATCCAGGATACTTTGTTATATAAAAGGGGGTATATTGGACTCAATGACAGCAAAGTACCCAGATCCTCCAGCACCGTAAATGGCAGTCCGTGTGAGGAGTGTGTGATGATTTTCTCCAAAAGGGTGCTGTACGTTTCATACATGCATCTAGTCTGCCCAAAAGATGTTCCAGAAGTCTCTTGGTTTACTGAGATGCAACTTTGCAAAGCAAAGTCGTACAGTCCTCTGTTCTCAACACAGGCCTGTCTTCAGGTTTGTGTCTGAAACTAGTTATGATTACTTCCATGTTGCAAATCTAAAAACGAGTCAACAGGCCAAGAAAGAAATTAAGCCATCCATGCAGCCAAAAGGGTGACGAGATTACACACAGAGCACCATAACTGAGCAGTAATGCATAACACAAGGGTAAAAAGAGGCTTCACTTGCTGTTTTTTCCCAATGGGAAGGAAGGCATAAGGTTGAAATGTAGTAGCTTGAAGATCTTATGTATAACCTATGACTACTTTTACTGGCATGTTCTTTTCAACTAACATTTGTGCATAAAGGTTTTTAAATAAGCAAATTCATGAGTGATACGGTTTTCATAACCTTTGAAAAATTCCCAGGTAGGTTACAGCTGTAACTGTCTTAGGTCTCGAGCGTTTAAGCACCACAAAATAAGCAAAACACATTGAAATAAGCAGAATTTTAATTGTTTTGTCCTGAATCAATTTTTGACTTCAGGCAGTAGGGACAAACCGCTTCGTCAATGGAATCAATGGAATCCTCTTCTTGGAGAATCTATTCTCAGATTCTTTCTGCAGGAGCTCAGTAAGCCAGGTTCAGGCAGCTGGTCTTTTTTTTTTTTCGGCTGGGGTACGATCACCGGTTACACAGACAGCAGACCGTACTTGTATTTGGATCTAAGGTTTTCTTCAAAGATGTGGTGTTTGCTTGATTTTATCATGCTGATGTTCCCCAATACAGCCTATGGAGAGCTGCGGGCAAAGACAAAGAAATGTAGCTCTATGACGCCACTGGAGAAAAAGCCATTTGGAGGTTTCAAATCTTCATCACCACTGGGTCTTTTAAAAGTATAAGGATCCAAAATGTATGACCAAATCAAAACAGAAATGGATCAACTGAAACAAAATCTCTCTGTCATCAGACATAAAGCATACCGAAAAAGGGTTTGGGTGAGCTGGAAAGAAGAGTATAAGAGAGGACCCAGGACTCAAGACTATCTGGAAAGATTGCGCAAAGAAGAATGGTCAAAGATCCCTCCCTTTATAAGATCAAACATGAAATGTAGAGGAGAGGACTAAGTGCAGTTTGATTGTCAAAATGGAGGCAGGTCGAAATATTGACAGCACAGACACCTATAAATGAGGCAATAGGGATTATATAAATAAAGCAATATTAATTTCTTCAGAAGCGTTTCCTCACGTTACTGCAAGAAGAGAAGAACCTTACCTGGTGTAGACGCCGTTCTTCCGGCAGAAAGAGTTTTTAACTGACAGCCGTCGGTTGTTTAGCTCCAGAGCGGGGAAGCGGCCTTCATCGAGGCTGACCATGTCGCCGTGGGTCAGCGCATTGCAGTTAGAGTTGTTACCTGGACACACGTAGAGAGACACTGTGTGACCACAGGCAAGGGGAAACAGGGAGGTTAGTGTCTGGGAGGATACAGAGAACTGATCACTACATGATCGTTCAGCTCTTAAACAAAGCCGGGATTAAGACAACTGAAAACAAATGTCGTTGCATAGAAGTTATTGACTGGAGCCAACATTTTCTATGGAAATTCACAATGTTGAATACAAATTAAGGGTTGGAAATTCTTTTTAAAAACAATAAAAGCATTCCCTTCAAGCTTTTGTTCAGTGCATTGCAAAAGTCCTTTTTTTGAAATTGTTTGCATTAAATCTGATTACTTTTACAAACATCAGTGCATTTTATGTGATACACCAACACCAAGTGGGCCATAATTGTGAAGTGGAAGAAAAATGATACACGATTTCTAGGCAAACAGGGCAAACATCTGGTCAGATGAGACCAACAGACTTATTTAGGCCTACATGCAAAATGCTACGCGTAGCAAAGCACTAACCGTGCATCACCCTGAAAACGCAGTCACCATGGTGACCCATGGAGGTGGCAGCATCCTGCTGTGGGGGTGCTTTTCTTCAGCAGGGGCAGGGAAACTAGCCAGAAGTTATGTGAAGATAGATGAAGTTATATACAGGGAAATCCTGTACAAAACCCTCTTGGGGGCTGCAAAAAAACCTGAAAAACCTGAGATGGAGGTGCAAGGTCACCTCCAAGACCCTAAATATGCACCCAGAACTACAATGGAATGGTTAGATCTGTCATGATTTTAGTCCTGCCATGGTTTTGCCACTCTCTCCCTCCACTGCTAATTGATGATTATTCTCACCTGGGCTGTTCCCTATTTAAACACCTGCTTCTCACCTGCTCTGTGCGAGATCGTCTGCCTTTCCACAGCGTTCAAGCCTTGTCTCATGAACCAAGTTTACACTGTTCTTCGACCCTGCCTGTCCCTGACCACTGCTTTTGCCTACACCTGTTCTTGGAGTGAGTAGAGCTTTTTTCCATGTATGTTGCTGAACTTCTGCCTAACTCTGACCCTGATTGAGCCCTACGGATTCTGGAAACTTCTTGCCTGAGTGATCTTCTGTGTATGACCCTGGACTGTTTATGGACCTCAAGCCCGTTGGATTTTGGACGCTCGTACCCTGTTATCTGCAGACCTCCCCAAGACCTCAAGACCCCCTCTCTCAATTGGACCCTGCCCTGTTGGAGCTGGACTGCTAACACCTGAACCACCAGAGTCTCCCGATTTAAACTGGATTACTTCCACACCCACTCCTTGTCTTTTTACAAAGAATAAATATTTTACTAAACCGTTGTTTTTGCTGTGTGTTGGGTTCTGCTCCTTAATAAAAACCTGACAAGATCAAAGCAAATTGTTGTGTTAGAATGGCCCAGACCAGATAAATATTTATATTTATCTGGATACATATTTATATTTATCTGGAAAAGATAGAATATAGAATGTATAAAAAAAGTTCAAAGAATGCTTTGCAGGGACAAAGTTAGTTCACACCTTCAGGGCAGATTGTTTTGACAGCTAGGGGTAAAAATCAAAAGAAGTAAAATCAAAACCAAGGACATATTTGGAGTTATGGTCTCCTTCACTTTTATTCGAAAATTAGCAGCAAATTATCAATGTGGCAAAAATCCCCATTGCAGTTACTTCAGCTGCCGGAGGGAACTGAGCGGACTGATGATTACTTTCCTTCGCAGAGAGACTCCACTGCTCACGGTTTCTCCCCGTTTCCAGCTTTACTGCACCTGGTCCAGCATCGTTCCGACTGTAACCTTGCAGCAAACAGACAGCTACAAGAGTGGGATTGATTTTCACATCTTACTCTCAGCAAGAAGGCGGACAAAACTGTCTCCCAAAACATCCCAAGCATTCCCTTTAAGTATGACTCGTTTAAAGGGAAGCATCTCACCTGGTTAGGATGAGTAATAAGGATGGGAAAAATACAATCTGTAGCTCTGTGTCTAAGCACCAAAGACTGCAGTAAGGACAGTAAACACAGCTTTTTTTCTTGTACTGTTAGCCATAGCCGCTCAAATTCTAATGCTAAAAACTGCAAGTGACTACATTTTAGTAGTAGATAAATGCAAAATAAAAAAATGATGGGACTGGTGCTTACCAAATGTTAGTTTAAAACCATTTTCTCAGTGCCCCAGCAAAGCCAGGCCCTCCTGTCTGCCCGAGGCTACTTAAGGTCAAGTGGTGGTTATGCAAACACGGAGAAAAAGAAAAAAGCACTTGGTAGGTCCAATAGCTGGGGCCAGATTCTAGGCAGAGGCTTTGAACGTGTCTTTGTGCTGGAGTGAGAAGGAACTTCTTGTTTTTTTCCTGTCAGACAGAAAGATGGGCAGTGACCCGCAGGGACCCCTCCCCTCCCAGGCAGCCAAACAGGCCCCTGAAAAACTGCTGAGCTTAGGGGAAATACCAGCTGATGTCAGAGCTGCTCTGAATGGACAAAGATCCCCCTCCCCACAACTTCCAGCTCCCCTGCACCTCTCGCTTTGTGTCCCAGCCCCACAATTCATAGACAATGGTCGGACGAGTTCAAAGTAAAAATACAGTCAAAGAAAAAAAGGAAGTACACCTTCTTTCACTTCTAAAGATTTAAATATCAGGACATGGAAAACGAATCTGGTCTGCACCATCTTCCTAGCTTGTTCTGATTTTGCCCGAAATGTTACAATAAACAGCAGAATTTCAGACCATCAATATTTATTATTGATATTATTAGTTTGCAGAACAAACTCAGTGGATATATTTTGCATGACTTTATCAGTCTTGTACATTTTTCAGGAATTTTGAGGGAAAAATTGTAAATGGACTAAATTTATACAGCGCTAAAGAGCTTTACACTATAGCGACATTCACCCAATTGCACTCACAAACGCACACACGTTTTTAAACGGGGTCTACACGGAGTTGTAGTGTGCTTGTGTTTTACTGTATTTTGTTTTTAACGTGAAGCACTTTGTGATTTTAATGTCTGTGAAAGGTGCTATACAAGTAAATTGTGCCTACTTACTTACTTAATGTATACACCAACGTGCTGATAGGTAGGCACCTTGGGGTTGAGTGCCCTGGCCAGGGGCACATTGATGTGTAAAAATGGGAAAGTTGAAATCAAACCCACAACCTTCCAATAGGGTTGATCGGAAATAGCATCAAACTGCCAAATTTAGAACAGCACAGTGTGCATGCGCCTTGGCCATTTTAGGTTCGGACATACGTTGGGTGGAAAAGCTTGTATAGTTTATTTACAAGAGTGAAATAGTGAACATATTATGGTAAAAACAAAACACTGCTGCTTTGATGTCTGAGGGAGTGACTTGCGATATGGTAATCGTGACCATATGAAGGAAGTTCTTTTTCATTCCTTTTCCGAAACCCTGAAGGAATGGGGATTAATGTCAACGTCAGGTACAAGCCTATAAGCGAGAGGGCTTTGCTGTGGAAAATGTGACCAAAGACACCAATACGTGCTCTCTACATATCGGTGGTAAGGGGCCAACAATTGAATTTCCAGACCCAATACTAGAGACTGCAACATCTGTGCAGTTACGTTTATTTGGCTTTTTCTCAGCAGAATGAAAACATCATCATACAATCCATAACGTCTCTCATCATAGTAACCATAAACACCCCACATACTGGACACTTGTGCTGAAACAGTATGAAATGGGATGGTGGTCTATTAGGTTTTCAGCAGGGGTGTTTATGTGTGAATGTGATCCTGTTTGTGTGCTTCCGAGGAGTGGTGTATGGGTGAGAAGGTGAGATAGGATGTGTCTGATCAGAGCGAGGCAATTGACTTGAAACATAAGCACAAACGGGACTGCCAGCCGCTCAGGCGCCGTGGCTGCAAATGGAACCCAAATCATCAGACCTCCACCACTATGCTTGACAGTTATGTGGATATGCTGATATGTTGATCTGGTTTAATTATTGTGGCAAAATAGCTCTATTTTAATCACATCTACCCTAAAACACAGTGTTCCAGAAATTCTGTGGTTCTTTCAGATGCGATTTTGCAAGCTAAGGCATGTTGTCATATTGTTTATAGTGAGAAGCTTTCTCCTGACAAGCCTTCCTAACAAGCCATGGTACCACTTTACAATAACACTCCACTTATAGATGGCTAATAAATAGCTTATAGATATGTTATTACTTAATTCGTAAACACTTTATAACTCATTCATAAGTCTTTATTATGCATTATTTAAGGGTGAGCAAAAGACAAAACTGGCCGGTTTGTGCTTACAAGGTAGTAACTTAAACAATTTATTAGCCATCTATAATGGGAGGCTTATTGTAAAGTGGTACCAAGGCCATACTTATTCCATCTTTAATAGCAGTGTCATGAACATAATTATTTAACATGCTAACCGAGGCCTGTAGAATCTCTCGTTTGTTTTTTTTTTTGTTTTTTTCAGCAGTTTCTATGAGAAAGATATGCTTTGTAAATGTCAAAATGTCACAAAATGGCAGGGTAACATTTTAGATCCATGTAGTCCATCCCAAATTGGCAACTATCTTATGAATACCCTTTCTATCTGTGGAATGATGGACTTCAAATAGATAAAACCCTTCCCAGATTGATAAGCAACAACAGCTGCTTCTCAAAGGTCATTGCTGATCTCTTTCCTCCTTAACATTGCATTAACACACACCTTATAGCTGCCAAAACTTCTGGTGGTCGAGCTTGCTTGTTCTTGATATCTGAATGTATTTGACAAGTAGCCTTTGTTTCCTACTTTTCCTACCAGATCTTATGGAAGCAGATGTAATTATTTTTTCACACACAGCTTCCTGTTTGTCAAACTAATAATGTTTTTAAAGTTTTATAATGTCTTGTGATGTTAAATTCCTCATCTTGAAAGAGGTTGTTCCTTCTTTTTATCAGGCACTGCATAGTTATCTGAAAATGTTTCAAATTTGCAAATCAGTGTATGGCAGGCACGACTTCACAAGAAGGAAAAAAAATCTAACAAAATCAAATCCTCTAAAGCACACCATTTTCATCACAATCAATTGGTAAATTCATATGCGCCCACCTGATTCGGACTTCTTTGCATATTTCTTGCTCTGTCCCCTAATGATGAGGATGAAAACCAGCAGCAGGATGAAGATGAGTCCCACCAGCGCTACGACGACGAGGAACCACCACTCCTCGTAAAACGGGGCCACTTTCTGAGCTGAAAGAGACGTGGAAAATTGGAATTCACGCTTGTTAGAAATCTGCGAGGCATGTTCCTGTGAAGTCTGGAAGACCTCGGGAAATTTTAATTAAGTTTGAAATGGAATTTAATGCACTTCATTCAGTTCCATTAACAAACACATAAAAAGCTCACCAGATACAGAGGGGGAAGGCAGACTCGGAGAGCCGTATCCGTAGTCATTCACTCCGATTACTCGGAAGTCGTAGCTGACGCCTTGTTTAAGTAGATCCATGTTGAATGTATGTGATGTTGCATCCTTTGGGATATCCTTGATTATGATGTCCCACAAACCCTCATCTACAAAAGACATGAAACTTAACTTTAACCCAAAAAGGAGATTGAAATATTTATTAAAGCATCGGAGCGTTCAAAGGTTGTGACAGCATCCCTGTCAGCATGTTGTTGGTTTATTTTTTGATATAAAGCAGCTGGCTGGCTCACAGCTCTCAGGGTTAATTGATAATTCCTTCAAATATTACACAATCCATCAATTTTACAGCTCTCGTAAAAATTTACAGCGACCAAATCAGCAACGCAAACTGCGGCGCAGCCATTTTTCAAATGAAGCTGCTCGCTTCAGACGTCTTGCCAGAGATCGTTCATTACATGTCACTGCTTGTAAATATCAATGTAAACAGTGGCACTTTTAATGGGAAACACCAGCATTAACACAAAAGACAAGAAAACAGGTGGAATTTACAGATATACAGGGCTGAAATAAGCCCAGCTTTTTAATTATCTAAAGCTCTGTCCAGATAGTATTTGCATTCAATGCATCATTCTTAACCAGTAAATTCTAACACTGTTTTGTCCACTTTCCTCCTTGCGAGGCACAAAACATCCATCATGGCGTTCATCCTGACATGGATGTGTCAGTCACAGCTGGAACAGGATGCCGATTCTCCCAGATGCAGAGACCGAATCAATAACACATTAAAATATATGGGATGTAGACTCAGAGGCAGCAAATATTGACTTTTCACAGGACTTCCTTGAATCAAAGTATCACTGAAGCAAAAATAAGGTTGGATTTTCTCATCTGCAAGTATAACATGTAGGATATGTTTTTAAGATGAACATGTTCCCCTTATAGTCTGACCGTCGCCCATTGTCTAGACCAGGGGTCTGCAACCTGCGGCTCTGTAGCCACAAGTGGATCTTCCGACCATCCACAATTGCTCCTACTAACTTTTCATGTTTCCACAAATATCGACGTACCATAAACGCTCATTGCCTTTTTGCAAAAATTTTATGATTTACTTTATTTAAAAACCTAAAAACGGAAAAAAAAAAAATTATGACAGCAAGTTTCTGTCAGAAACTAGAAGTTTTTCTTTTAAAAGGTATAGTAACATTTATGGCTCTAAATGAGTTTTATTTTGCTGGACCGAGGGCAAATGTTGCTCCTTGGATTGTAAAAGTTGCAGGCCCCTGGTCTAGAGACATGGATCATAACCAAAAGAACAGCTTTCATCTTATGCAAGCAGCTAGAATCCTAATACACATAACATCCAAATAAATTATATGATAAACAAAAACAGAGAACATTATATATACAAGCAGTTATAGCTTACTTATAGTTTGACGATATGGTCCATGGCTAAAAATTAATACCCCTTTAATTGCTTCCACATTTTAAGTTACAAACACAACTTATTTTGTTGGACATTTTTTGTTTCTTTGTTATCAACAATAAGTAGTTTGGGGGGAGGGGGGCAGTAAAATGTGACATACAATTGTATTTAGCTTCCTTTACTTGGATACCCATGACTAAAATCCAGTCCAACAAATTGGCCTCAAAAGACCCCTAACTACGAAGAGTCCACCTTTGTATAAAGAAAGGCTTAGGTTATAAATTATTATTATTAAAGCAAGAGCCCAAGATTTGAACACCTCACAGAGCACTGTTCAATCCATCATCCGGAAATGGAAGGAGATTGGCACAATTGCAGACCAGACAAGCCAAGAGGCCCAGTGGTATCTCTGGAGGAGCAGCAGAGATCCACAGCTCATGCGGGACAATCTACAGTACATAACCAAAGGAATCCCTATGACTATAAGGATAACAATAAGCTGTCCACTTCACAAATCTATGGGCTGTTTCACAAAATCAGGTTAATGGATTAAGCAGGGATCTTCCAGACATTTTGGCTGAATCAAGCCTTCACTCGGTTTCACAGAGGTAGCACATAATTTACCATGGTGATTTACTCTGGGCAACTAGCCTGCTCCAGACCAGGCTAACAGCCAGGTTTAGTTAATCCTGGTGCCTTTGTTCAGTCAGTGGTCACACTGATTAGAAACCAGTGTGTTTTGTCAGCGATTCCCTTTTTTTATCTGTGTGTTTAGGATTTCTTTATCAGCCAGATACCACTGATACATATTAGCATTCAGTCAAGTATTTTATTATTTAAATAAAGTTCAGAGTTACACCATTTTCTATTACTCTAGAGGGCACTGTTTGGCTGATTCCTCCAGAACAAATATAATGCTCCTCATTACACAATCTCACAGCTCCAAAAGGAAAAACTATACAAACCATAAGGCTTGGGGACTTCACAACTGTTAAGTGAAATAATCATATGTTATCTAATATATTTTATCATGAATAGGCAATTTTGTTTCATGTCAGGTCTCCTGCATCAACTTCTTTTCATTTGTCTTTTTTCATTCTAGATTCTATGCTTAATGTTTTTAAACGCAAACAATACTTGTATTAATCATTGATGCCACTATTCAAATCTGGTATGAGGTGAATGTTGTTTTGCAAAGGTGGTCTGCTGAAAAAGTTTCCTTCCTCTACCGCTTTTCTCTCAGGAGTTATGGAAGGGTCAGAAGAACAGCGCCTTCTAGAGTCCCAGATTCTCATTGTTGAGAGAAAATGGTCTTGTCCCATATAAGTGGCTCCAAACACGTGTCTTCCTTTATACTAGCACCAGTGTTTACTTTCTATTTTGTGCTTCAATTCCTCATAAGCCTCCAACAAAAGATGTTGCTCGTTTGGGTTGGAGTATGACGCACGCAACTTATCCATTGTAGTATCAGTGAATCTTTGATTGACCTCATGGTCTGCTGAAGACATAGTGGCACCAGTTTGGGGGACACAACACATACCCTGACAGAGAGTTTTTTTGTTTGCTCCCTTATTCAGGGGTGGCCACAGCAAGTCATTACAAGTTGCACATAGACATTGGGAGAGTTTTTTTACAGCAGATATCCTTCCAGATGCAACCAGGCTTCGAACGCGGATCCCCCCATATCAAAGACGCAGACTTAGCCAGATAAGAAACAGAGGGACTTTGAATTTGTTAAAGCCTTTATGTGAATAAAGCTAAATTCAATTATAAAGCCTTGACAAGACTTGAACATGTATGTTCACAGATGCTTTCCATTCAATCTGACTAAACTTGAGCTATTTTTGCACAGAAGAATGGGAACAAATTTAAATCCCTAGATGTAAAAAGTGGGTTGAGGCATACCCCCGACTTGCAGCTGTAATTTCTACAAAAGGCAGTTCAGCAAAGCTTTGACCAAGGTGGGTTGAATACAAATGCATGCCACAGTTTTTGAATTTTTATTTGTAAAATAAATTAATTAATTAAAATCAGGTATCTCTGTGCTACTTTGTTTTTCGATTCCATAAAGTCCCAATAAAATACATTGAATTTTGTAGCTGTAACATGGCAAATGTGAAAACACTATAGTTATAAAAACCTTTGCAAAGCATGTTATTGTTCCCTTTTTTTTTCAAATGACTCACCTCCTCAATCCTTTGCTGAATTGTAATCCTAACAGGTTGAGGAAAAATAATCTAATGCCGGTGCAATACATAAGACAACAAGCACTGAGTGTTTTAATAGATTGGAACAAGCAACCTTTTTCTGCTTTCCAAAAGCCCATTTTGCATTGTGGATGAAAGCAGAAAATGGCAGTTGTTGCAGTTTTGAGATTTAACATGGAGGTGGTCTAAGAGGTCCCACCTGAAGGTCTGGCCTCGATGACATAGCGCGTTATAGGAGCTCGTCCTGGGTCACCGCCGGTCCAGTGAATGGTCAGGCCTGAACCATAGCGTGTTATAACGGGCTCTCCAGGTGGTCCTGGGGCTCCTGAAGAGGAATGGCAAAGTTTAAAAGGGAAAAAAGGTTTATTTTATCAAAAGGTTGTCATTAGCAGTAGTTACAAACACTCAGTGCTCCTAGCCAATAGCTACTGACCGTGATCATGATGAGCTAATGTTTCAAAAGTACGTTTTTAGAATCTTAAATGCCCAAAACATAAAAAATTATGACTAACATATCAAACACTTTCTTTGCTTCATTCAATTTGTATGACACAGGTTTTTATTTAGTCTCTATTATCTTAGCTTCTTGCAGCAACACAGCCATTGTTTGGATGTCTGCACAAAGGCTGCTCAATGTATCTCTCCATCAAGTCTCATATCGGCACAAATCATAGAAACGAAGAGTGTAGCCTAGAGAGACATAACTCATACTGATAAGCAGCAGGAGAAGTAAGAAAAACAACACAGAGATTGTTTGAGTGTAAAAAAATGTAGCAAAGTAAACAAGCATCTCATAAATAATTGAATATGGTGTAAAATACTTTACCATCCCGTTCAGTTCAGCTCTTTTGTTTCTTTTACAATATGTCAAATGGCAACAAACTGCAACCAATTTCAACCAAATATATTCAAAAGCCATTTTCTAAACTCAAAATGAAGTCTCCAGTCTCTAAAGGAAACTTTTTGAACAATCTCTCTGTATGATTTGATTGACTTTGACTTTATAAAGTGCCTTGACAGGTCGTGAATTGGCGGCATATGAATAAAATTTAATTAAAGACTGAAACGATTGTTCTCTAATGGGACGCACGCATGCCATCTAATCAGCCAGTAACTGGATGTAAACAGTTTTGTACTTGTCCTGTTTCAATATCAACAACCACACAAACATTTAATAATTTGCTGTGATGACTTATGACCAACCCATCAGCTGTGTGGTGTCCTGTATTCAGGTTCCTTCCACATGGTTGTTCATTCATAGTATAAACATCTCAATAAGGCAAAATGCAATCCATGGCAACTACCTTCCCCTGGTCCAGTGGTGATGTTGGCCTCCACCTCCGGCCCATAGATAAAGGTCTTGGCCCGGATGCGGAAGTTGTACGTGACGCCGTCAGCCAAGTCTCTGAGTTTCAACCAGAGGGGGCCGCTCCCCTTCACGTCCACCGTAACTGTCTTACTGACGCCTGGGGGGGAGGGGGAGTGAAGACAGTCGGCACAGGCCACTGAGGGGTCTGGACAAACACACCACATTTAGAGCAGGTCTTACACAGGCCAGGCAGTAGGGTAGCACACTCAGGACAACCAAGTGGACAAGCACACACGCAAACACACAGAGTTATGAAGTTATTCATTGGCATTTGTGCTTAAAGTCTTGTATACAATTAGGAATAAAAGCAAATAATTCAGAAATATGTAGTTCAAATCAGTGAGATGGTTTGATTCAGATGAATACAAAACACTCCTGCTTCAGTCAGTAATACCAGTACATCCTATAAAAAAAACTACAATGCAAGTCAACAGCCATTCAGTTCAGGTCAATAAGATTGAGAGATTACCATCCACAGGTGTTAATGGCTCATACACCAGGCGGTAGCCTTCAATGATGCCATTGGGGAAGATGGGTTCGCCCCAGGACACGTTGACCGAGGTGGTGGTCAGCTCGCTGAAGTGAACGAAACTCGGAGCGCTTGGAGCTGAAAGGTGCGAAGATCAAAGATGAAAAAAGGTCATTATGTTTAAATAGGTCGGACATTTTATCAGTAGAAAACAATGTGTGACAGATGTTTTTTGGAGAGAGGGCTATTGTGCACACAGATCTTTCACTCACAAAAACTGCTCATCTGCAAGACCATAAAATATCCGTCACATAACATTCAATAGAATGACTACATGTAGAACATGTAGAAGTTTTATCAATAAGGTTTGTTTTCATTCCTGGTTTCTCACTGATTCTAAAGAATACTATTTTTGTATCGTTTGAATATTGTTGGCTGAGCAGGAGTCATGATGACTCCTTTCCCCAGGAGCTGATGCTTCGCAGGCAGCTAAGTTGAGAATCTCACATAGGAGAGATAGAGAGAGGAGAAATACCAGAACGAGAAACCTGATCTGCTTGTTTGCTTTGATATTTGTGTCAAATGTTTGTCAAATCCATAAATTGATATTAGCATAGTTTATTGATGATATATGGCTCAGAACAAAGTATCAAAAAATTACTGAAACAGATTATGTAAAAAAAAAAGAAATAGTGGGCCTGCATATTAAAAATAAAAACTCTACGTAAGTGTGGAAAATCTTGACTAAGACTTCTGCAATCTCAATTTTATCAAATGCAAAACATTTTGTTTACCTGGCTCTAAATGTTGTGATAGCCTCAGTCAACTCGGGCATCTGAAGCTTTAGACAATTCAGTTGGTGGATTTTCTCACCGCTGTTCTGGAAGCACTGCTGTAAAGCTGTGGACGCTACAGTTCCACACCTTCAGCCTAATGGTTTTGAAGAGAGTCACCGTCCTTGTACACAAACTGAACATCACTGATCGGGTCAGCAGGTTAAAAGGCTCTGCCTCACACACAAACACCATCTGACCCAGGTCACTGTAATCCACCAGACCCCATTAAGGTGGGTAGAGCTTGTGCTTGAAATACAGCTCTGCCTACATTGCATTGAGAGCTTGCAGCCCTCGATCTTTTCTGCATTTTGTTGTATTAAACACGTCTTACTGGAATTGTATGTGATAGGCCAGCAACAAAGTAGTGCATACGATTTAAAGATAGATGGAAGGAGGATACAAAAGTTTTTTTTCTAATCAGAAATCTAAAGAATTTGATTTGCATTGGAACTCTAATGGCCATAATTATAATACAATTCTACTTTCTTCAAAATTTAGTCCATGTAACATTAGTGAACCAACACCACAATGAAGACCAAAGAACAAAGCAGATAGGTCAGGTATAAAGTCATAGAGAAGTTTAAAGCAGGGTCAGATTATAAATCAGTATTGCAAGCGTTGAACGTCTCACAGAGAACTGTTTGATCCATCATCTGAAAATGGAAAGACTTAAGGCACAACTACAAAGCCAAAACACAGCTGTCCACCTAAACTGAAAGGCAGGAGAAAGTAAAACATCACTCAAAGAAGCAAAGAGGCCCATGGTACATCTGGGGAGCTGTAGAAATCAAGAGTGAGCGGGGTAAGAAGATGCTGACAGGGCAACTATTATTCACTCACTTTTGAAAGGCAGCAAGTTTACATAAGAAGAATTTGCAGATTGACAAAGTAGAAGAATTTGCTCTGGTCAGATGAGACAAAAATAGAAAATTTTGAGCGACATGCAAAGCACTATATGGTGGAAAAACTAGTACAGCAACCGACACACACACCCGCCCCACCGTGAAACATGATAGTGGCAGCATCATGCTTTGTGAATACGTTTAAAAAGTAGTTGTGGACAAACTTTTTGAAAAGCATGAGTAATCTTCCTTCCACTTCACAGTTATGCACTATTTTTTGATGGAATGTCACACAAAAGTCCAGTGATGTACACCGAAGGTTGTGGATATAACATCAAGAAATGTAAAAATGTTCCAAGGGTTGAGAGACTACTCCTGCCAAGTGTCCTTAAACCTTTCAAACAAGCATTGAGGCGCTCAAAGAAGATGTAAAGTTGGGACTGCCAATGTTCTGTCCTTCACACCTTCAATCTTTTCTCCATCACTGCACAACAATATTATGTGAGGGGAAAATAAGAGATTTTGAACAGCCTCTTTTTAAAAAAAAAATTCCTGACACATGCTAGACAGGTCAAATCAAAACAGCTCCCTTGAAGCAGGGGGGATTAAGATTGTTTTGATGCATTTCTGATTCGGGTACAAACATAAGGTCCCATGTGTCAGAAAAAAGATGAGGATAAAAAAGGACTATGACGCTGCACACACACACACACACACAAAACACGACTCTAGCCCCAGAGCTTCCTTCATACAATCTGCAAACCTCAGTGAATCATTACAGAACGGGTCAGCTGATTAGAAACCTATGCTCAGCACGTGGCTCTGCTAACAACGTTTGACACGCCGACAGGCGCGATTAGCATCATTGTCACTTCACATTCTTTCCTCGTACTTGACTCGTCTGCTTTGAGGGAACTCTGAAGGCTCTCCACACCAACAGCAGCACACAACAAGGACTAATGAATGAACAGAACCGTACACGTGCTCTAATTTATCAGTTTTAGTCATGTCATCCTGTCAACGTTCATCTTCAGCTTGTTTTAATTCTCTCCAGAACAGAAATATTTGCTTTGCCTGATTGCACTCATGCTGGCTGTTGAGCCAATTTGTACTGATGAAAGAATTCAAGTATCTATGATAAGACATAGCTGCTGCACTCACCGGCTTGCTGAGTGCGTCCCCTGGTCGGAGGGCTGCGGGGTCCATCACCAGCAGCGTTGAAGGGAGCCACGCTGATCATGTATGTGGTGTAACCAGTCAGGTTCTTCAGTTTCACGCCCCTCTCTGGCATGAAGAGCGTCCGCAGCCGCTCTGTCTCGTTCTTACGCTGGAACTCCCAAAAGTAAATCTAAAAGGAATGTTGCAAATATGACTAGATATTAGATATACAGCTCTTTCTGTCTGGGAAGACATCTGTTAATGGAAGAAAAATGAAGTTCAAAGATTCAGTATGTGTTTATACTCAAAGTCCAAGCTTTTCTGTCAATTTCAGACCAGTTTCTTCACTTATTTGTTTATTTAAAACGAATAATCGACATTTTATGAACATGGTTAAACCCTGTAAATTTGCCAGATTTAGTCAATAGGCAAATTTTTATCTGTTGTCCCTGGCAGGCTGATGACATAACACTTAAAGAGAAATGAAAAAACAAACAAACAAACCTAGTTAAAAATAGAACATAAATATTTTTCAAAAGGGATATTCAGGGATGTGACGTTTCCTCATACACAGTTAAGTCCAAAAATGAATCCTACTATTGTTAAATTTAGCTAAAAAATCTTCTTTCTTTCTTTTAAAAAGTGACAGGCATGTCTCAAGTTATAATAAAACAATGTCAAAAATCATTTATTACCTTCTAAATGAACAAAAGACATTATTTTTGGCATTACAGCCATCAAACCCTTCTTCTAATTAATTGCCAGCATTTTGTTTTAAAAAAGAAAAAAATTTAGGATTGGAAGATCCAAAAAAAAAAAGGTTTCTGAGTCTCTGACTGGTATGTCCAGCTTATTATGAATGAATATGATCACCAGCCTATTTTTGGTCTATAGTATGCCTTAGGTGTGAAAATCAAATGACTTTTCATTAGGATATTATTATTTAAAATCTATTATACATTAGTGCACGAGTAAAACATTTAGGACTTGACAGCATGGAAATCCGACCTTGTAGCCCTGGATGTCTCCGTTTTGTGCGTTCACAGGTGGAGGATCCCATGTGACGTCCAACTGGGTAGCCGTTGCTGACTGAATGACAACATTCTGAGGTGGGGCTGTTGGGACTGTCACGATAAGGTTTAAATAAAAAGAATAGTGAACAGATACAGTTTTTATTTAAGAAGTACAAACAGGTGTCAACAAAAAAGTGTCTCAGTAAAATGCTGGACCCTTGTGCGTCACTAAAACCGCATCTTGATAGCGATTCTACAACTACACAGCCTTGCAAAAGTCATAAATCCTGTTAAACTTTTTCACCTTATTCATGCAACAACCAAACACTTCATTGCATCTTATTTAGATTCTTATGTATTTGGTCTAGTATACTGGAAAGTGGGGAAAAAAACATGATAAATGGTTTTCAATACATTTAGAAACAAAACAATAATAACAAAACTTTTGTATTCAGAACACACTGAGTCAAAACGTTGTAGATCCACTTTTCACCAGAAACCGTGAGCATCTGGAAATAATTTGATTTAGGTGTTGACTTTGACTGGACCATCCTAACAGATGGACATACGTTGATCTGAACCATGCGATTGGCCTTACGGTCTTTTTTTTTTCTTTTTTGCTTGAAGGGGAACTTTCACTCCAATTTCCAAAGGATGTTGTTCAAGTATTGACCTGTAATTAGCTCCATCTATCTTTCAATGAACTCGGACTAGTTTTCATGTCCCTGCCTAAGAAAAGCATCCCCACAGCATGACACTGTTCAAGGTGAGGTGCATCATCTGTTCAAAAGCATCTTCTTATATCTGTGTGCATGATCTTGGCTTATGGGAAACTACAACTGGCACTTATTATGACTTTCAAGAATGGCTTTCTTCTGGCCACTCTTCCATAATGGCTAGATTTGTGGAGCATACAATTAATAGTCCTGTCAGATTCTCCCATCTGAGCTGTGGATCTCTGCAGCTCCTCCAGTGTTACCATGGGCTTTATCCCTGCTTCCTGATAAATGTTCTCTTTAGCTATCTTGTCAATCTGGGCCAGGGGCCGAACCACATACATGTTGCATGTGGTCCTTTAGACCCTCCGCTCTGGCTCTTAATAACTTTGGACTAAAAATGCAAAATAATTGATCAGTGTTTTAAAATGTAAAGGCAATTTAGAAAATTCTAGCTGAAGCATGCATTTAGTCATTATATTCAATATTTCAACAAATAATGACACTAATATTTGATAGAATCACAGTTATTTTATAAAAGGAGAAATAATTGAAATTTCACCACTAGGTGGGCTGTTGAGCACTGTCTGTAGACCAAAACAGGTTGAGTGACAAGCCACGCCTCTCTACTTCCACTCCAGCCGCAACCTCCCTTTCCCCTCCCCTTCTCACCCGCCTCACTTCGTATGCTCATATTTGCAAAGGATGAATACAGCAAAACAGCATCACCTTTCGGAGGAACATGTCTAATGAAGAAGAAACTCATAACTTTATAATGCTGTTAGTAAGAGAACGTTTCGATCCGATGGACACGCTCTCTGGCGTTTTCGTCCTACACTGCTCTGCTCTGCTCTAATTCTTTTTTTGGAAAACCATTCATAATTTTCTTTCCACTTCCCAATTGTGCACTACTTCGCACTGCTCTGCCAGACAGAATCCTAATAGCATTTATTGAAGTGTGTGCTTGTAACTTAACAAAATGCATGGCAAATTCAATGAGTGTGAATATTTTTTGCAAGGCCTTGTATCATGAGCCTACAAAATGTTTGGATTGATTTTCACTTCTTTCTAGATGAATCCCAAGAATCAAAATCTTAGCACGGTATTAACCCATCCAAAGGGGTTAGGACCATATCACACAAATCCCAAACAGTACCCAAACATGCATACATACCTGCCTCCCCAACGAACACCTCCTGGGGTGGGCTGCCTGGCCCTTCGCCCACAGCGTTGTACACACTCATGCGTATCTCATAGCGTTTGTGTTTGCTTAGCTCTGCGGCAGAAGGAAACAGTTTCACACATACGGTTAGGAGGTAACAAACATCAGTCAAAGCTGTGTAGGTAACCATTTCTGCCGTTAACCAGGACAATGCGGTACCGCGCGCGAGCTATTTTTAGAAACACAACGTCACGATGACGTCACATCACGTGGTACGCAGTAGGGCAAACTCCCAAACCGCCGCTGTTTTGCTGTGGAAGAGACGTGCGTTAGCCTAGGTTTTACTCGGTAAACGACTGCTTTTTCCAACATCTAAGACCATGGTTTATAAACATTGTTGCTATGGGACGTGCAACAGCGACTCGAGGTACGCTGATCGGCCGCATATGAAGGATGTTTTCTTCATTACTTTCCCGAAACTCAAGAGTGCCAAGGAGAAGTGTGTGCGTTGGGTACACTTGTGCGGACGGCCTACACAACATTTCAACCCGGAAAAAGTTACCAAATTCACCTACATATGTAGCAAGCATTTTGTCGGTGGAAAGGGTGATGATAGCATATAGGCTAGCATGTTAGCAGGCGCTAACATGGTACCCTGCTACCGGGATAGCTTACTCAAAAACAAACGCCCTGAATCTCTTAAGCGAAAGATTCTGAGATGTGAACAATCGTTTTGTAGCTACCTATTGGCAAGATATACAGATTCCTGGACGTTGATTGCAAACAAACAAAAAAGGCCGACGTGAACGGAGCACGGTGGAAATCATAACAAAGGCATGAACGCCGAGCAGGGAAAAAAACAAAGCTTACCGTTGAATCAACTCGGCCCGTCTTCCGGTTTTTTTGAGCCCTCGACACTCAAGCCACCGTTTCAGCTGAAGGTTGGTGTGCTCTTCCACAGTGCGACCAGTAAACCGTGCGCCTGGGACATCGTCTTGGTAAGTTTAATGGCTGCAAAGTCGGTCATATCGCTGGTTCTGTTGCGCTTGTAATGGCTGGTTTGTATGTGCGTTCTACGACTGTTTGCCCTACCGGTGCGGCAAAAGGGGCGTTACTCTTAAGGCAGTGACGTCACGTGCGCGGTACCGCATTGAAATGCACATACCTTCACTGACAGCTGGCCAAACCATTTGTGGGAGTCAGTGATTAAATCCAAATAAGCATCCACCCACAATAAACTATTAGGGTGAATTAAATGAGAATTTCCTGCTTTGAATCATTTTACATACGAGAGACACTTTCATTTTGAATACCTAAGAGGATTCCAGCTGTGGGAAATCGCTAGGCATCAACATGAAGGTACAGGAGAAAAACATATGTACAAAGAGTCTGGCTTTCGTACTGTGTGCTTGGAAATAGTGTTAATCAGTATTTACACCCCTTCAGTTGTACCACGTTTTGTTATTTCACAGACTAATTCTGAAATAAATGTTGTTTTCACAAAGAACCACACACAGTACCCCCTAATGGCAAGCAAAAACAGCTTTTCGGAAAGCTGTGCAATTTTTTATTCAAACGCTTGTTAATGTAGTGTCTACTTAGTGTTCACACTCATGGATTAATTATTTCGTTGAAGCTTGTATTTGTTGAAGAACTACTTGTGCCAACAGTTGCGACCTCGGATCTTCTTAGTTATGCCTGTGCACTCCTGCTTCAGGGTATTTTCTTCCATTCTTTGCAGATCCTCTCAAGGTCAGTCAGGTTGAATGGGAAGCTTCAGCAGACAGCCATTTTTAGTTATGTTCAATTAGATTTATGTCTGGGCTGTCCCTATGCCACTCGGGGACATTCACAGAATGCTCCTGAACCCACTTCTTCGTTATCCTGCTCTGTTATTTTCAGGTCATTATCGTGTTGGAAAGTTGGGCTCCATAAACGCTGTTTTGTCACCCTAATCTGAGCTCTAGACGACTCTGAAGAAGGTTTTCTTGAAAAGCTATATTCTAGGAATGCTATACTTGTCCACTGCCAACTTCTATCTTGCCCACCACCATGCTTCAAAGTATTGATGGTGTTAACTAGGCGATGGGCAGTGCATGTTTTTTCTCCAGACACAAAGCTTGGGGTTTGGGACCAAAAGTTTTATTTTGGTTTCATCAGACCGTATAATTTATTTGATCCTGGTCTGACAATTTGTAAGGAGGTAGTCGGTTAAGTTCAGCTGAGCTGCCACATGCCTTTTATGGAGGAGTGCCTTCTGTCTGGCCGTTTTACAATAAAGGCCCGATTGGTGAAGTGTGTTAACAAGAGAACAACCGATTTTTGTGACGTTCACTGTTGACAATATCTAGTTGTATCCTTCCCCAGATCTGCCCCTTTACACAATCCTTTTTCAGGGGTCTACAGACAATTTCTTCAGTGTTTGGTTTCTCCTCCGATCTGCACTGTCAACTGTGATAACGTTTATAGATAACTGTGTCCCATTCCACATAATTCTCTGGCAACTTGTAGAAGCAGTGAAAGGGAGTGAATATTTTCTGGGAGCAACATATTTCTGAACAGATTGTCCATGTTCCTGAGCAGAAGCATTTGTGTTTTCACAACACAGCTAAAAATAGCTAAATGTGATGATGATTCACTTTAAAGTCTGAGTTTTTTTTTCAATTGTCACAGGAAATGGCAACATAACAAGATTGAATAGATTAAAAATTCCTTTTCAGTTTTAATTTTTCCTTTACGAATTTCATCAGCATGCGATTGTGTCTCAGTGTTGATGTTAAATCTTGCGAGGCAGGAACTTACTGTCAAGCTCGTACTGAGTGAGAGTTGGATCACTTAGATTCCGGATGGTGTAGGGAGCTGAGGGAAGAACAGAAGAAAGAAAAAATTAAAAAAACACATAAACAATGGGCTTATGAAGAGACACAGGTATCACAGTTCAAAGTCCGGCACTTTCACTGTTGGGAGGAGCAGTACTGTTTTCATAAACCCCACCCTAAACAATCTAGGAGATCATGGCTGTGAATTAGCCCTAGAATGACTCCACAGGAGTCAAATTACAGGCTACGTTGCACAGAGTGGTGGAAACAGAGTGGCTCCTGAGTAAACCTAATAATAGTCTGCGGCTGATAACCGCTGATCACAAGATGAAATGTTTTGCTGCAAAGTGTCAAGACCGTTGGGGATATGTTGGCAACAGAATGGGCCTGTGTGACAGTTTTCCTCTAATGGAAATAATGGTGCTGCTGACATAGAAATAATCAGCCAAGACAGTCTTATAATTACGTGTTACTGAAGTAAAGTGTGGAAACTGCACCTTTCTTTAAATCCATTTGTATTTAGAGTTTCTCTGGGCTGCAGGTTCACTATCATCCTTTTAAACGTGCATTGCATAGAGTATATTAGATTCAAATTATAGCGGCCCAGAGGTATTTGGAATTGCATATAAAAATGGTTTGACCGTAACAGACTTTAAATATTGGTAAAACAAGGTTGTTTTATTTTGTAGTTGTAAAAAAAACTTCTGCTGCACAATTACATGTTGATGGAGTCGAGATAAAAAAAAACAAAATACGTTTTTGGGTGTTTTCATTGATGAACATTTGTCATGAAAAGCCCATATAAAATCATGTAAAGGTTCAATTATCCAATACTATTGCTGGTTTAAATATAATAAAGGAATTACTAAGCAAAATACCCTTGTATATACTGTATTATTAACTGAACATCTGCTGTATTTATGGAAGCGTGAGGTAATACTAATAGAAGAGAGACTGTTACTGTTGTTAGTGGTATTGGATACAGGGATCATACAAATCCAATATTTGTACAAGTAAACGTATTTAAGCTTAATTAATTGATAGAGTACAATATAAAAAATGTATGTATAAAGCACATAAAGTAAGGTCCAAAACAGATTGGTAAAATGAGAAAGCAAATATACGTTAAAAAATTTGAAAATCTAGATTAAGAATGCCTACAATGGAAAAATGTATTTCAATTGAAGGTCAGTTTATGGAACAGTCTTGACAACGATCTAAAACTCTTTCTGCATTTACAAGAAACGTGAAAATCATTATGATGAAGTGATATAGCCTTGAATAAGCTGATGCTTTGTTGTGTATTTTTTGCGCCTTTGAAACGTGGCTTCTAATAGTATTGTGAGTTGAATAGCTTATATTAATTTTATGTGAATAGGGGGCAGATATCATAAGGTTATACTTGTTTTTCATTAAATCATTTCATTTAGCTTTTATATGAACTATTTACATTCATTGAAAAAAAATGAAATGAGCATAAAATATATCTTTTATTTCAATGGTTTTAAGGTATCAGAACAAAATGAACATATTTTTTCTGTGCTAGGTCCAAAAAATTTAATCTAACCAGGCTTCATCATGTCATCAATAAACATGTTTAAAGGGGCCATGAAAATACATTTAATTTTTCAAAGGTTTTGGGGGTACAATATGGTCTGTTGTGCACTAATGAGGCCGTGTTAATGTCTAAATTGAACTGAAGGACCTGCTCAGGGGCAATCAGCTTTATTAATTGGTTCAAAAATCAGAGTGAAGTCAACTTGGTCGAGCTGCGTATCATTACCGCAACCAACCCTTTTACTGAGGAGGGACATTTGGCCTGACAAAATAACAACATGACGTCATTTTTTTTAAATTAAATTCTTTGGAGAATTTACATATGCAGCAATATCAGCTACATGAAATTGTTTATACAGTGATGTCATGGCACCTTTAAAAAGGAAATATTGAGTGTGTAAAATAAAGTCCACACCTGCTTCTTTTATAGGATTTAAGGTGGTGCTAAACAGATGTAGCTGATTAGCAGGGCCACCTTTATGAAAGTAGATGTTTTGCTACTTTGCTTCTTTGAACATAAAGGGTGTAAAGTAAAGCTTAACACGATAACAGTAACAATTGGTGCCCATCGATAGGGGCATGGCTCTATGGACATCTTAGCATTTTTTTCCCCAAGTGGACAGCTGCCTAATAAAATATGAAGAAAAATAAAAACAAAACAAGAAGTCCATCCCAGGATCGACTGGCCTAGTTAACATGTTAAAAGTTAATGTCTATAAAGAAATAGGTTGTTTGAAAGGATTAAAGAAGAAAGTTTTTCTCTCCAACAACAATATGCCAGAACAGCTCAGCTTTGCAAAGTTGAACCTGAATGACCCACAAGAATTCTGGAACAACGGTCTTCTCGTTAGATGAACCTTAAGCAAGGATGATTTGCACACAACAAACACCAAATTTGATGAAAACCAACCACAACATATAACCACAAAACACCTCATACCAACTGTCAAGAACGGTTGCGAAGGTGTTATGATTTAGGCTTACTTTGCATCCACAGAAGCATCTGGCAATGTGTTTACCAAAGCGATCTAGAGTCAAATGGGAGGCCCAAACTGTGTCATCAACAAGACAACGACCCCAGACAAACCACCAAATTCAACAGATTGGCTGAACAAGAAAACAATCAAGCTGCTGCAATAGTTAGCACACAGACCTGACCTCTGTCTGTTTGAAATTCTGTGATGGGACTTGAAGAGAGCAATGGAGGAACAAATGTTTGCAAATGATATTGAACTGAAGCAATGCCGTAAAGAGTGGGGCAAAATTCCTAAACATTGATGCAAGAGAGTGATACAATGGTACAGAAAACAGCTACTGTTACAGTAGTAGCTGTTGCTGAAGGTGGATCTATAAGCTGTTGCTACATAGTATTTCCACACATACACTTTTCAAGTTTTGCTTCATCTTCATTGTTACCTATGTAGAATGTCATGTGTGTGTTGTTTTTGTGTTTTTTGTTTTGTTTTCTGACCTCCACCGAGATATAAACTCTCTTTCCCATGACTGTAACACCCTGTGTTAATACATGCTTCTCACCGTTTAGCTCAGCCCATGAGGACAGACTGTTGACTGGATGAATGTAATTCCGGAGACGATCATACAGCAGCTCACGGTAGCGAATCCGAAACCCCAGTAAGATTCCATTGATCTTCTCCTCGGCAGGTGGCTAAAGGGAGAATAATGTGACGTTAAAGAAAAAAAAAACTGCATAAGTAGCTGTGAAAGGTAACTTAATCACCATATGATTTGTTTCTAAATGAATTTGTCTGAGGGGTTTTTTGGGATAGAGAAAGATGTGGAAAACCTTTCCTCTAAGACAAAGCAGTTATCCACGTGTTAAGTAATGCAGAGAAATCCCCCCTTGGCTGAACATGAGAGAACAGGCCCGGAGGGGAAGGAAGAGAGAAAAACAAGCATCATTCTAACCTCATAAACTCCACAAGTGTTCCTAAAAGTAAAACTCTGTCTGCGTGCCTCCTGTTTTCCTCTTTATGAGCCATCAATTCAGGTATAAGTGCAGAAGGGGTGTTTTTATATTACAGAGTACAGTGTTTGTGTAAAAAAAAAAGTCTGTATTCCGTAAGTACAGGCTTTGAACTCTCCTGGTCTCTTATTAGAGGTAACTTTCTCAGACTTGAATTGGCTGTAAGACAAGACGAAAAAAAAAAAAAAAGAGAGAACGTTTTCTGCCGTCTGCTCCTACCTGCCAGCGGATCAGCACTGACGTCGTCGTGTGCGGCGTGACAGAGAGGATTGTTGGCGCTTCGTCTGGCGCTGAGGCAATAAAAGCGAGATAGATTAGCTAAATTGACTTGAAAATGCGCACTATTCAGCCAGCTAAATCTGTCCCCGAGCTGTGCCATTCAGGGAGAGTAAACACACACGGGAGCCAACACAGGAGAAGGATTGACCGCCGAGGTACAAATAGCGGGGAGAAAAGATCAGGCGAGATACATTTCTTTAGCTGCCCAGGCACAACACGGCTGGCTTTTGTTTGGCTGAGATTTAAAGACGGCTCCCCTGTCTCGAGGAATCACAGATGGCGCGCACATTAATCAACCTCTGCTTTTGCCAGCAGGGTCCACATCATAACAAAGGACTAATTCATGCAGATATTGAACAGCTACAACTGAAATAGAACTAATTCAGTCATCTTTATGACTCTAGGGTTCTGGCTACTTGTCCAATAAATCTAAAAGAAGACCATTTAGTTTCTTATTTTCTGTGCTGGAGAATATATATTTAGATTTAAGTCAAAAGCATCAACTTAAATCAACTGTCCCTAAAAGTTATGAAAAGTGCTATGAAACACTACTTGGCCCTTTAGAAATGTCTTCTTTTGTTTGTTTTTTGTAAGAATTAGATATCTTCATCAAATCTTTTTTGATATCAGAGGTAGATAACTGGAGTAAAAACAAAACGCAGTTTTCAAATGTCGATTAATGCTAATTAGCGTGAAAGGCAATCCAAACCAAAACAGCTATAACTAAAAATATGATTGGCGCCCAATTTTAAATCGTGATTTAAATTTGATTGAGCAAGTATTCTTAATTTTTGTTCAATGTCCCAAGACACACCCATGCCTGGTTATTGGCAGACATATGAAACAAAGAGATGACTTAAATAAAATCTCTCTTACAACAGGAAATAGGCTAGAAAGCTAATGACAAAGCAGCGCGGCATGCTTTAATCTTAAGAAATTCAAGAACAGATTAGAAACAAACAGCCACAAACCACAATGGCAGCTATTAACTACAAATGGACAAAACCATGAATTTTGGTGAATCTCAATTATGTGGATAAAAGTCTTTCTTTCCTCTGCCACTACACTGCTCATAAAGTAGGCTTTTCTGTTGAGGCAGTTCTTAAAAGGAAAGTGCTGACACATCCCTGTGCACATCAACTTAAAGATGCTGGTCAGAACAGGAGCAGAGAATAAAACATTCACTTGAAGGTTGACCGAATTTTTGTGTTTTGATTTTACAGTGTTTGTCACATGAGGTCATTCCCCGTTGTGTGGATTCCAGGCAGACTGAGCTGACCACAGACAATTGTTAACTAATAGGTTTGTTAGGTCTCCCAGCCACAGCCCTCCAATTACATTTCTTCTCATCTCCCTCTCATGGTAAAAATCTTCATATAACTCCTCCTGTAAGGTACAAATCTAAACCCAATTGAAAAGAAATAGTTGTGAAAATGACAGCTTGTGCCCTTAGAAGGAAGCATTTATGAAATTTAGAGGAGATGGCTGCTGGTTTTTGTACCCGTTTCTACATTTCACTTTCAAATCTAACCTAATAAACAATTAAAAAAACACAGGGCTTTATATTGTTTTACATTCCAAGAATAAATGGAATAACCTAATTTCTTACCATCCTGTAGAGTTGTGATAGCTTCACTCTCTTCACTGTACTCACTGTCCCCTATGTCATTGGTAGCTTTTATTCTGAACTGGTAGGAAGTGAAGGGTTTAAGCCTGAGAACGAGAAACAACAGAAAGTTAATTAATCTGGATGACAAATGACAGCACATGCTGCTGAGAAACAGCTCAACTGTGTGAAAAAAATCCACATAACAAGCCTTAATTTAGCCAAGTCAAACAACAAAAACAATTTCATATTTTCAATTGTCAGGTTCAGTCAAACGTTCATTTCATAACGCAAATTTGGTCCACAATCTGTTGTAAAGCTGAATGAACTCTAAAATGAAAATAACCTGAGTAGACAGGTAGACAGAAGATAAAGTGATATTTTACTTTTACAATAGTTTAAATGCAGTGATGGGCAGTAGCGCCGCTACATGTAGCGAAGCTATTAGTTAAACTACATTTTCCAGTAGCTTGACCGTAGCGTCGCTGCTTTATGAATCAAGTAACTTTCCTGTAGTGACGTTATTTTTTTGATCAAGTAGCGACGTAGCGTCCGCAAACGCTACAAAATCCAGGACATAACTAAGAAATGAAACCAGGTTTGCTATTTTGAAACAACATTCAGAGTGAACAATCCATCTGAGTTGTTGGTTGGACATGTTCATGCGCGAGCTTCTACTTTGCCTCTCCTGTCTGTATCTATCGAAACATGCGCATGCATACGGCAGTGGAACTTATGGCAAGCCTATTAGGCAAATACTCGCCCTTACAATAACGTGCAGTTCCAACCCGTATTTTACGCGAGCGCGCGTTTAGTCACCGCGCGTTTCCAGCCAGAACGCGCGGTGACGTAAAAAACGCGCGCTCGCGTAAAATACGTGCGGTGGCGTTAATAACGTTTGGTGGCGTTTTTTGCATATTATATTATCAGGAGGTTGTCTTTTATGTGCTCAGCCACTAGATTTAAAGGTGTTTTACCCAATAAGAACACTGCACCACCAGACACAACCAGGAGGTCCCTGATCGTTGGGGAAAGGCAGAAAGAAGATGCACCTTCCTTTCTGATCCTGTCTAAATCCTGCTTAGTTCAATAATAAAGTCTGATATTACACAAAACTCACTCTGCTTGTTCTCCCTCCTTATGCCCCTGTTGCAGAAGATAAATGAAATCTTTAACAGAAATGTTATTATTAATTCTGAAAATATTATCATGTGAATATAAATACAAAGCATACAGAAAATGCAGCTTTATTAAGTGACCTGGTTTATTTTATTTAGCTTTTAATTTATTTTCAACATTTAGTTCTACTACTTGGCTTATGCTTTGGTAGTTTCATGTTTAAAATGACAAAAGAAATATGAAAAAGCTTATGGTGCATCTTCTTTCTGCCTTTCCCCAACGATCAGGGACCTCCTGGTTGTGTCTGGTGCTGCAGTGTTCTTATTGGGTAAAACACCTTTAAATCATGTGGCTGAGCACATAAAAGACAACCTCCTGATAATATAATATGCAAAAAACGCCACCAAATGTTATTAACGCCACCGCACGTACTAGGCCAATAACCTTTTTGTTTTATTTCTAGCAGTAATTACTTCAGTTTGTATTTTATTATGCTGCTCATATAGCAATGTCTACACTGTGTTAGGTCATTGGCTGATCTTTAATAAATGTTTTAACCAGTGTATCAGACTCATTTTGAATTGATCTGACATTAGGTTGGTACAACGTTAAGTAGCTTCTGATGTAGTTAAGCTACTTTTAACACATTTGTGTAACTTAGCTTGCTATATTTCTATAGGTGGTAGCTTTTGTGTAGTGAAGCTTAATTTATTGTTGAGTAACTGATAGCTTAGCTCACTACACTGGACAAGTAGCTTGCCCAACACTGTTTAAATGTTAACAAAACAGAAAGAAACCCATATTTCAGGGAAAGACTTTAATCAAAAGTTTGTATTAGAGAATCAAACTGTACTTAGACACAATGTAGGACGAAGCTTCATGGTTGACGGAGGCAGAGTGGACCGTCCAGTTGTTCTCAGGTAGCTCCTTCTGCTGCACGGTGTAGTAACGTACTGGGGACAGCCCATCACTGCCTGGCTCCCAGGAGAGCAGCACCTGACGGGCCTGGACATCCTTCTGAGGGACTACAGGGCGGCTGGTGGGCTGGGGACGAGCTGAAACCACCAGAGGCAGAATTAAGGGGAAAGAAAGTGACTCACAAAAATGTTACACGGGGAAATTAAAGATGGGTGACAAGAACAAAATTAATAATCGGTTCTTTGAATAGGATTCACTTTTCCAACTTCCTTTTTTTGTGGTGCTTGACCACATTCAAGGGTCAAGGATCAATAGCTTTTTACCTCTTTTCTCACATTCCAACCCGTAATTTACATTTTTTTTTATGTGATGGATCTGCACAAAATACAAAATATACCGAAGCAACATTCGAGGGGTGTAAGGGAAACACAAAACATACAGGAATGGTCTAGTCAAAGTCCAGACCTCAAGTAAATTGAGAATTTATGATGGGACTTGAAGATTGCTGTTCACAAGTTTTATTTTGTCCTATTTTTTGTTTGCTTCACAATAAACAAAATAGTCCATCTTTAAAGGTCTTGGGTGTTCTGTAAATGAAATGGGGCAAACTCTTAAGCCATCAATTTTGATGAATTCTTTATGCTTGTTGAAACTCTGATAAAAGGCCAAACAGGCAGGATTTGATTTACTAAAAACCTTCTTGGGGCTCCTTTTGCCTGAACTGCTGCATCAATGCAGCAAGGCATGAAGGTACCAAGCCTGCGGTTGGTGTTAAGGAAGCTCAGGTTGCTTTAATCCCATCCTTCGGCTCTTCTGCAGTGTTAAGTCTGGTGGTTTTCATATTTCTCCAGAAAATACTCCGTAGGTCCATTGTGGGGAATTAGGTCAGGCGAGGTTGTCGATCAGTCAGGTGGAATCAAGTGAATCAGTGATGCCATGCTCATTGGTATTGGTACTTTTGGCAGTGTAGGGAGGTGCCAAGCCCTGCTGGCAAGTGAAATCAGCATCTCCATAGAGCTTGTCAGCACAAGGAAGCATGAAGTGCTCTAGAATTTCCTGGTAGATGGCAGCGCTGACTTTGGACTTGATAAAACCCAGTGGACCAACGCCAGCAGATAGCATTGCTTCCCAAATCATCACTGACTGTGGAAAGTTTTGTTTATCTCTCCTCTTCCTACACTCTCTGACCTTGATTTACAAATGAAATGTGAACTTTACTTTCATTTGAGAAGTGGGCTTTAACTACTGAACAACAATCCAGTTGATTCAAGAGTCCTTAACACAAGGAATGTGACATTTTTAGCCCATGTCCTGGGTATTTTTTTGTATTGGTAATGTTCTACTATTTGGGTTCTCATTAGCTTTAATTCATAGTCATGGAAATAAAAGAAAAATACTTACACTGTGTGCATAATCAGTCTAAATAATATTTAAAAACTACTTCTGAAGTACATAATCAAAAACATGTACTTTTTGATGATAGTTTCATTAACTGATATACACAGATACAGGAAATACTAGGCGATTGGTTGACAAAGGTAATGTTACTTTTAACTTCCCGGGTTAACTCATCTTTTTTTAATTCAAGATGAGGCACAAAGATGCTTTTTATTTATACTAGGAAGGCGATAGATGTGAGAAGGAAATGTTAGATTTCCTAAAAAGTTTTGTGACCTAAATTGCAGAGTAAACAATTCCCCACATGCCTTGAAGGAAAGAGATGAAGCGATGCAGCATCAGAGTACATCTAATAAATACCTAAAGGGCACAGACACTCTTATTAAGCACATCTGCTCAGTGGACTATTGACTGGAAGTGCAGGGACGGCTTAGTTCAGCTTTCAACAAGTTGAGACACATCTGTGGCCGCTCTGTAAGCAAAAACTGTTTCACTGATTCACATTAACACAGGTTTTGCTGTTTTGACTTAAGATATTGGTCTCAATAATGACAAATTATTCTAATTTAAACCCCGGCCGTAGTCCACAGTTACCTCTTTTCTCCGTGGTGACAACCAGGGCCTCGGCGGCATCGCCCCAGCCCTTTCTGGTCTGTGCTGTGATGCGAAACACGTACACAGATTCTGGTTTAAGGCTGGTCACGGTGTACTGGCGAGTGCTGGGGTTCAGGACGTCCACTGTTGCTGCATTGCTATTAGTGGAGTTCAGGTGATAAGTGATCTGGTAGGCTAGAGAAGGGAAGAGAGCCAGTGAAACCAAAATGAATACAAGTTATTTCATTTTTTTCTCTTTTTCCCGTACAGTAAGAACAAACAAAGTTGTTATCCCAGAAGACATGATTCCATTAGCATCTGCTCCTGCCTGTTGCTTGGTTTTGCACGACTCACTGTGGAGTTAAAACTGAATTACCCACCAGATGTAAAACAAATCAAAGTTGCACATGAAAATCAACAACAAGTTTACAAAGGAGGTCAACTCCCTTTTCAGCAATGTTGAAAAATCACAAAATTTAATTTCCCCTGTTGGACATTGCCTTGTCAGTTTAGTCAACAAAAGCTGACGGGAGCCTTTCTAACTACATCTGTGCTGCTGCTGCTTCATTGCTTTTAGGTAAATAACCTAAAGTAAGTGCAGTTTTAGACTCAAATCTAACTTTTAATTATCCACATATTTAAAGTAAAAAGAACATTTTCAAAGAGGAAAGGATTTTGAGAGTAACTAACCAAGGATGATTCCGTTGGGCTGCGCAGGTGACTGCCAAATCAGCCGGACAGAAGTGGTCCGCACTTCAGGAAAGAGGATACCAACTGGAGGTCCTGGTACTGCAGGGAACCAGCAGACAAAAATCCATTTAGTGTTAAGCCAAAACATACTGTACCAAAATATATATTTTTTAATTGTTATGCTTTCAAAATTCTCTAAAGCAGTATTGATCTCTCTAAAAAAATCTCAGAAAAATGATCAGAAAGCTCTTTTTTGTCAAGGTTTAGCTGCTTCTCAGCCAACAAGCAACTGTAAACACAAAAACGAAGGAAACCTGGGTTTGGTCAAATATTTCTTTGTTGTAACAACCCTTCTTGAAAACAAAATCTCAACCCACTGAAAGGCTGGTTTATTTCCCTTTGAAGTGCGCCAAATTGTTGAGGAAAATGCATTTGTTGGCTGCGAAGTATAGTGGAGTTGGTTGTAGCCACATTCTGAACAGTTTTCCGTAGAGGCAATGTGATAGTGTGCATCATTACGAAAAGCAAGGCTTGACATCACTGGAGGCAAATTCAATGCAGCGTGATGGCGAGATGAGATTCTGAAACCATTGGCAATCCTATATCTCCACTCTGAGGGATTAAACGTTATCCTCAATGCTCGCCCCCACAGAGTGGGGTTTTTCAAAGACCACTTAATACCCCATTGTTTGTGAGCAACGATTGGCTTGTATAGACAGTTTACCTAATCATAGAGGGAAACTATTTTTTAAGCATTCCTGCACCCAAATCAAAACAGTTCTTGATAAATTCTACATTTTGCCACTAGCAGCCAATTTGTTTTCAATTTCCATTTTTTATGCTTAATCTAGAATACCAAATGAAATAAAAGGATCGAAATAAAATGCTGTTTTCACCAGCAGGGTGACTACTAAAGACATGTTTGCAAAAAATCTGACTTCCAGTAGATGAGCAAATGAACAATTAAGCTTTTCTCAGGACATGGTCAAAAATACTAGATGATTTTCTGGTTCTGAAAGATTTAGACAGTCTTAAAAAGTTATAGCTGGTTTTATAGGCCTGGGCTCTTTCTCCATGGAGAAAGATTAAAACCCAGGACCTTTCTGCCTTGCTGCAAGGCAATAGTGCTACCAGCTGTGCCACCATGCAGCCCCAGGACAGGACAGTCAGGGAAAAAAATCAGACTAAGTTCATACAACAGCTGCAAAATGCCTTAAGGGAATGTAGAAAACTCTTGATCAAGACAACTTAGAAGTATTCCGATAATGTCTGGCAAAGGATTTACAGGCCTATTGATACTTTGCAAGACTAAGCATTTTATTCCCTGTTCCGGTTCTGCAAAATCTCAGTAACGTTATTATGTTCTTGGAGCGCTGGTTCTTGATACATAATCTATTTACTTGTTTGGTGTCTGGCAGCTATTATATAAAATGTGGCAGTAGTAGGAATCTATGTAGTCTTCCAAGGATTTCTGTCCTTGAATTCTCACAGAATAATGAAATAAAATGTTCTGGCCAGAAAAAACAAACAAAAACTTTGTTCTTTTTTTTTGCCACACTGATAAAACTTTCATATTCTGGTTATTTTCTGTAACAAGGAGACAAGATTCTAAACACAAACTCCCAACCCAATTAGCATAAACGTGATATACAATGCTACTGAATCTGTACCATCATCCAAAGTCCTCTCCAGGATAGGAGGGGAGCTCGGCCGTCCATCTCCGATCCGAGTGAACGCCAGAACCTGGATCTCATACAGCACGTATTTCCCCAAACTGCTTAGCTGGGCACTGTGGGAGGCGTTCCCTTCCACCATCCAGAAACGGACGCCGCCGTCAGAATCCTTCTCCTTATACATCACCTGATTCAGGGAGGGGAACCAGCAGCACAAGTTCAGAGGAAAGTGAATTTGCAAATTAGGGAAGACGCACAGCCGCTGCGCTGCTTTGCACCCTGCTCAGAAAAGATGACATTTCTGCCAGCTAATTGGAGGTCTTTGGCCTTTCAGCAAATAAATAATTGGAGAGGAGGTTTAAAGCATAAAACAGCAGAAACAGACCTTATAGCCAAGAATGAGACCGTTCCTGTCGGGCTCAGGGACTTCAGACCAACGCACCAGGATGCTGCTGGAGGTTGTGGCGAAGGCGGAGACGTTGGTGGGTCCACATGAAGGGACTAGAAAATGAAAAAAGGAGAAGGTCAAAAATACAACACCAAAGCAGTCTATTTTCATAAAAAAAATATATATTTAAGTGTTTGCATTCCCTCTGTAGAGCCTTTATAGCTACCTCGGCACTCATCTGCAGACATAATGGCCAATTTCAAAGGATTTGCTTGCAGGCAGGGAAAAAAGCGCTCAGGAATTCTATATTTAAATACATGTGTTCCCCATTTCCTTACATTCCCTCCATTGTGCTCTACCCAGCATCTGCTAAGTGATATGAGAGCAGAAGTGATGATGGGAAAGGCATCGTCTAAGCCTAAATGGAGGTGTAGCATAAAAAGAGGAGCGTCTGAGTGTGCCTGCTAATGAATTAAACATATGGCACAGTTTGAACCATGTGTTTATACCTCTTATTTAACTACTAATGAAGATAGCCTGCACAGATGCTGAAAACACAGTTATACAAAAGTTATGAAGGTGATTCTCGTCAAGAAAAGTTGGAGCGAACAGGACGTCTTCCTTTCTTCCTGGTGTCCAATGCGATGCCTTATTCAGACACATCTTTCTTTCTTTGACAGATGGCAAGCTCACTCACCAGATTCCCTCGTCCTGCCTCTGACCGGCTGGCTCCACGGTCCCATCCCGATGCTGTTGACAGCCTGGACCCTGACATCATACTCCGTCCACTCCTCCAGGTCTTCGATGGTGAATTCCCTCTCCAGACGGTCGGTGATGATGTGGGTCAGCTCGCGGCCCTGTGAGCCAACGCGGTAGTACTGAACCCTGTATCCCACCTGCTCTGCGTTCCCGTTGTATTCCCATTCAGGCAGAGGCTGCAGTACATGAATATGAATAAATAAAGGTTTTCTCAACAGATTTTTTTTTTAGTTTGCACACACAAGGAAAAGTCCTCCTTATGCCTCCTGCACCTATTGGCAGCCATGTTCTAAAAAATCTTTTAACTAAATATTTTAATGCAGAAGGCTAATCTCATTTCTAAAATTTGTCTTGTGTCACAAGACAGGAGCAAACCGATCTTTGAACATTCCTCTATGTAAAATCATCATCCAGGCTCTTATCCTCTGTGAGATCTTAATTCAAAATATCCTGGGAATAATGATGTCTATAATGCCCTGCACCTAAGCAAGGTTTTCTAGTAAAATCCAGAAAGTCAGCGAACAAACAGCACCATGAAAACCAAGGGTCATTGGAGACATGTCAGGGATACAGGTGTGAAGAACTTTGGAGCAGGATTAGGTAGCAAAACAATATTCCAAGCTCACAGAGAGGTGCTCAATCATCTAGAGTTCAGGTGGTACACCAGGTGATACAACTGCAATCCTTCTAAGACACGGCAACCCAAACCGAAAGTCCAGGCAAGCTGAGCAGCAATCACACAAGAGGCCGATAGCAACTCTGAAGGAGCAGCAGAGAGCCGAGTGCACTCCTCAAATCTGGGTTTTATAAAAGACATTGGGAAAGACATTGGGAAAGCAAAGCCATACGTAGTTCCACTAAACGTTTGCCCAAAGCCATGAAAGCGACACAAAGAAAATGTGCAAGATGCTCTTGTTAAATTAGACTAAAACCCAATTTTTTGGTCTACATGTAAAGCATTGTTTCCCAAGGAAAAGTGACATCCTCTCCACATCACGCTGAACACACCTTCCTCACCATGAAACACGGCAGTGGCAGCGTCTTATTGTGAGGATCATTTCCTTCCACGTAGATAGGGAAGGTAGTGGAAGTTAGAGGGAGGGTAAATAAGGGCCAATCCTAGGAGCAAACCTGTTAGGGGCTGGAAAAGATGTTAGGGTGAGGTGATGTTTTACCATCCAGAAGCTCCACGACCCTAAACATACAACCACAATGCATTTATTAGAAATGAACAGACAAAGTCCAAACATTAAGCCCACTATCATCCACGTCTCAGATATGCGATGACTGGATGGCTGGAGGGCTGAATGGCACTGTGCGTTAGTGATAGTTGGACAGAAAAGTGTTTTTCCTGGTATGCAATAGTCAGGAATTGTAAGAGGCATGGGGCCCGGACAGCTGGGGCCACACTGGCTGATATTTGCCAGATTTTACCCCTGATTCCCAGTTTTCACCAGTCCGCACTAGCTGTGGTCAGTCGGCACAAAAATCTGTTAGAGTGAGAGGAGGGAAGACTGTAGTCTGCGAGAGCGTGAGGGGAACCGACCTGACCTCAGGCACAGCTAAACAAACATGTTTCCATTTTTCCAGTTGGGTCTAAACGATGCTGGCCAAACCAGATATTTATGTTTAAAGTATAAATAAGAAAATGTTAATAATAATAAGATAATACATTTTATTTGAAGGCGCCTTTCAAGTCCCTCAAGGTCACCAAACAAAAAGTACAAAAAGATAAAATATAAAGCAGAAATGAAAATCAGACACAGTTATCTGAATAATATGTAGATGATGACATGAAACAGAATAAGCAAGTTGGAAATAGTGAGTTTTGAGATAAGGTTTAAAGGAAGACAAAGAATTCCAATCACGGATGTGCTGTGGGAGAGCGATCCAGAGACGAGGGGCTGTAGGGGAGGAGGCTCCTGACCGGGCGGTTGTCAAGGAGCAGGAGGCATGACAAGAAAAAGGGATAAGGAGGAGCAAAGACTTTGGGCGGATGTGTAATAATGGAGAAGATCAGAAAGGTAAGGAGGTGCCGGGTTACTGACAGCTTTGAGGATGAGAAGGAGAATCTTATGGTCAATGCGATATTTAAGGGGTAAGCAGTGAAGATGTTTAAGGATAGGAGTGATTTGTCCTATAAAAGAAGTTCCAGTGATGATCCGAGCGGCCGTGGTCTGGACTAGCTGAACTTTATGAATGAGTTTGAGAGGACGACCTGACAGAAGTGAGTTAGAGTAGCCTAATCGAGGAGTGCCTTTATGAGGATGGCTGTGGTGATGGGAGTAAGAGATGAACGGAGACGGTTGACGTTACAAAGATGAAAATATGTAGATCGAGTGATGTCATCAACGTGAGATTCAACGGATAAAGTGCTAACGAGGATGGCGCCCAGACTCTGAGCTTTAGGTTATTTTAGGTCAGACTTTAGCTTTAGATTACAGCCAAAACTGCCAGTCAGTCGACAACATCACAACAACATCACAACCTCAGAGACACGTTCCAAACTGTTACCCTGAGTATAACAAAGAAAACAGTCAAACATATCCAGATCATATTAACTTGTGGGATAAACTTTACATATTTTAAAATGTGCCTTTTTTTCATTTTATGGGAGGGTGTTACAGAAACATAAAGAGTCCACATCCTAAGAAAATCAACTATTACTGCCAATTACTGGTATGTTTGTTCCTCAAAACTGTCGCTCTAGTGAGAGTTTGATAGCTCAGTTGGCTTTAGTTAGTCTGAAAAATCCTGTAGTCTGTGATCCAGCAGCAGGCGGAGCTGGAAAGTGTGCGATCCCGTGTTTCAGTGGGGACACAAAAAACACCTAGTTTTCAAAACCTGTCGTAACTGTGAAAGTCGTGTAGTATGTCTCCGGCTTTGGCTGTAAAATAGGAGAGAATTTCAAAAACAAACAAAACCAAAAAGAAGAAAAGAAAACAGAACATCAATCCTGTCCTTTCATTTCATATTCCCTCTGATAAAAGGAATCTATGGGTCTGTTACATAGAGCACAAGACCTCTTCAGAAATTTAGTATTTCTTGAGTAGCTGTTTCTAATATTCAGATTTACTTGTGCAATGAAAATGAAAGGAGACTTTAAATGGGTGACACTGAAGATTATGTTTGCCAATTATCATAGCAAAGGTTGTCTAGTTAAAAACACAGATTTCCTCTAATGAGGGAGTTTCTTTCCTCCCTGACTAAATGCACTTTGTTTCAAAGTTGTGTCCTTCAAAAATGTTCGCTTTAAGAATATGCTTCTGTTATAAACAATTTAGTTCTTTTAAGACTTGTTTTAACACATAAAATATTACAACAAGTCCCAGAAATGCCATACAATATGTTGTCAGTTGTCACTTACCATCCATCGCAACCAGAGGCTGGTCTCGCTGGCTGTGCGCAGGGTGACGTTGGCGGGCGCCATGTCAGGAGGAGCCGGGAGGGTCTGAATCTTCCTGGATGGCTGGCTGGGAGGACTGCTGCCCACGATGTTCACCTGGCGCATCCGGAATCTGATGTTTGGAAAAGAGCGTTTGATTATCCTGCAACTTGTGAAAAAAATCCTGACCAAGCATTACTATGCAGCTCAGAGGCTTTAACACGGGGGTTGGTGCTTTTTTTATGCAGAGATCAAAGGCCTGAATTTAAACACAATCTAAATATGCTGAGAGGACGCTTATCTGTGGTAAATGCCTGAATATGCAACAGAATAAGGCGCTGTGTTCATAGTGAAATGTAAACTGGCAGTAGAGATATTAGAACGAGGAAAAACTACAGTTGTTATTGGTCTTCAGGGACTGGCTCGTTCTATTTGCTGTATTGAATGTGATCGGGGAAAACAAATATATGTATGAAAATAAGCATCATAAGCACAGGGAAAAACAACCCAACAGCTCTTGCATTCAAATTAAAGAAAAAGAAAATTGGATGAACTCATGGGATAAGCCGAAATGAGCTGCGTTTGAGGAGAATACGTCCACCTTAATTAGTGATTTTGTCACATTTTTGCGCAATCTTAATATGAAGAGATGCTTCTTTTCAAACTTATTTTCCAAAGTACTGTGTTGTTTCTATAATAATGCAGACTGTAAGGTAGCAGGGTTGTTGCACAGTCTGGAGATGTATGGGTCCTGTCTTGGGCACTTTAAATGACCAGATAAAAATATTATTTTTTCCAGGCTCTATTCCCTACGCCACTGTGTAAAAATTGGATCCATCCAACAATTCACCCAAGTATCTGTCCATTCAGCTGTCCATCTTCCATGTTTAAAGTCTGCCATAGTTATGTCATAAATTCATACTGGACATTTTTATTTACACTGTAAAATGGCCAAACATGCCTGAGCTTGGAAAACTTGACAAGATTGTGTGATTTCTTTTTTTTTTTGGGAAGTCATTGTTTTCCAACCCCGTTATAAAGAGAAATATTCATCAAGCAAATATACCAGAAAGTACCAACCATACATAAGCTTCAGGAATCAGCAAAACAGCAAAAATGAGACATTAAGGAAAATAGTGGAAAGACAAAAGAAAATAATAATCTGTAATGGTCCATAATATATATAGCAGTGCAGCTTCTGTAAAACATCTGGAGGGCATTTAATGGTGGACTCAGATTGCCTCTAATGACAATAGGGCTTTAGTCTGTATTGAAAGAAGCTAATTCTAGTGTGATTTTGATGTATTCCAAATGTTAAAAAAAAATCTCCTAAAAAATTTAAATGCAACAGCTTTTACATTTGGAATAACGTGCCCAGTAACATTCCTTCACTGTGAATGGAAAAAAAGGAGCAAATCCACCTCATGCTTTTTAGCCACCAAAAAAGCTTCTGACATACTATCCTTGAATGTTTAACCTCTCTTTTTTTAATCAGAAATGGTACAGGTTATTCAAACTGGTTGGTTTCCTGGCACATAAAGTCCATAAATGCTAATAGGATGGAGGTCATGCCAGAAGCTGGACATAATGTGCTTTATGCATTTCAAACCCCCTTTGGATTTTTTATGATCGTTCTCCTGCTGTAACGTCCCATTGAATGAACAACCTAGTTGCTGACTTGTGATGAAGTTAAATAATTTGAAAAAAAAAAAAGAAAAAAGTTAAATAATTTGGAAGAACTGCTCCTTCATTATTCCAACGACTTCCAAACATTTTGCTGGCCCCGCCATGATGACAGTTGGTACTGTGTGCTTAGGTTTGAAACCCTTATCTTGAATCCCTCAAAGGCATTCCTTGTAATTTTGCTGAAAAGCTAAAATGTTTTTTTACAGAAAATATTGTGGGTTGTGGATGTGGACAGCTGCAGATTCTAGTCAAGCTATCAACTTTGTGGAGCAGAGGCTTCTTTTTAATAGTCTTAGCCTTTCAGTCTCTTCAAAGTCAACAGTGGTGTTAAAGAAGGTTCCAGTTTCTATCAGTCTAGAGCCTTGGTGGTTCCTGGACTGGACCTAAACATCTTTACCCATTTTCGTTTGTCTGAGAGTGACAGGTTGGGTCATATGTTTGAAACCTGGGCACAGATATGTCTCAACTTGGACTATGATCCTGAATATGAGTATGTGTGTGCATGGCTGTCTGTGTGTCCGTGTCCCCAGCCTCTTCCACGCTCCCGCTGAAAACTTGCACCAGGTCAGGATTCTAGGACAGCAGAGGAAGACAAACTGACATGCTGTGTGTTACCTGTAAAAGGTGTAGGGGTTGAGACCAGGCACCTCCAAAGAGCGAGCCTCTGGTTCATTTGACACCTGATGGACCATCACCCAGTCCTCGTTTTCTCCTACCACTCCAACCTGAGAACGAGACAGCAGAGGAGTAGTGAGAGATCTCTGAAAGCCTCTGACAGTCAGTCAGATCTAAAGTATCCATAGCCCTCAAACTTTTCCACAACATTTTGTCATATTACTCAGCCTGAGTCAATAGTGTGGTGAACAACTTTTACAGCTGCTTCTCTTTTTTTTTTTTTTTTACCAGCTGTGGACATCAAGATGGTGAAATTGTTTCCCATTATTTGCTGAACTCAGTAGAAATGCACAGAGACCTCCTAAGAACATCGATTCTAAAGTCTTGCCACGGTTTATCTGATGAATTTAGGTCTGAACTTTGACTGGGCCACTGTAACACCTGCATAAGTTGTTATCTAGGACTAGGTCTAGGTTATTTAGGATATATGTCCTGCTGGAAGGAGGACCGAACCTCCAGCTCAGTCTCAATTCATTTGCAACCCCTAACAGGTTTTCTTCCAGGATTGCCGTTTATTTAGACCCATCTATGTTCTTGCCATCTCTGAAAGGTTTCTCTATTCTTGAGGCATGATGCTGCCAACACATTGTGGGGATGGTATTTAGAGGCTGCTAGTTTAGACGGATAGATGGATAGTGTTCGGCAACACACAAAGCTTTTGCATGTTGGTGAAAATGCTCAGCTTTAGTCTGATATGAGCAGGAAACCTTCTCCTATATGTTTGCGCTGCCATTGTGCAGCTTGTGCCATACTGAGCAGACAATTTCTTATGGCTAGATTTGTGTAGAGAAGCAGTCATTCTTACCATGGGCATCTTGACTGCTTCTCCAGTCCCAGTTTAGCTGAACTGCCAACTTTTGGAAGGTCTGGCGTTGTACCACACTCCTTTCATTTTCAGACGATAGGATATTTTGTCACAACCTAACCCTGCTTTAAATACAAATTTATCCTTTGACCTATGAGGCCTTTATAGAACAATCTCAACGTCAGTCTAGTTTATTTAACACATTTAAAACAGTATTGAGTGAAGCTTAAGGCCAAGGTCTATTGAAAATTAAGTAAATGCAAATCTCTAAAAATATTGGAGGGAATGATTCAAACTCAACTTTTACTAAAAGCCAAAGAAAAAGTTGTTCTTTGTTAAAATTTAAATATCTTTACTGACTGAGTGCTGTGTATTTGTAGGGGACGGTTCCAAAGGAGGGGGTGGAAACTTCAAATGCCTGGTTGCCTTTGTTTTTTAGCCTATTTTTTTATTATGCGCTTCTTTGTGGTGGTCTATCAAAATAATTCCAATAAAATACACTCAGTTCTGTGGTTTTAATGTGACAAAATGTAAAAAAAAAAAAGTCTGAGAGGTACAAACAGTTTAGCAAGGCACTTAACACAAACAAGGTTTTATAATTATGAGGGTTTCCAGGATTATTCTTTAGTTGTGGTTCAAAGCTCAGCTCACCTGGGCTTCTACTAGCCAACGGGAAATGGATGTTTTGCCGTCATAGCCGGGTTTGAACTGCAGGTTGACAGAACGCGGGCCAATGTTGGTTATTGCAATGTTGGTGGGAGGACCAGGAAGCTCTGTGAGGAAGCAGAGACATAAGATAACACAGAGGAAAAATGAAGTACTCTTAATACATTGCCTTTCACATAGTGTGGTTCTGGTTTACAAAATCCATCGACCGCAGTGCCCTCTTGTGGCAGTACAAATACTGCACACATATGGATTCGTCAGCCATTTATCCTATTTTTATCCATTTTACACCTCCCAGATTCAGCTAAAACATTAAATGCAGATTAGATTCTGTGTCTTACACACACCGCACAGACAGAGAAAAAGCCATGAATGCCAATTAGACAGCAGACACCTAAGATTTTAATCTGGAGGATTGGAACAGGAATTACAATCTCTGGATCAACGTGAGGAAAATATATAAGATGGTCATGGACTTCAGGAGACGAGATCACACCCACTCACTCCCTCTTCATTGGGAGAGAAGCTGTGGAGATGGTTCGCAGCATCAAGTACATCAACTGCAACATCACCAGTGACTTCAAGTGGACCACAATTACCATCGGCAAAGGCAAAAATGGCCACCAAAGCCTTTAACTCCTAAGGAGGCCAAACCAGGCCGGCCCGGCTCCAGCAGTCCTCACGACTCTCTACAGGTGAGTGGTGGAGGGCATACTGACCTTCTTCATTATCTCCCGGTATGGGAACTCCTCGGCTGTGGGATAGCGAAGAAAATAACCCGCATTTACACCAGCCAATGCGGGAGAAGAGCATTATAGGTGATTCCACCCAGTCAGCACAGGGATTGTTCTGCCTTCCCCCATCAGGGCCAAAACAACAAAGCTGAAGCACTTTCCAGAAGCCTTGAGTCTCATGAACACTACACCTGAGCTATGAGACTGTATATGTATGAGGGTGAAACAAATCTGGTAATTTAACCTTTGGGTGCATCCACTGCATTTCAATATCTCCAGGCAGGTTTGTGTGAACTCTTGTTTTCCTATTTTCATCCCTGATGGTTTTCCTCTAGGCAAATAAAAAATTTACAATACCATACTGAAATTCCAACCCAGAATATGGCGTCCATGAATCCTAAGAAGACATTAATGTCTAACAGTGGCACACAGAAGTAGCCTGATATAAAAAAAGATAATCACTCCCATTGGCACACTTTGCAATTTTTTTCCCTCAAGATTGCTCAAAGGTGAGTATATTTAGTCCTAATGAAATGCATATTATGTGCCTTGTGGTAAAATTACCACTTCGAAAGTTATTTATATGACGAATTATCAAGGCTGCTTTCAGCTCAATCGTTATGGTACAGTTGCAGGCACATAGGCGTTTTCTTTATGCACATGCAATGGCAGTAATTGCCATTCTGGGGACTAAAACTGCTGCACCGAAGTCTGCTCTCAATATAACAGCCTGTCATTTCCCAGATTTCACAGATGTACAGCGTCTGAATGCAGCTCCAGTAATTGCCGTTGGCATTGTGTTCCTGTTTCAAGAGTTTGCAAATATGAAACCATTAAAGACTGTAATTGCCCCTAATGCTCCCATGAGAGCTAATATTTTGTGTGCCAGATGTGCATGCGTGGATGTGTATATCTAAATATGTTTTCATTCAGATTTTTTGGAGGTGGCAGGAATCAGATTTCACTGTCTCCGGTGCCAGGAAGAATGGAGCTTTTTCACCTGGTTCAGCATGAGGTGGTAAATCTGCAACAACAGGGAGCCTTAGGAAAACCTTCCAAGCCGCTCATTGATTAAAATGAACAAGCCTGCAATTCTGGCCTGTGGATTAGTTTAGCTCGGTTGGGATTTATGATTGAGAATTGGACGAGCAAGAGCAAACTGCTCAGGAACAGAGAAATGGGCATAATGTGGGTTTAACATTACTCACAGCTTGATTTTGTATTGTGATGTTTTTCCTCCAACGACTTGAATTTATGACCGCCAAGTAAGTCACGTCCTCGTTTTTATACCAGGTCACTGTCAGCATGGGTACACCTCAGAAGCATGTAAATGCAACTGTTTAACCGCCTGTAAAGGGCTCTCTCCAGATATTGAAAATTTAAGACGAATGAAAACTGATTCATTGGAGTCTGTCTTACAAACAGCCGATGAGAGGACGCTTTAAAGGCGAGTCAGTAAAATGTGCCATAAAGTTACTGTGGCACCACTGCAGTCGTATTAGACCATAAACATAAAAGAAACGACGAAAAGACGAACATTTTTTTATTTGTTTAATGCTATTGAGTAATGAAGTGAATAGTTAAAATAAGTGAATTTGTGCTGATGGGAACAGACTGAATCCTAGAATCATACAAACCTATGAGCTGGTTGTAGCTGGAGAAAAACTCAACTTTACCCCAAGAGCTTTTATGTTAACCTATTCAGACGGGATACAGTCACGTATAGAAAAAAGGACAGCTTCCACAGGATTTTAGCTGGAGAATGGCACCCAGTTGCCGCAGAGAAATCGCCCTTTACTAACTGATCAGCAGAAAATGTGTTCACTGCTATAAAATAACAAGTATTCACAGTTTGCTGGTCAGGGACATACATGTGGGTGCCTATAGGCAGAAGGCACCAGCAACGACCTTAGGATACTTCCCATCAATCTGGGAAATGGTCATGAGGTCATTTCCAAGATATTTGAAGTCTATTTTTCATGCCGTGAAAGTATTTTCACAAACGGAAAACATTTAGGAGAGACCCAGCAGGGTATGAGGCAGCAAATTCATCTAATGTTCAGAGAAATTGCAATCCAACCCATATAGTATATATATTATAGCTCCTTGTCAAAGGGCATGGTTAGCATGTTTAAATTTGAAATGTACAATGAAAATTTAAAAAACACTGAAATAACATGAAACGCTTAGAAAGATTTTTAGGAGAAAGCCTTTTGGACTCTAGAAAAAAACATTGTAGAATGGCTTAGCGAAAGAAAGTTTAATCTCAATAAACAATACAACTACGTGAAAACCGAGAGGTTTAGTCACTATTCAAATATATCAGTGTATACACATCATCTGTGGTGCTGTAAGACTGATTATTTGGATCTAGACAACTTGCAGACACTCGCTTGTACAATCATGCATATTGGATTATTTTTCTCACATCATTCTGTATATTGCCTGCTGTCTTTCTTCAATTTAACCTGGATATTGCATTATTATCTGAATATGCAGTACTGTTAATAATTGCGCACTATTTTCTTTTTTCCTTTTCTGATAAGTTAAGCCTAGTCAAGATCAAACCTCAAGCCAAATTGTTTCCATGACAACGTGAGAGAGAAAATTCTGGTAAAGGTAGTGTAATTGTTTGGTCTTAGAGTTTAATAGTTGTAAGGACAGTTAAGGAAACTCTCTTTTCTTTTCCCAGTTTCTTTGAACTAGCTAGATCGCAATACTACAAAATTTAGATCACAGTAACAAAAGCCTGTTTGATTCCAACATTTTGATAGAGCTAACTTTTTCAATAAACCAGAAGTTGTCCATTTCTGATCTAGTACCACACAGCTAACCCAGATACAGCGAATAAGGGTTTACAAATAATGGAAACCCAAAGTTATCAGGAAATTGTAATATTACATTACAAGCTAATACTTGGGTCAAAACTTACACGGTGCTACTTTAAAGGACATAGCAATGTTGAAAATCAAAGTGTTAAAATGAGTATATATACATTTTTTGGTTACTGACCTGGTGGGACCCCAGAGGAGATAGTAGAGGAGGACAACAGGCCTTGGCCCTTGGAGGTCATTCCTGCCACTTCGATAGTGTACGTGGTGAGAGCGGTAAGGCCAGTGACCCTGTACTCCAGGGTGACATTTGGCAGGTAGTGGGTGACTCTGGTGTTTGTCCGGTTGAACTCCTCCCATGAAATGCGGTAACCTGACGTCGCAGCAGAGACGGGTTAAACAGAGCGAGATTCCTCGCCGTGAAAATTGCGCAGTGGTTTCACAATAATGGAAACCCTCAGCTCGCTGCTGTGGGGAAAGCTAACAGAAATATTAAATTAACTTCATCAAAAATTGAATATAGCAAATTTAATCAGCGAGTGATTATACCTCCCCGCACTCACACATCCTCCGCACAGACTCGCACACACGCTCACCCTCTCAAAGTTAATGTAATTTGCTCCTTGGCCAGCAGCTCTTTTCATGTGATTGCATAAAGCATTAAAGCAGCCTTTCTTGCCAAATCAGTAATCTCACATGGCATGTCGGTGTTTGTCTCCTGGGACTATGCAGCGCATTAAAATGTCCTGGAAAAACACTTAAAAATGTGTCGTAAATTCTAAAGATATGTAAATAATACTATAATTCTTTACTTGTAAAATAAAATAAACATGAATAAACATAACATTTGCATTATGAATACAGTGCCTGGTAAAAGTATTACCATCCCACATTTTGTCATATTACAACTGGAGATTTCAAGATATGATATTAGGATTTCATGTCAACGCAGAGCAGTGCATCATGGTGAAACCTGATGCACTGCAGAAATAATAGATGGTTTTCAAATTACTTTACAAAGAAAAGTCTGTGAAGTGAGGGACACATTTGAATTTAGTCACTATTCTAGTCATCTCTGACCATCTTGGACAGATTTTCCACTACTGTTGTGGACTTTTGCAGCTCCTCCAGAGTAACCATTGGCATATCTGCTTCTCAGAATAATGCTGTCCTTGTCCGGCCTGTCACTTCAGTAATTAAACTTAAGTAGTTAAATTTAATACCTGCAGAATTTGCCAATTTGTTATGTTATTCTCAATTAATGGTCAGAATAATTGATAGAACACTCAATTACCAAATGTATTAGCTGCAGCCCTACTGCTAATGTTTTACAACCCAACTTTGAGACAAATATTTCCACAGTAAGAAGCATTTGAGGCTTTCACAGGACAACTGTATCTATATTGAGATCACATTAAAAATAGATGAAATCTTAATAAAGTACCATGAGGTTCATGGTTGTAATGAGAAATAATGTAAGAAAGTTCAATTAGTAGAAAAAAGATTTGAAATATACAATTTGTATTGTTGATAATTCTACAAAAGAAATGCTACATAATACATATTCAAACTATAAACAGATGTTTCAACAATTACTCCCACACTGTTCAGCGTTGTCAAATAACGTCGTTGCATATTTTCAAAGCTACAGGTATAAATACATTTACATATTGTTTATGCTCTAAAGAATCAGTTTAATCCTTCGTTGCTGTCTAATTATAAGGTATGGGTGAATCCCCAATTGTAAATTCCTGCATGGTGGCCATTAAGTTCTGATTTTAGACACCTGGAAGTTCCAGAGAGGAAACTATTTGAAGGTTCTGAATTTGTACGGTTTAATCATTGCTACAAAGTAGATAAGAACATAATTATTTATTATACATTATTACCATGTATTAAGAAGAAAAAATCTAGAAACAGAGATTTTAAAAATAGTTCTGCTCAGTTTGCGATTTTGTAAACAGACGATTTTCAATAAATTGTTTTTCACAAAATAAACTATGGTCTCCTTTACTGTACTGAAGGACAGGCAACAAAATAACTTGACAAATATTCATTAAAATTACACTAACATGTTTTAACTTTAAATATTTCATAGGCATTTATGCAAGGCCATTAATGTCACTGAATATCATAGAGCCAGGAAGGATTTTGTACATGGTATCTATGCACAGATTTTACCTGCTTATAACAACACACAAGCTGCGAAGTCACACATTCTGTCCCAGAATTGAGTGTCACCCAATTCATTTGTGTCCTAGTTGCAAGAAACCCAGAGGGATTCACTAATAATGGTTGTTGAATAGGCTAACAGTGCGGAATTTATCTGAATTTCGTACAATCAAACACTATAGCAACACATTAGAACATACGTATTGGGCGTTTGTGGGTCAGTGGGACTTTAGGGTTCTGGTGGCTCCTTCAAACTCGGAACAACTTAATTTCAATCATTCCATGTAAAGATAGAAAAGCCAATGGACACAAATGTTATTGCAAAGTCATGTTTATGGTCTAAAAAAGTCAGGAATGCATTGGAAATCTGTAAAGTAGAACTTTTCCAGCTAATTAGGAATTATTCGTCATTCCTACGTACTTTGACAACTTTATCTGTGACCTCCTGAAAGCAAGTCCTTTTAGTGGCTGTGATGCCTCATAGATTATTCTATCAACTCAGAGGAGGGAACTTTACAAGGAGTAGTCCTTCAAAAAGTGCTTCATATTTTCCAGATTTCTTTGCAATAGTCATACTTACTGCAGCTCGCCTTTTTGCGGCAGATTTATTGTGACTGAGTAGAGAAGACGAGGACCCTTTCTGTTTTGCAGAAAATGTTTTGAAATATATTTTCCAACATTTGTCTTAGAGCAGTAAAGCTATGTTTTCAGTCTAGCCAAGGCAGTAGTAGGCGTATAGCTCAAATAGAATAAACATCAAATATTACTGTAGCTCCCATGTGCTTAAGCACAATAAATGAGGTCAAGCTGCCTCAGTTCCATCTCAGGGCTGGCTCTTGTTATTGGCCCCATTCAACAAAGCTCTGACAGATATCATAAAATAGTCATCCCCCCCCCCCCCCTTTTCTGCTTCAATTCAAGTAAAAACTGGGGAGGTTACCTGTCAGAACTCCATTCTTCTCACTAGGCTCACTCCAGCTGACTTTGAGAGAGGTATCCAGGATCTCTGTAAAACTCAGGTGACCTACAGCACCGGGGGCTTGATGGGAGAAATAAAAATAATGAGCACTGCCAATGGGCAAATAGTTCTATCAGCAAATAATCTATTCCACCATTTACTTTTGAACATTACAGCATTTGGATTTTAAGGATAACTCTGCAAAATCAAAGTAAGCAACACCAAGCAGATGCTTTCTTAAAGTTTAGCTATTAAGAGCCATGTCCCAATTATGAAGATTCTGGATGGATGCAGAAAACACTTATTCATTAGCATCTCTACAACTTGCTTCTGCATGAATAATAGATCTTGCCCAAAGGATGTTGTTGCTGCCTGCGAGACGCCTGATTCCTTTTGCCAGTGCGGCAGAGTGAGATGAGCGTGGAAGAAAAGTTACTCACTGTCCTCGTGAGTCTTCAGAGCCTTAGGTGGGCTGCGGGGGCCGTCTCCAGGTGTAGTGAAGCACAGCACCGAGGTGAAATACTCAGTGAACTTCTTCAGACCGGTCACGTATCCCACGTGGACGCTGTCCTGGAAGTTGGGTCGTACTGTTACCATAGAAACTTCTTCTTCTTTGCCAGGTTCCCAGGCCAGCAACTATAGAAACAAGATGAGGGACGATGGACAAGAAAATTACTCTCACACCTAAAGACTCCGAGGATCACTTGGTTTGGGATATTTTTAGATAAATGTCCCAATGAGGTTTTGACTGAAGGAGAAGGTAGAAATAGCAGAAAAGCTGTTTCTAGAGTTTGCTCATGAGAGATGTGACATCATGTCTCCATGAATGATCGCTCTATGCACTGCATGTTAGGGCCAACTTCCAGTTTTTAAGTTAAGGAAAGTTTTACTACAGGAAAGAAATGAAGGGGCCTAAATCCGTGTCCTTCTATCACTCAAAACTGTATTCCCTCGTGCCTTCTTTAATTATCCCCCCCGTAAATCTTCAGTTAACCTTTAAAGCCTGATACAGGAAATACATTCCAATTTTGTTTTAAATCTAACTGTCATAGCAGATAAACAAAAGAAACAAATTGTTTTTGAAACATCACTTGGTTTCCGTATCATAATTGATGTGTTACAGTTTTGAAATCCTGAAATTACCATAAATTACCATAAACAAAAACTTTTTTTCCAATGTTTTTTAACATTTTATGAAGAATGTGTAAAACATTCTTATCAAATTTTTCACAGCGGGTTTTGAGGGAAAGGTGTAATTTTGTGCAGAAAGAATAGAGATCTCCACAATTCTTGTATCTACACTCATACATCTGGCATTATAAGGTCTGCAGCTTTTTTATCGCTAGGTGCGCCATTTTTTTATTTCCTAAAGATTTTCCACAGTGTCTGTATCTCCCATCCACATGCAAAGTGAGTTCTTGTAGAGAAAAACATAATTTACATGCTGCAATTCTGATGCTCTGCCAGTAGTTAAAAATATTATCAACTTTAAGTATATCAAAATCTGAAAGAAGCTCCTGCGAATATCTAAAGCAGTTCCTTTGTATCCCCTGTTTTCTTTGACATTGTTGACTGTTTTCTTCCAGTACAATATCTTATTGAGCTTACATTTAAAGTTTCATGGAAACAGCAAGTAAAACCAGATAGACGTGAAATGACCCAGAAAATCCAATCTCTCTGTTGTAGTTTCTAGCACAGAAAGCCACAAGAGGGAACGTGCAAAATGGGCCTCGGTGTTATTTTTTCAATAATTTCCAACTATGCAGTCAACAACACCACAAATACAGATTTTAGAAATACCCCCTTTGGAAAGCAAAGACATACAGAACAATGCCTGCTTATGCTCACATCCAAAGGCAACTTAGATTGGCCAATTAGCCTAACCAGTATTGTTTTTTTGGATTGTAGTGGGAAGCTGGACCCATGCACGCACGCACGAGAAAAACATACAAACAACACACAGTATGGCCCCGGGTGGGATATGAACCCAGCACCGTCAAGCTGTGAAGCACTTCAATTTAGTTTTTTTAATTTATAAGATTCATTATTTGCAAAAAATTACTGATAGAAAAGGTTTAAATTGAGGCTATGAAGCCATTCTACCTACCTAGATGTCAAAGCCAACTCAAATACCAGTAAATTAAAACTTCAATATACAATATTGTAACAAAAACAATCCAATTATCTCAACCATTCATTAAACAATGTGTGCAATACAAAATCATCCATTTTACAAAAACGAAATTCTTATATTTTAATTTTTTTGAAAGAAAGTTAACTAAAACATTCACAATGAATGCTCACAGCTGCACAATAAATAATTCCCCCTTGAAATGTTATAAGTTTAGGAATCTACTAAGTCATAAAATGTTGGGCTAGTTCATAAATATCTAATTGGTTTCAAATTCCTATAGTTCTCTTTTTCAACTTGCTAATTTGTGCGCTGGTTTCCCCAGAGCTCCAAACAGCATCTGATGTAAGGAACCAAAAGGCAGGACAGAGCAACCTTTTATTTCAAATCTGTTATAATTTTTTTGTGTAACATTGCACTGCTTCTAGAGATTTTAGTTTTGACGTTTATAATATGTGGCTTCCAACTGAATTTATAATTCATAACCACAACAAAATTTATCACTACTTTGAATTACTAAATGGTTTAAGGATTATTAAATATCATGCACTTGAAATGAGTGATAACTTAGGAAAACTGCCCTATTTCATGAAATTTTTATCCCTCTCCACTGTATGTAGAACGTGATCCAGCAATTTTCTAAAACTGTACAAATTAGTGGCATTAATGGGATAGATAATATAGGACAAATGACGAAAAATTTAAACATCCCACGAGGGAGCTTAAGCAAGTCAGATGGCTAACTAGATAACTAGTTGGCCATGGGGTTGTCCCTCTAATACATACTCTCTCCAGTTTATGCAGCAATAAGTTGTTTAAGTCAATCAATACAGCCACAGTATATTCTTTATTTTCATTTGTATTAACTGATTATTACTTGAAAGATTACATTTTTGAAGACTTCTATTTTATTTTTTTCATTGTCTCTTGTTTTTTTATCCAGACAACTACATTAAATCCCATAATTTTTCACATTTTTCAACAGAAAATCCATTCAATCAGTTCCATACACTTCAAGACGTGTACAAAAGGAACCGAAATGGAAAAGAAGACACAAGACACAGAGCGATGCAGCTAAAGATAAAGAGAATAACCTTCGACTGGCAAATGGGAAAACACAGCCCATTGTTCTCATTGGCGCAGAATATCGTTTGCCTTCTGGCTTTTCTTTTCCGCCTCTTCCTACATGTAATAGAACATGTTCTGCACTGACAGCTCTGTCAATGGAATGTGATGGCTTGTTGTGAAGACTCTGTGGGGGACCCACTGACCTTGTAGCCCTGGTTGATCCCATTGATAAACTGAGGGTTCGGAGCGGTCCAGGTAAAACGGATGGCTGTTGAGTTGACCGCCTCGACCTGCACCTTTCCTGGAGCGATAGTCGGGACTGGGATGGATGATGGAGGGAAAGGGGTAGAATAAAAAAAAAAAGAAAATCGGGAAGGGAAAAAAAGGAAGAAGAGAATAGAGAAGAAGTGAAAAGGTAGAAAACAAGGGTGTTAGTGTGCCTCCCAGCCGATGGATCACAGTCTGCATGCATCTGTTTTGCTGCCAGTATTGATCGCTGCTGCACAGGTCAGGACAGATACTGCCATCATTCTCCATCTGACACTTACACCTAATACCAGAGCTCTTAGTGGGACTGCTTAAGCTTCATAGGGATTTTTAGGGGCATGTCACCTCTAAGTGTTGCCCTAACAAATGAGACGTACTATAAAAGAAAGGCAGCCAGGTTCAACCAGAAATAGATAAAGCCTAATAAAACTATTAGACATGAGCGATCCAAACTCTGTCCTTTGTAGTTCAATCTCAATAAATCTGAATTTCATGGAAAATTTGTTTTAGTAGTTCAATAAAATATTACATGAGCCTACTTACAAACCCTTTTATTAGACAAATATTATGTTACGCCCAACACAATTATGGGTTAAGCTACTGAGCCAAAGCCACCTTCCACAACTAAAGTAAGACACAGAAGGCCAATAGTTAAGCTGGTTTGATTGCTGTATTCAAGTATGTTCATGGAAAGTTGAGTGGACAGAAAATGTGTGGTAGAAAAACATGCACGACTAAGCTTTACGGAAATGCTGACTGAATTTTCCTAGCCAACCCAGCTGAATGTACCATTGTGTGGTTTAGTGACCTTGGAATCGCTGCGCTTAATTGGTTATCAAATGTTCCAATTTCTTGAGATGCAGCTGAAGAGAGCTTTAAGGTATCATTTATTTTAATATAACATCTAATTTGTGATCCGTCCCTTACCGCCTTGGAGAGTCCACTCTGTGACTTTATGGCTGAAGGTGCCCAAGCCCGCCCCGTTGTAGGCAGCCACCTCAATCTCATAGTTCGTCCAGATGATGAGGTCTTCTAGCAGCAGGGTGGTCACATCTGGACTGGAGATGTTCTTGAGCTGGTAGTCCACAGGCAGCCCAGTGAGACGGTAGCTGAAACGCACATTTGGGATGAAGACTTACAGGTGCCTCTAAGTAAATCAGAATATCAACAAAAGGGTTAATTTATTCTATCAATTCAATTCATGAAGTGAATTAAATTACGCTTAAAATAATATAAATTTTCTGAGAAATTTAATTTTTGATTTCAAATAGCTCTAAGCCATAATCATTGGCATCAACAGAATCAAAAGACTGAACTATATTACTCTTTGGGTCAATAATTTACATATATGAATTTCACTTTTTGAATTAATTCACTGAAATAAATCACCTTTAATATAACATTCTAATTTATTGAGATCCACTTGTTTTACAGACGAAGTTTTCACATTACTCTCTACTAAGATGTCCCAGTGACAAGGACGTCACAGCATTCTGCTGCAGTACATCTGCGTGCCTTCTAGAGGGGGACAGAGGACCAGCCAAGCGGCACTTTAAATCCCACAGACAGCTTTGACTTTGTTTGGAAAATACCTGCGGTTTCATTTGGATGTAATGAATAAAACGTCTGACAGAAACCCGAGCTAATTATAAGTTTAGAGGATTTACAGTCACTTTGGCTCATTGCATACTCTGCCTATTAGAGTCACAATGTTTGCTCACGTCAGCCCAGTAATTAAAGGTTGGTTGTGCACTGGAGAAAATGTTTGTAAAGTGGCTCGCTTAACAAAAAATGATGTGTTATTAAGTGAAGAGTGATCTCATACTGTGATGTGATATACATACACGTTTTAGCTGAATCTAATTATTCAGAGCTGTTTCGTCAGTTTCCACAAGTGAAAAACCAAAACAAAGGAAAGCATAGGTATTTTTAGGGAGGGGGGGGGGGGGGGAGTTGATCTTACCGGACGATGTAGCCCCGTAGGATGCCGTTCTGGTGGCTTTCGGAGGGAGGCTGCCACTGTATCATGATGGACTGGTTGGTCCTGCCACTGGCAATTACGTTCTGAGGAGGGGCACTGGGAGGCTCCTCTGGGAGAGACACGCTGCAGATCACATTCACACGTAAAACAAAGTAATGGGAAGAGGGAAGACCGTCACCATACAAAAAAATATCCTTTATCTTATTTCAGAGTCGAAAAAAGAAATATCACTTTAACAAATCAGATTATCATTCATGTAAACTCCTTTTCAACAGGGGCTTGCTGTTGAATCCTTGTATTTGTAATGCAATCATAAAGTATATAAAGAAACACAATGGGCATTAAAAAAAAACTCATATCTTTTCCCTCACAGAAAGTCCACTGTGCCTGGGGAGAAGATGGACATAAGAGAAAGGAGTGAGATAATTGGAAGCAACCAATTGGAGACATGGGGAGCTCTGTGCTGGCCCCATTGTAACTCGTGGGAATGAACCCTCCATGGGATTCCACTGGGTGGGGAGTTGGTAGTGTGACACGGCGTGGCTGGCTGCTGGCGGCAGAGGGGTGAGAAATAACTGGTTATGTGAAGCCACAGAGAGGACCAACTTGATGTCACCTTAGACCTTAATCACTTTTGGAACTCTTTGAATTTTAGAGAGAGGCTGATTTGGAAGTGTTGAATGTGCTGTATACCACAGCGTAGGCAACATGTTGCATCTGAACATAAAAGCTGCTACAGAATGAAGAACCTTGTCATAATTCGCCCTCCACATTGCCTCCCTTGGCAACGACGTGTAAAAAGCCTTAACATAATTTCACCTTTAAATGTTAGTGGCATTTTCACACAAGGAAAGATCCTTTCATCTGTTATATTTTAAGTGGCATACATGCATATTATATATATATATATATATATATATATATATATATATATATATATATATATATATATATATATATATATATATATATATACTGTATATATATATGTATATTTGTTTTCTGTGTTTTTACGGCACTAGTGGCTTGTTTTTCTCAAAGTAGGCTGACAGAAATGGGGTTTGCGAGGGAAGGGAAGATATGTAGTAAAGGACCTCAGGCTGGAATCGAACTTGGTGCCAGTGTTATTCTTGTATATTTTTACGTAAATCGTTTTTCTGTGGTCAATATGCTAAACCTGCTAAATAGAGGTCGGGACATGTGATGAGGATAGAGGAAAAAAATGGGCTAATCATACTGATCATCGATACTGTTGTTGCAATATTTAGCGGTAGTTTTGCAATTACATGCTGTTCAGCCATCCATCCATCTATGTAGCCATCCATCCTTCTTTGCTGGTCCATCCATCCATCTCTCATGCATATACTGGTTTTTGCAGTTCCCATATACAAAGTATTACCACTACTGAAGTCATCAAAAGTTAAATCTTATTACTTCATTAGTGGAGCTCATGTTAAAATTCAGCTTTGAGATAGAAGTTCTAAAACAAAGAATGACCGCTGGAGTAATCTAACTTCATGATGGGACAAACATATATATATATATATATATATATATATATATAAATATATAAAAGCATCTTGTGCGTGTTAGGCTAGTGAGCTCAATATACATACAAAAGTGAAGGAGGGTTAATGGCTTTAACGACCACCCATTAATAAGGGGTGGACCTGTTTCGGTTGAATTTGCATGTTATCTAAGCCATTACAAGGCCTTTGTTTTGGGCAGTAGTATGAAGCTTGGTACTCATCATTACTCCAGACTTTTTGAATTGAGAAAGCTTCCTGGAGAGGAAGCGAAATGTCTTCAACTACGGAATACAAGTCCAGTTGCTTTGTTTTTTACTTCTTACTTTTTTTTGGAAGTCTGTGATGTATTTAGGTGCTAAGCCATTCAGGGATTTATAGACTAACAGAAGTATTTTAAAGTCTATTCTCTGAGATACAGGGAGCCAGTGTAAGGACTTTAGAACTGGGGTGATGTGCTCTACTTTCTTAGTCTTAGTGAGGACGCGGACAGCAGCGTTCTGGATCAGCTGCAGCTGTCTGATCCACATTAAAAAGCAAAACACAATTTTGTTTTTTAATGTTAGTTTTATAAATAACCTTTTAGTTTTAGATTTAACCTTTTTGTTTGACAAATAGCCAGTGGAATGCTAAAAAGGTCAAACTTTTTTTCTGGAAATTTTCTCTACTAGTTTTTTATTTTTATTTAGGGCTGTTTCAATCCTCATTATATCATCATTAATAAAGTTGGTTTGCTTTTGTGATTCTTTTGTTGTGTAGGTTGTTATCTGTTAAATCGAAAACAATAAATAAATAAATAAAAAACTAATACGTGCTGAAACCCCAACCTTAAAAGAGCAGAACATACCAAATGTTGATTTAAAAGGTGTGGCGACATTGTTACATGCCACAGATCCAGGGATTACAGAAACGTTTGAAGAATGGATACACTTTTTACATTTATTTAATAAAAATATCTTGTGTATAAAAGTACAGCTTCAAAATTAAAAATGAAAAAGAGAGGATGTTTAACAATTTGTTCAACATTTATCCAAATAAAAAGGGAATAATGATGAGCAGATATGAAAGTCTGTCCTTCACTCACCGGTCGGTCTCCTTACTGAACTGCCCCTTCCCGACATCATTAACGGCACAGAGGCGGAACTGATAGGAGCGGGCCGGGATCAAGCCGTTCACCGTCACCACTGTGGCCTCTGGTTCGATATTGGCCAGCAGGATGGCCCAGGGAGCGTCTAGAACGGAGAAAATGAAAAACAGAATCCACATGACAGTACACAAACACAAACACACGGTTGTATTCGCTGTTCAAATCAGCAGAAACATTGGCAATAATTTCAAATTCAATAAGTAATTGTGTCGCATCAAGAAGAAATGAATAAAACTTGAATAATAAATGTACCAATATTTGAATATTTGTCAGTTGCATTTTTATAGGGTTTTCATGTGAGGCAACAAGTGTAGCGCTGGCGAATTCATCGTCATTGATCAATGTTTCTTATTGTGGGAATTGTTTTTGCAACTGATTAAATGCACTTAAATAAAAGCCCGGAGATTAAAAACATTTCTAAAAAAATAAAAAAATAAATAAACATTTCTAAGTAAGATTCAGCTACTGCAATAACAGATTCCTTTGTAGGGCTTTTGACAATTTTACAAGGGCTTCCCATATCAACTGTACTTCACTATTACAGGCATCCAGCATAATGCTAGTTACAGTAATTGACTTTGCTCATTAAATTCCATTTGATCCGGTCACAGATTTGTTGCGTCTCTGCCTTGCATTTAAACTTTGAGGGAAAAACACCAAAGCAGTGTCAGTACAAGGAAATAAAAAAAAAAACCAGACACAATTGCTGCAAATTTTCAATCTTTTCAAGTCTGCATCAACGATCCCATGAGTCAAGTTCCCCCCCCAAACCAAAGTTAGAATAAATAACTTAGAGGTAAACTGACACAAGACGAAGTGAAATTTGAGAAGAGTACAGCACTGGACTGGAAGAGACTTACTGTTCTCAGAAACCTCCAGGATATAACGTATGAGAGGACTGTTCCCATCAAAAGGCCTGGCCCAGGCCAGGTCGATGGCTCTTTTTTCAGACTTGCTCAGCACTGCTGTGGGGTTCTCCGGGGCGTGGGGGAGCTGCCTTCACGGGGGGGAGAGATCACACGACAACTTTGATAAACTAAATAAATCGGTCTATCAGAGCAGTTTGCTTGGTTGCTGTCATCTCCTGTAGAAGCCGGAAGAGAGAGTCAAAATCTTTTTTTCAACAGAGACGTCAGTTCAGAAAGGTGATGAGATGTGACTTGACAAGACGGCAAAGACGATCCCTTGCCAAGATGGACATGCAGTCAAACAAAACGAGACGGATATTACCGGAGGACGGGGTGGGAAATTGAATCAAAGGTATTAGGAGACCGATAGGAGGAAAACGCACAGACAAAGACGTGAATAAATGAGGCTAAAGCCGAGGATCATTAATTCATTTAGGCACAAAATTCGGATAAGCGCAGACAGATTGATATATAAACCTTAAAATGGCGAACGAATAGTAACTCAGACTAAAGGCAGTAAGCCAACAAGGGAGACAGTAGAGGGATGAAGGCTGAAACAGTGGCATTCATATTCAATTTAACCTTACTGGAGTGAATCACCAGTGAAATCATTGGGAATGATAAGACTTTTTTTTTAGAAAAAAAAAGTACAGAGGTGGATGTCTAAGGAAATGGGGAGGGAAAAAAAAGAGATGGGAGAAGGGGTCACCAGGGGCTGGAAGAGTGTCAGGTGAGAATGAGGACAAGAGAAGTGTGGAAGAGAAGGCGTCATTTAAGTGGAAATGAGTCAGAGGTGTCGATAAGAACAGGCAGGAGAGCGGGCTGCCGAGGACATGTTCCTTTCTGCTACGTCACATCCAAGAATTTTGGAGACAAGAGTGTAAGGAGAAAAAGATAAGGAGAGGAGAGAGGATGGAGAGGTTTACCTAACACGGAGGTGAGCACTGCGGGAGTCATTGCCTCCAACCGAGGTGACTCGGCACGTGTATGTGCCAATGTCACCTGACCAGGTCTGGGAAATGTGCAGGGTGCCGTCGGCGTCCAGGTGCATGCGGGGGATGGACTGCACATTGATCGCGGAGCCATCTTTTTCCCAGACATGCCTGGAAAACAGACTCTGGACTGTTACACCGCCATCCTCAGTTGGAAACACTCAAGCAGCATTAACCCGAACTACATTAGTTCCATTAATACAAGAGATGCACTGATCAGGCTATCATTGATTCCAATCTTCTACTCACTATACACACACAAACACACACGTTCATCTTTGTTTTATTCTGTTTTAGTTGAACCCCTACAGGCAACGAACGTACACTATAAAAAAAACAAAAGATATGATACAACTTCTTTGCTAGCAGCAAAAGTGTTGAACCCAACAGAAAATAAAAAAAAACATTGATATTACTCCGATGAACGCAGCAAAATGTGTCGCTGACCTTTATCCACCATAAAAAGACATTCAAAGAACATGTTTGATGATGAATTTACATAAAAAAACATCTGCATTTAATAAATGAGACAATAAGTTTTTTTTTTTATCATTTGACTAGTCAGAGCTAAAGAAGGGACAACTTTCTTGTTATAATACATTATTACTAAGCACCAGTATTTTCAAGAAACTAATTCTGAGGATGAAAACAATCTACAAGATAAATAAATATCTATTCTTTCCTTGCTTAAGTCTAAATTCATTTAATTTTACACAACTAACCACAGAACATCTTAGTCAGAATACCTTTACCTGCATTAATTCTGCGCAAAACCGGTTGTTTTAAAAAAGTGCAATGAAATCTCTTGAAAAAATAACCATTTGAACCATGACAACCAAAATGGGTTTATTTATTTACTTTATATGAATAAGCCCCCTAATTTGGAGTCGGTGCATTAATTAATTTTAAGATGACTTTTTATGTTTATGTCATAGCAAAAACTAGATGGCAACAGCTTAATATATTTTTTGTTTGTCTGTTTTTCCAAGAGAAATAAGCTCAAGTCGACCTATTTTATTGCTGTGACTAAAATACATGTATCGTCTGATGTGCTTTTAGGGATCGTATACACTTTTCATGTTAAAATCCAACCATTCCTTCACTTTAGCTTCTGCATTCCTCCAAAATGTTTTGTGTCATTTTTGGAGCCTAAGAAGAAATGTTTGCTTTCAATATTTGCACAGCTGTTTTTGTCTTTTCTGCATGCTCCGAAAAACATGAAAATCTCCAAAATGTTACCGTACAGCTGCACGAGCATCCGTGCTTCTGTACTAGGTTCTCCTTCAGCAACTTAGAGGCCAAAACACAAAAGGCTACGATGGTGAACCCAAAGCTTCGATGAGATAGACAATCAAAGTATAAAAAAAAAAAGAATAAAGAAAAAACACTTTTGCTCAGAGCTATTCATTTTTTAAAGTTAATATCTTTATGCAAATAAGGGAAACATAGTTTTTAATAAAAGGCATGTACAAATTTCCGTCTCAGTCAATTTTACATCAAACTCTGATGCACAAAATCAAACATTTACTATAAACATGCAGAGCACCCTTTCCAGGGGAGAACGATACTTTATGGCCTGGATGCATTACAATGTTAAATCTGAGACAGCTCAAGTAATTTTTAGTACAACAACAAACTTATTTTGCTTCACTCTTCTCTACAACTATATTTCACCTGTTATTCCAATATAAAATAGAATAAAGCCCCAAAAGACAAGGCTTCTATTCTCTTTTTTTTCTTTCGGCTCACAAACCCAGACCTAGAATTTATTTTTTTATTTTTTTTTAGACTTTGACAATATTAAAATTCCATAATTTTTAAAGAAGGAATGGTATCTACAGCACTCTGCACAAAATCTTTGAAATAAAGGTGTGTATTATTGTGGCAGTACTGTCTCACACAGAGAAATTTGGTTAAAAAACAGACTTTAACTGCACTGAGTAAACAGATTTACTAGTGGGGGAAATATAAGTATATGTTTTATATGAAACTAGTGTACCATGATTAGTGGTCCAACTGTTTTTAATACTTCGTACAACTCCTTTTGTAACTTGGACAACACATTGTTCTTCTCTAATGTTTTAAAGAGCTGCAGCAAACAGACAGAGAGGGACATTTGACCGTTTTTGCAGTTTTTCCCTCTGGATCATGCACAGTCCTCTCTTAAAGGCACATTTACACCAAACGCGAACAAGGCGAATGGAACAAATGACTTACATGTTATCCCTATGTAAAAGCGCGTTCAGCGGTGGACACGTGTAGAGAGCAAAGAGAAACTTCGCTCAAGTTCAACAATCTGAACTTTTTTGTCAATTCGTATTGCGTTAAGGAATCTCCTCGTCCATTTATTTCAGCACAACATTTTTTTTATGTTACATATTTAGACAGTACAATTAGGCTATATTGCTGTTGAGCAATGATGGGTTTACTGACTGAAGACGTCTGGAGTTTGTGTCCCGAACCGACCCCCGACGCAGGGGCAGCAGGTCCTCATACTGGGTCCTGGACAGACGGAAGTACCATGACTCGCTCGGCAAAATCCATCTCCGCCATGGTGAGTTGAACAGACAAGAGGAACCTGCAAGCGGATAGAGCTTCCTCCTATTTGATGACGCGGTGAAGCGAGCAAGGGGAACGTTGGCTGCGCTGACAGCGCAAATTGTTTGCAAGAGAAAAGTGAAATGTAAAGTGTCCAACGGCAGCTGATCAAAGTGAAAAATTTGCCTTGTCCACGTTCTGTGTGAACATACCTTTAGGCCCTCTTCTCTTAGCTCAGTCCGTGGGTACTGTAAAGGTTTTACGTCTTAGGACTGAGATGACCATGACGGAAGATTGATTGTATCAGCAGAACAGTGACGCTGACACATTTCCGGTTCTCTGGCAAAAGCCAGAAATGTCCTATTTTTTAAGAGAGCTCATTATCCTGTGCACTCTAATTAAGGTCTCAATGCTCTTGGAAGGGAAACAAGACCGCAGGTTCTCCGTCAAAGTTAACAGCAGACTTTTTTTTTTCTGTTCATCCTTTTTATTTTCATTCCACATCAAATCCAACCAGAGATGTTGCTGGTAAAAGCATAATTCTTTGCCTCATCTGACCAAAGAACATGTCTTCAGACAGAGACCCAGCAGTGTCTGGCAAATTCACAGTCACATTTACGTCTGTGAAGGTACGGCTTGATCTTTATTGCACAAGTTTTAATTACTGCTTAGGCTGTGGATATGACCAAGTCTAGGCTAGGAATTGAAGGTTGATTTATTTTTTTCTAAATGTTATCATTGTGAGATCACACTACTCCAACAAAAGATTAATTAATTTTAAGACTGGCAATTCATATGTATGGAGGGATCTGGATGTTTGTTTTCAGCAGATCTGTAGCTATGAGTTTTTAGAAGTGGTTCAATAATGTTTATTCCACTGCCTTGTTTATTTAACTGCTAATTTACAGTCTTATTGAGGCAGGAGAGAATATTTCAATTTTTGCAGGAAGCCCATCCATGACTTGGAAATCAAGTTGTTACTGATTTGATTTAATTTTAAATAGCAGCTTTTAGTTGGCTTTGGTAAAACCTGGTTGGAATAATTTTTAATTTTTTTTTTTAAATGTGTAACTGAACAGTAAAATACTTATTTTACCGTTTTGGTTGTATTGGGTTTACACAGAACAGCTGACATGTATCAAATTTCACATGTAGGTTTATGTGGTTTTAATATGTGATTTAAACGAACATCAGAATTTTTTTTCTCCCATGTTTTGTCCATGAAGTTATCAAACAGGCAACATCTTTTACACTTTCGTTGCCACCTAGAGGAATGCAAAACTTCGGCATCGGTATCCACATCAGTCAGATAGTACACAGACGACTTTGTCATCTTCTATTTACCTATAATCCAAGACGAACGTGTTCTCAGTGAACTGTTTCATCCTCTTCCCTCTGTCCCTTCAAACTCCCCGTCAGAGCTGACCTGAGCACGCGTCGGAACGCCTAATGGCTGCATATCAAACAGCGACTCCACATTTATCATAACTACACAGCTCAGACGCAGCTTCAGATGTAGCTTTCTCGCTTGAGTATAAAAGGGAGAAAAGAGTCTATTGATCACGACTGATGTCGGCTACAAGGCAGGAGTTCAGTAATAATTCTTTTGAAAGGCTCGTGTGTTGCAATGGATCGACAGCAGTGGAAATGTGGAGGTGCGTGGTGAACCTTTTTATCAAACATACCTTTCTGTGGGCTGCTAAATGTGTAAAACTGCATTTCACACCTTTCACTGTTACCTGTTTTAACGTGGTAATTTAAGGACATTTGTTATGTGAAATCTTCCGCTAAAGGAATAATGAAGGCATAAAGGGCGCACATTGATGTGCTGTACTCCATCTGACAGGGCTGCCATGTTTTAGTCACACCCTAAAATTGATTTGACACATACATTTAGGTTAAGATAAGGTGAGACACATCAGTTTAATGGCAATACTAAACTATTCATTCAACCTGAAATTGTTCACGTTCTGGCATCTTAAAACCACAGATTTCCATGTGTTTAATCAGAATTCTAAGTGACAAACTAAAACTAAATATTGTATAATTGTGAACAGGTACAAACATGAAAGGCAATGTACTTGTATTTCATCCCCCCTTACTCTGATACCTATAACTAAAACCCAGGGCAATTAACTGACTTCAGAAGTCACTCGATGAGTGAATACTTGTGTGTGAGTAAGTATAGATTGTTATGGTTTCTCAATTGGAATTAGGTCTGGACTTTGACTGGGCCATTTTTACACATGCTTTGACCCAAACCATTCCAATTTAGCTCTGGCTGGATGTTTAGGGTTGCATTCTGGGTAGAAATAAATCTTAGCTCCAGTCTTGAGTCTTCTGTTGCTTTTAATGAATTTCATTCCAGGAGTGTATTTAGTTTCTTTCTTTTTTTTATCAACTGTGAATAGTTTCCCTGCCCCTGCTAAATTCGCACCATGATGATCCAGGCCATAAAGTTGAATTTAGGTCTTATCTAAATCATTGCTGTTTCCACTACACAGGTTGCAGCAAACTTAAGATGGAACGTATTTCATCAATTCTTTCTTCTTGCCACTCTTCCGTAAAGATCAGATTTGCTGGGTTCACAACTAATAGCGCTCCTGTCAACAGATTCTCCCACATGATCTGTAGATCTATGCTGCTTTTCAGTGATCGGTCCATTATTTTCAGATGATGGATCAAACAGCACTCAGTGACATGTTCACACCCTGGGATATATTTTTTGGTTTTATTTTTGTTTTTTTACCAAACCCAGCTTTAAACGTTTTGATCCTTGTTCTTCATCATGCTATAGGAATATTGATAGTAATGTAATTTTAAGCTCTTTTTGTAAATCTTTTTAATTTGTATTTCTTCTTTCTGCTGTCTATGTTTTTTAGTGCTGCAGATGACTGAGTGTGGGTTGTTGCTTTTATGTTTTATGATAGAGCTACTGGAATGATGGAATTTCCCCTCAGGGATGAATAAAGTTTTATTATATTTGTTTCTATTTGTTCCTTTTTAAACCTGTATACCTGTTTTATGTCAACATTATACATACATAACAGTGCCGGCGCCAAGGGCCGCTATAGCTACCCCTGGAAAGGTCATAGCACCCCCAAGAAAATACTAGATTGTTATTTTCTTTTTCATCTAAGTTAATATTATTTAACAGGTGAATGCTGTGATATTTTCTTCACAAAACACATCCAAATTCAATATCTGATCAACTCATGATGGACCTGATTTGATACATTTAAATGTGCACAATTTAATTGCAAAAAATGGATGTAAACCGGCATTTGGGCTGGCACCACAAATGCTGTTGTAAAACATTATCTCTGGAACGTTGTCAATTAAATCAGTCAAAAACAAGGAAGCAACCATTGGTTTCTTAGTTTCAATCCAATGAGTTTGTTTCAAAATCAGACTCAAAACAATTTGAGTTCTTTTGCAGTTGATCTGGAAATCCCAATAACTCAGCATATTAGTGTGATTGGGTGTTACACAGCCCCAAAAGCTTCTAATTATGCATTTCCATCTTTGATGAAACTTATTGCAGTTAGATGCAAAAACAGATTTGAAATCTCAATGGGATTTCCCTGGTGAAATAAAGGTTTATAATAATGACAATAATAATAATGAAAATAATAATATTAGTAATATATTACACACAGGTAGACTCTATTTACAAGTTAGGGGATTTTGAAAGACGGTCGCAATACATCCATATCTCCACACGTTTGTGAACAGATCCTTACCTGATAATTACACTGGGGTCGTGTGTGACTCCACAGGTCATAATGGCTTTAGTCCCTTTGATGACACTCTGATCCTGGGGGGGTGTGGTAATCCGAGTGCGAGCTGTGGAGAAAAATCAAAACCATGAGGGAACAGAGAGAAGCCAGCGGAACGTGCTTCCTCAAATGAGCAGGGCAAGGGGGAAAAAACTACTTCCAAACTAATTTCAGAAAGCTCATTTTAGTTAAACCAACAAGCTCCAAATAGTAATAATAAAAAAGTAAAAAGTCTTTCATAAACCATAATTTATTCATACTCCTTGATAAAATTATTCAGCTTTTGAACGTCTTGTAAATTTCCTGTGCAATATTGTGCAACTATATGCACCCCCCCAACCTCTCCCCTGAACACTCACCCCAGACAATGAGGTCAGCAGACGCCTCATCAATGCCCCTCGAGTTGCTTGCCATGCAAGTGTAGGTCCCGGCATCAGAAATGTGTGAAGGGGAGATGAGTAAGCTGCCCGACTCGAGCAGAGTGAACCTGGGCAGCTGCACAGAGCCGCTGGCCAAAACACGCTCACCTGAAGTATATGAAAGGGAGAAGAGAGAGGAAGTGATGAAGGAGGAGACACATAAACAGAGAACATTAACAAACAGAATGACTAAATATAAAATGAGATGGGATTCTGCAGGATAATTATTGAGGAACACAGGCTCAGAAAATATTTTTAAGCCCTTGGCTCCATGTGTAATTGATAACCGTAAGAGTTGTTCAAAAACTTATTCAAATAAGTGGCCTTAATGTGTCACTTTTATCTCAATGATGTCCTTTCTTATCAAATAACATTAGCTGAGCATGTCTTGTTAAATAAGCGAAGGATCAGCTAATCATCTGATGTTGTGATTGGATAAAAATAGTTGCTATGGCACTGAAAGTGACTGTATATTTAATTTAATGTGGCACTTTTTAGTTCAAGATGTAGACTTTTTTTTAACAGCATCAAAGAAAATTACATATTGTATATTAAGTACAGTTAAGTGGAATAACATTTTTGTAGGGTTATATACAGTGTATATATGTACTGTACATACAGTAACGTTACAACAACCAGGTTAACTCACAACAAATATGACTGAGTCCTTATTGTTGGAGAATTAGGTGGAGCTTTGTTTAATCAGAAATATGTCATTCCCGAGATTCTATAGGACACAGAGGGTTAGCTACCGGTTTCACTCTAGCTGCCAAACTGTATCAGCTTCGGTAGCTCCATTAAACAGAAGACAGCATAAAGTTAAAGCTGAGCCCTGGCTAAACGACGCCGCTAGAATGGATCGATCCGAGTGTCCAAAAGCTGAACGGAAGTGGAAAAAGGACAAGCTGCAGGTGTCATTTCAAATATTGAAGGACTGTAGGCATCGCTGTAGGGCAACCGTGAAACATGTAAAAAGTATTTATCAAATGCCGTTGTGTCACACCGTCAGAAAGATCTTGTTTTATTCAAAGTAATTAATTCTGTTCTAAATGTTCCTCAAAATGCTTTTGCTGAGCCTTCCCCTTAGGCATCTGAGACATTTTTGAACTTCTTTGTGGAAAAGGTGAATAATGTCAGCACTCCTGTATCGCGCTCTGATTTTGACCCTCTAGTCTCTGTTCCTTGCTCTGGTGCTTCTACCAAGTTGAGCCTGTGACTTTGTCTTTTAGAAATCCGTTGTTGATCATCTGAAGCCCCTCGAGTTCCCCTGCTGATGCTGTTCCACCACAATTGTTTAAAGAGGTTATTTCTGTTCTAGGTCCATCTGTTCTGGCTCTTATTGACAGCAGTTTGGCCTCAAGTGTGGTTTCTAAAAATCTTAAAGGAGCAATAAGCAATTATTCATTATTTTAGATATAAAGAACCAGAAAGTAGTGATGTGAAGAACTAAAGGTATCATTTTAGATGGAATATGGTATGATGTAACATACCATCTCTCTGTGTTGTTCGCCAGTCTCTTATTAACATAGCCAGGCCGACCTGCATGTACGTGCATGTGAACAGCAGGCACTCAGGGCTTAGCTCCTCCCTGACCATAAATGTCCACCATCAGAGCAGTGTGGCATAGGAGCAAAATGGCGGTGAGTACGTCCAGCAGCCTGAAACGTTCTCTTGCTAACAGCATCAAAACTTTATGGATTATTGACTTCTTCACATGGTTTGCCGAAAGGTGATGCTGTTTTGCTGTGTATTTACCCTTTGCAAATATGCACAAATGAGGCGACAGGAGAGAAGGGGAGGGGAAAAGAGGGGCCGAGCCAGGCATAGACATTATATACGTAGACACCTGATTACGTGCTGGAGTGCATCCTGCGTCACTGCCATATTGGATGGGTCTCTCCTGCTCTTAGCTGGCATAGCAGCCAATGGGAGTAAATGCAAAGGGAGCAACTTTGCCCGTATTTTGTGAAGGTTACTGTTGTAATAACTGGTGATAACTACTGGAAGTAGATCATGCAGTGCAGATCACAAATTTGGGCTGAGATTGGTTGTGAAGATGTCTTGTTGAGAACATTGCAGAACACAACCGATGGACCATAATTTCATGCTTATTATTGTGTTATCTATGTATTTCACAGAAAAAAAGGCTGAATCATGTTGCCAAATTAAGTACCTTGGAGTTAGAAGGTGCCAGCACATTAAGGAAGCTGTGCAAAACAGTTCTTAAGGGTCTTAAGCTCCCGGCCTAGTTGCAGGCAGAGTAGATGCTTAAAGAGCATATCAACATTTCAGTATGAAATCGCAATTTTATTCTTTTATATGCCTTTTGTCTGTTTGTTACGAGTATAAAACATCTTATTTCAGCATGAATATATGTTTTTTTATGTTTGGCAGCATCCTGTATCATAACCACATCTCTCTCCTTGTGTAAAAAAAAACTAAACAAAACAAAAAACAAAACGTATGGATATCCTTTAAATATTCGGGAAGTTATGATTTATTTTAGTTTTTAATAAACTGTGGTAGCCTCATCAGTACAAATAAATGTAATGGAGGCCTGTGAGATATCCATTTAAGATGGCGGCTGCTGTGAAACGTCAGCTCCCATGGGCAGTGCAGGTCCATGGGACATATCACTATATAATGTCTATGGGACCGGGTTGCAGCTGGAATGAAGGTAGAAAGTCATGGCTTGTCACACATCTTGTTTTGGACTACAGATAGTGCTCAACAGCCCACCTAGTGGTGAAATTTCATTTATTTTCACCACTTCATTTCATTTTCACTAAGATTTTGGAGAAAATTGGAAACCTTTCGGGTGGAAAATGAGATGCTTGAAGTTTTTCAGTTTGGCTTTGAACATCTTCATACACATTTTTGAGGGTTTTCAAACCTCCAAGTACCAGATCCAGGAAACCATGCAATCCTGGTTTTCTTATATCTAACAGCTTCCTTCGACATAGTGGATGACATTCTGATATCCTGATTACTTCACTGTGTAGGCATCTGGGGTACAGCGCTAGAGAGGCTCAGTTTGTACCTGGCTGAGATTACCTTTTGTGTCGGACTAAATGATTAAAAGATCCTCCTCTGTTCTATTATTACGTGGGGGACCACAGGACTCAATTCTTGGACCTCTGCTCTTTTTCCTGTTTCTCTTGCCCCTTGGCTCCATTTTCAAAAAGCACAAGATACTTTTTTATTGTTATGCAGATGATACTGAGGTATATCTGCCCCAAAACAGGAAGATGACTGAAACCATCATATGCATGGCTTAAATGAATGTCTTGAGGAATTAAAGCCAGGGCAGTTTTTAACCATTTAAATGTTAATAAAAATAAGACTGAGGTCATGACTTTTAGTCTGAATGTCACTGATGGGTCTTCTTCAGTAATGAAAACCAGACTTTTTTCAGCTGAGGGAGCTGGGTAATATAAAAAGCATTTTGGTAAAAGATAAAAAAAAATCTTTGCCTTTGTTACAACTCAGCTGGATTAATGTAATTCCATGTACCTTGGAGTTAGTAAATCATCCTTATCATGCCTTCAGTTGGTGCAAAATGCTGCTGAATGGCTTTTAACTGGAACATGGAGAAGAGAGCATATTACTCCAATTTCATCCTATCTGCACTAGTTGCCTGTCCAATTTACAGTTTATTTTTAAATTCATATTCGTTTTTAGCTCTCTAAATGGTCTTGCCCCTCCCTACCTCTCTGAGCTACTGCACCTGCATTCCCTGTCTCGGTCCCTCAGATCAGCTTACCAGCTGTTGCTGGAGGTACCAAGGACACGACTAAAGCTCAGGGGAGATCAGGCTTTTGTCATTGTAGCTCCCAAATTATTGAATGCTTTGGCACTGCAAATCAGAAAAGCCTCTTTGCTAGATTTAAATCTACTCTTAAAACCCACCACCTTTGGCTTTGAACCGGTATATGTTTATTTTCATTTTCTTCCCATCTATGTTGTATTTTATTATCCCTACTTTTACTTGGATTTCATTTCTACTTTTAATAATTTCCTTTGTTTTAAATTCTAATGTGTTATTCATTTATTTTAATCATTCTTTTTTGTTCACCACATGGTCAGTGCCTGCTGTTTTTAAAGTGCTTTATAAATAAAGTTTGCTCGGTCACATAATTGTCCTGAGCCTTAAATTAATACTTTTTATTCTATTTCAGTTTCAATATTCATTCTGGTAGGAGTTAGTCAGCACACCGGATGCGTACTTGGAAATACTTTCCAGACTGCCTAACAAAGGATCTGCAAATTCCTCAGACTGTGGGGGGGTCTTTTGTCCAACGCTAATCACAGATTTTCTTTCAGACTTAAAGTACCTTTTAAAGATAAAAAGCGATATGCAGGTATTAAACATACTTTTTATAACCACACAGAAATTCTGTATTTCATATTTTTGTTCTTTTATCCGTCTGATGCAATATTCTAATCTTCTAAAAAATGAAATGTGTTCATTAGCTGTAAATGGAAAATCATAATAATTAACAGAAAAAGGCTGAAAAACATCTATTTGTAACTGATCTATATAATGCATTTCACTTAGTGAATTGAGTTACTGAAATATTTTTTTTTCTAAGCATATGCACAGAATGTATTGTGTAGCATGGCACTTCAACCCTATGGTATCACAACAAAGCATAACGTTTGTATCTTTTTGTACTTTCTTATTGATGCAGATTATGACGTTTATCTCAACTGAAAAAAGTTATTTTCTCCAATAACTGTCAAATGATGTTTGATAAAAAAATAAAATGCAATTAATCAAAAAATATTACATTACCTCAAATTACTTGGATTCTTTTATTTTAATCAAGTCCCACAACTAGTATAATTGTTAGAGGTCCCAAATAATAGCAGCATAGTTGATTATGTTTAAAAATCCTAAAATCAAATTAAAGATTGTGTTTTATTTTAAAGCTTCAGTGTGAGAACTGCAATGAAATTAATTTATTTCAAAATGTATTTTTGCACACATTTATTAGTTTTTATTTTCTAATAAGTGTTGAGGGAGATTTATATGACAATGACGGCAGCTGTTTGTAAATTTGACTGACATTTTTCTGAAATACAGGATCAATGAACATAGAAGATAACAGAGTAGCATAAAGACGTAAGAGCGTTGACAGCCATAAACCATTGTAAACCCTATATATGTACTATATGTAGAAATACTGTATACTGTGTGTGCATGCTTGTGTGTAAGACAGACCTTTCTGCCAGGTTATGGCAGGCCTCGGCGCTCCTGATGTCTCACAGTGCAGGATGATTGACATCCCGTCAATCACCGTGCTGTCAGAGGGTCCGGCTGTGATGTTTGGCGCGATACCTGAGGGAAGACAAAATACAGGCACACACAGAGCAAAGAGAGCTCAGTACAGTAACAAGAAAGAGTAAGAGGCTAATGCAGGTGAGAGTACAGCCGGCAAAGCAGCACTTCACATACATTTCTTCTAAGCACCAACCTGCTGCATCACAGCGCTTAGTCTGCGCTTTGTCCCACTGATTCTAAAAGGATTGACACAGCCTTCACCCTGCTGCCACAACTGTGTGCCAACTGTCTATTTTTTTACTTACAGAGAGATAGATAATATATGGAAAGGAGGGGGAGAATTCACCTGAGTATGAATGGAAAGAGAAGGCATTTCCAAGGTAACTAAAATCCCTGCGTATGATGTGCAATAAATCAGAGCCCCTTATGGAATGACAAGAAACTGTATCACTCCCAACAGAAAGGAAGCGTTGGGACTTTGTCACAGGAGCGGAGTGAATATCCAAACACAGAAAAAAGTGGAAACACGGATGTACTTGGAAAGAGGAGAGTGGTGAGATGAAATCTGAACAGAGGGAGGAAAAGGAGAGGTAGCAGCATCGCTAGAAAATAAGGACAAAAGCAGCGATTTAGTGACTTGGAATATTATGAATTCTGATAACAAGGTGCATCGTGGAGTGAAAGCAGCGGGAAGGCAGACGCGGTGAAGAAAATTAGATGTCAGAAACTTGCAGAAAAGATGCACAGCGAGAGTACAATTACCATTGATTTTCAAATTCCTGCAGAGACATGAGCTCAGATAAAAAAAAATCATCTGCAAGTTATTTCCGAGTTACGAGAGAGGCAGCAATCATGGTTCTAGATGATAGGTCTAAGTGCTGTAAAGTTTTAATGTGTGAACAATTGGCAGCCCATCCATTCACCGTCTTCTGCTTATCTGCGATCGGGTTGCGATGTAAATTTTCACATGATGGAAATATCCCGTGTCCTTTCCCTTCAACACATCAACCTTCACGGTTGTGAGGCATAACATAACCTGCAGACAAATCTTTATCCAGCATTCAAATTCCGTTTCGTTTTGATTTAATCGAAAAATGAGAAGTCATATTTGATAGATGTTATTTTTCATTGTGTTTTAAGATGTTTGAATGCTTTAAAATTCAGCACGTCAATGAGTTCCCAACATGGAGCAAATGCTACAACACATGCTGCAACTGTTTTAACGTCTATATGGTTTGTTGAGCTTTGTTTCAATGGATGATGAAAAGACTGCAGCTACATATCCACCATGTCCTTTTGGCTGTTAAACATTTACATAAAGTAACAGGAGTGCATACTAAACGGACCCTCCTCCTCTCAACGTTTTAGGATCATTTTTGCAACATAATTAGATCTTGTCATCTCCGATTCTGACAAAGGGCTTAAGAGAGTTAGACGAGGATTTAAATTCTGTATAAAAAAGGAAGAAAATGATTCAGAGTTTTAGCAAAATAGCTCATTACATCTTTAAGAGCCGTAATTATTCCTGGAGATAATTTCATGAAGTGCTCCCGGGCCACTCACTGGTAACAGCCAGGTAGGTGTTGGTCTGAACTTCTCCTGCCCAGTTTCTGGCAAAGCACTGAAACATGCCGGTGTCGTCAGGCAGCAGGCCGTTGACCTGCAGGCTCCCCCCCACCAGCACCCTGTACCTCGGCGTCTTCACTGGATCAATGGGAAGGGCATCCTTGTACCAGACAATTTCTGGCTGGGGAACTCCTGCAGAGAGTCAATGACGATTTGGATTACAGACAGCAGGCTACAGCCGCCCTTTCAGGATGACTTCATTTAAATTCAGCAACCGTTAAACAGGTCCATCCTGACAGGGTTTGTCTAACAAAATAAAGCCGTACTCACCCCTTGCCTGACAGGGAATGTCCACCACCTTCTCCATCTCAGCTGTGATGTGTCTCTCTGGTTCTTTAATAAACTGCGGCGGCTCTGACAGATTAAAAGCAGAAAAAAAATTAAAAATATGTGGCAAAATGAACATGCTGGAAAAAAAAGCATAATTTCCAAAGCTCCGAAAACATGCAAAAAAAGGATAATTTAAAGTGATCTTAAAAGAAAAGTAACAGAGAGAGTGAGATACAACACTACATCAAAGCTATCCAGCTGTTAGATCATAAAGCTTAAACAAGAAAAAAAAACACACCAATCAAATTCAGGCTACTTCTTCAAAACGAGCAGGGAGAGCGAGAGAGATGTCAAAGTCAGCAGTATTAAGGGAAAAGTTCACCCCACCTCATGCTTTGAGTCACATCACAACCTTGAAAACATCAAAGTGTTTCAGTGGGATGGAATCAAAGTGACTCAAGCAATGCTATTAAACTGTTTCTTGAGGGCAACCATTAGCCTCCCTCCTATTTAAATCAATAGCGTTTTTCCTGTTACTGCCTCATGACTTCACAGCAAAGCTTGTCTCTGAATAACCAAGTGAGACAAGAGAGATTTGCATCCATTTTCGACCGCAGCCTTTCTTTAAGCCTAAATGCAAAGACTATCCCCTCCTAAGGAACTAATCATTACAGTACCTTGCACATTTAGTCATACTCCTTGAACTATTTTCCACATACTTCAAAGTTTTTGTTGGGATTTTATGTGAGCGAACAACAAGTAGCAAAATGACATATAGATTTTTTTCTCCTTTGTTTCATTAATAGTGGAATATCCCATGTGCCTTTCTCCGGCATCCATTGGTTACACCCTGGACAGATTGCTAGTCCACAACAGGACACCATTAATCATACCATCCAGAGGTCTACCCTTTAAAAACAGTGGCATGAAGAACATCATTGTTGAATGAAAGCGGTAAGACATCCTGATTGTAGTTTGGCACAATATAGTGAACACAGCAAGCACGTGGAAAAAGATGAGACCTAAAACAAACTGCAAATAACTCTGAAGACACCCTCCCCACAGCGATAAATTATGCTGCAGGGAGGCCTTTCTTCAGCAACGACAGGGACGTTGGTCAGTGTTAATGGGAAGATGGATGAAGTGAAATACAGGGCATTGCTGGAATGCTGCTGTGGTTTCATTTAGAAGTATCAGAGCGCAAAAGGCATGGCACAATATTTTGATCAGTCCTGTTCCCTTCAATTCACAATTATGTGATACTTTGTCCAAGTATATTGAATACAATTCCACTCTAAAATATTCAGAGGTTGGGAGTGACTTGTTGCATTTACTCAATTATTTTTACTTGAATAAGTTTTTGAACAAAATGTACTTTTAAGAGTAGTTTTACTCCACTGTACTTTTTACTTATACTTGAGTAATGTTGTTAAGAGGTATCACTACTTGAGTAAAACTTTCTGGTTACTCTACCCATCTTCAGTAACTTCACTGAATTAAGACTAGACTTGTTTTGACCAAAAATGCTCCAGAGAGAAACACACCTAAAGTTCATGTCAAAAAGATTCTTCTTGTTTGTACACGTGTATTTTGTATCTGCTGAGAACACTGAGCCATTTGGAGGTCAGGTGAACATACAGTAAACAAAAAGTTTTGTTATTGGAAGTGCTTTGAATTGTTCTAGCATACAGTATATCGCCAAAAGTATTGGGGTAAACTAACAAATCAATAGTTTCAGATGTTCCATTTACTTCCATGATTGCAGATGTATAAAGTGTATAAAGTTTGAGTCCTGACCTCAACCTTATGGAACATATTTGGTTTGCACTAGAGCAGAGGCTGAATTTCACCTAATATCTTGATGTAGTGCTACTCTTACTAAATTCCAATTTTTGGCGACTTGACCCACCTCAGAAATTGAAGTTGTAAATGTCATGTGACAAAATTTAAAGCATGTCAACACTTTTACAAGGATAGGTAAACACTAAAACATCTGCTCTTATAAGGATTTTCTGTTTATTTAAATAAATAAAAATAAATTACCTAAGGGAGCTGTGTGCTGCCACAGTGATTAAAACACGGGAAGCAATCTGTGTTCAAGACTCTTGGTCAGGGGAACCGGAGTGACAGATTGAGTTTCGAACGACCGATCTTTGCAGCTTCTCCAAGATAAAAACACCCAGCTAACTGACCACTAAAGCACCACTCCAACTAATGAAATTTGCAGGGAGATGGTCACGGTTTATGTTCAAACCCTTGACCTTTAGCTCCCAGGGCTAATGCTGTGAGCTATGCTCCAAATCATTCTGAAGTGTAAAACATTTTGATTGACAGAGGTAAAACGTTTCTGTATCACTAATCTTTTTTTTTTTTTTTTTTTAATCTTTAAATTTCTCACTTTAATTATTTCCATTTACTCATGTTTGAATGTCTGTACTGCAACAGCATTGAAAAACCATCTACAATCCTGATGGTAATTGTCACCAAAAAAATTATTAGGTTCAGTAATAATTGATCAAAGGCGATAATTTGTTTATATTCTTGACATTCAAAAATACTCACTAGCACTGCAAATATTACCATAGAGAAAAACATTGAAAAAGCTCTTTTTGCAAAGGCAGCAACCAAGCTTCCATTCTCTGTAATATTTTTGATTTCACACTTACAAGTGTGATTACTCTCATCAAAATATCTGTATATGGTGTGTGATTTTTTTTATTAACAGTTTTGTCATAAGAACGAAAGGTGTGAATTAGTGGAGAACCTTAGTGGTAACGGGAGTAATTAGAAGACAGACACTGTGAACTGCATACGTGGAAGCATATAATAAACTATGACAGTATTGCCACACACATTATATGATACCTGATAAAAGGAAATGGCCTGCATGAGTTTCCTTACCAAACACATGAAGATAGGCACCAGCGCTGACAGAAGGCACGCTGCTGCTGCGGAGAACGGCCTCACACTCGTAGAATCCGGCGTCGCTCACCATTGGGCTGAGGATGGTCAGTCTACGGTTGAAGTCGCTCAAACCACTGTTCACCAACACGCCGTTTTTGCGCCATGAGATACTCAGCTTGATAAGAGGTCTACACAGAAAAAGATACATCAGATATAAGTTCTCCTCTGTACTTGGGATGCAATATTTAAACCTAGTTTAAGTAAAGAGGGGTATAGAGATGGCACGGGACTGTGGATGATTGTGACATGGTCAGAGCTCTTTGTATCCTCCAACCTAGGGCTCGACGATATAAAAGCATATCGATAAAATAGAAATCTGATTCATTGATAAAGACAATTATCCAAAGATTCTAAACATATATTTTAAATGTAGCCCTGGCCATTTTATGACGTTGCTTAATGATCTATTTTTAGACAAAGAACACAATATCACCGAACTCAACCTCAACTCTTTATTCAACCAACTTTTTTACCAACACTGCAAGTTTTAAAAGAGAAAAAGAACATGTGCTCTCTGAACTGTTTGAAGTGGGCTGAGCTTGGTGATGGAGCGTTCCCGGGTATGTGTTTGTGATTGGTTGGGAGGATGTAATGACTGTAGTTTTAACCGACATGGGTAGAATACAAACGGAAGAAAAACTGTTCTTCCATTGAACTTTTTATTGACCTGTTTGTTTTTCTATCTATCGATCATTATATATTGTTATTGAATTATCGTCCAGCTCCCACATCTTGTGAGTGAAGACTAACTGCTGTCCTTTTCACAAAGGATAGTGTACAATGTATTGACAGCAGGAGTGGCAAGGCAGCAGAGATTTTGCTTTAAGAAAACATTATTTCTTAACATGGAACTATTTCTGTAGTGAAAGGATATAGACAACTTAAATGTTTTTACCAGGAGTGCAAATAATTGTTGAAGTTGCAGCAGATTTCCCCCATTTTGGAGAAACAAATCCTTAAAGTGTAATTAACCCTGCTGTTAAAGCATAACCCCACCCCCAGACAAATTTTGAAAAATGTCAACAAAGTGGGTAGTGCCAAGACACCCTTGGGGGCAGGGCTAAGTGTGGGGAATGTGGAACAGTCAAAGCAATGACAAATGCCAAACCTCATCGATTAAGGCTCCCAATGCTCATAATTCCAATTTTTGAGTGTGGCTCACTTCGGGGGCAAGTGACTGAGGTGCTTTTATACCCGAACACTGGGGTATGATGAAAAAAGCATGTACTGCTTGTACTATTTGAACGAATAGGAAATTTCAACAGCAAGAGCCACCGTTTAACTCTACTGCCCGGCATACACTGTACGATTCTAGTAAACTTATACAACTACTCCATGACACACTGTGCAACGTGGATTCAATAATCTTTGGTACGATGTCAAGTTTGATGTGTGCACATTGTAAGGTCAGCGTTTACTACTAAATCACTTACAATGTATGACAATAAACAACTTCATCATCGCATGCTATCCACCTACTGCATCGGCTGTGTTTAATAGAAACAAACTAAATCAGCTACTTTTAAATCCCAAATCCATCTGAAACTAAAACAAAATCAAATTTGAAAAGTTCACATTGAAATGTAAAAAAAAAAAGCACAGTAACATTAAAGAAGCAGCCTTAGGCCCAGTTTATACAGTTTATCTGCAAAAAAAAGTTGAATTTGGGTTACACTATAAAAATGCAGTTTGAGGGGTTTTACCTTGCATTGGCCACACACTCCATCGTGACCTCTGATGTACCTGTGACCACACTAGTGTTCCTGGGAGGGATGATAATAGTTGGAGCAATGGGATCTGCTGGACCTCCAATATCTAGAAGGGCAGACAAAAATACTTAACAATTAATTAAAAATACATAGATACTTTTTTAAGTAGATGATTAACTGAAAGAAGAATAAACCTAACTATAAAGGGATACAGTGTTATGAGGGGAGGATTTTGTTTTTAATGTCCTATAAATTTCTTTTCATTCAGCACTCTGCGGGCGCCCATTGATGTGAAAAATTTAAACTGACCAGCAAACACACTGAACATAAGTTATGACTGAAAGATGGTTCAAACAGTGAGATGAGACAGTGCACTGAGTGTGCATAACGAGGTATCTGCCGGAAAACCACAAAGAAAGAAAAACCCTTCCAACATAAAACTGAAGGGTTCAATGGACCCCTGTATATATGTTTCAATTTCACCTGCATTTTTAAAGCCATGTGAAAACAAATTTATTTCAGAGCCAATTAGTTTTTGTGTGGGTATGTTCGGCGCATTACACACTGCTCATGGCGCTGTAAACCCTTGTGCGTGCATGTGTGATTGTGTGTGTGTGTGTAGCTTGAAATGTGTCCTGTGTGATAAACTTGCAGCGATCTGTCAGTCCTGTCATGCCGTGGGACTGAGCTTGTGGCAGCACATGTCAGACGTAGCTACGGGGGATGTCATGACTCAATAATACCAACCTGGCTTTATATGCAGGCCATGATGTACGTAAACACACATACCTCAGAGCAGGTCAATGACTGACAGGTACTCACCTGAGAGAGACTTAATCTGACAAGTCTTTTGGTACTTTAAGACATTTATGTGTGTACCTGAAAGTAAAAGCTAAAATGTGTTGATTTGCTTAGTTTGGATGTTTGGGATACATGTGAGTGTGATGAGGTGGTAAGGGCTTTAAGACAAATTGCCGGTTCTTAGATTATCAAAATAATGTATATCTGCTAAATGCCAGATTAATGAAAAGTGTCATGGTAATTGGCCCTCTGACCAATGCTAGCAGGTAATTCAAGTGAAGTGTCTTGCCCAAGGACGCAGCGACTGAGAAAGTCGGAGCAGGGTATTGAACCAGCAACCCGCCAATTGCAGAACGTATAGTCCGTCCTGCAATGGTGTAGTTGAAAGGAAGAACTAAATGGAGAGGGTGGTGGAGGAAAAAATGTTGTTTAACAAGGAAATAAGAAAAACTTTATAAAAACTCTTGAACCGAAACAGGGCTTGAGACAAGCGCTGAGAACCAAGCAGAGCAACTGAGACACAAGGAGCAAACCATGGCATATCAAGCGGAAGACCAGGGAAAGAAGTAAATCCAACAGAGAAACCAGTGAGAAACAGAGACAGTGGGAGACAATATATACAGTGGCGGGAAGGATAAAAGACAGGCTGACCAGAAGAGCTAATCTGGAGAAATGAGGAACAACTTGAAGATTGAAGTGAGAGGAATCAAAAAAATATGGAGCAGCTGGCAGAATCAAAGGCAAAGCAGTAATAGTGCATTCCTTTTGCCTTGGAGGAGCTCCGCCTTTTTGCGTTCCAGTTTCCCCTCCGTCGGACAGCAGGAATATACATGGACGTTCGCAATGTTGTTATAACAATAACAATGACAATAATGCTGTTCTAGGCGGTATTTTGTGCAAATAAACAGAGCTGAAACATCTCGTCTGATGAACACTGAAAGGTAGCACCTCTACTACTGATTAAATGTTACATAAATAATAGAGAGCTGCTACAAACAGTCAAAGTATGAGGTTTTACTCAATGTTGCTGCAAGTAGCAGCCATCATGAATGCCAATGTCGGATACCATCCAGCTGCACCGATGTTTCCTATTTGTAATACCGACTTTAGGGTCCGTTCCAGTTAACTTTTCCGACGCGGAGGTTGAGAATCTACCAAGGACAAATGGAACGCACTATTAGGAACAGAAACTCAGGGATGTAGATCAAAGAAAAACATTTTAACATGCAAGAATAAACTAATAATAAAGAAACACCTAAAAATAATAAGGAAATAATAAAAGAAAGTATGAAAAAAGTTCTAAAATGAAAACAGAGGTCAAAATACATCCACAAAATAAAATCAAAATACAAAATACCTGGGGATTGTGACAAAAAGAGAATTTTTAGAGACCATTCACTATTTGTTTTATTCAGAAATAAATAATCACTAAGATCATTTTTCAATTTGTGAAAGCCCAGATGATAATCAAGACATAATCTTCAGGTTGAACGTCTTGACAACACTTCCTGAGAATCTTAGAATCTGATAAGATTTAAATGTTTGGGTCAAAAAAGAAATTTTTACATACAATTCTAAACAGGATGCATTGAAGTCTGTGGTTTTAAAAAAAGGAGGTATCAAAAGTTTTGATAGGCACTGTAACTATGAGAGGTAAACCTATATTTCTGAATATTGTATGTCTTTTTAACCATAATAAATTAACCAAATATAAGTATAAAGTTCTGAGTTCCAATTCTCAAATTAAAAACTTATATATCTCAGTCTGACTTAAACTTTCAGATGACCCTCATCAGACTCATTATCAGTAAAGGTCAGGTGTTCCAATGTCCAAAGTTTACTAATAATCCTCAAACCTAATCATGAGGCATAGGCTGTTCACTGCAGCTTGTCAAATTCTTTGAAAATTATTGTGACTGAGGCAGATAAAGCAGTTAAAAATAAATGCAGCTTCTTCCATCTATGATGTAATTGGGAATGGGAGCTAACAGGAACAGATAAGATCAAATTCAAGTGTGAAAAACCAATAAGAATTTCAGAGTAAGGGTTATTGGTACTGCTCCTGTAACCCATCCTGTGTCTTCCACTTATCTGAGATCAGGAACAGGTCCAAGCCAAACATAATCTCTCTCCAGCAACCTTCTAGCTCACATAGTAGGGGAATTAAGTGTTCCCCGCCATAAGGTAATTATTGTCCCTCCAGCAATACCTCGGTTTTAACACGAGTTGTCCAGAGGTTCTGATCCAGTACCCCAGCCACCTACGTTTAGCAGTTTTGATGCAGAGCAGCATCAGCGCTAATTTGAGTTTGATGTAGTTCCTCATTATTTCTCTAAGAATACGTTTCAGTCACTTTCATGAGGGATTTTGTTGTTTCAGTTATGATCCAGATGTCAGAACTGTAAGTGAGGATAGGAAAATATTCACATTAGCTGAGATCTTTGCATTCAGCTCAGCTCTTCTTTTCCACCACAACACCCTGGACAACGTCCTTATCTCCAAACAAAGCCATGTTCTGTTTATTCGTCTCACAATCAATCCTGTCACTACTCATGAACAAGACAAGATCTTTGAACACCTAAATACTGTAAGAGAAAAGAAAAAAAAATTTGACTCTTTGAAGGATAAAGAATAATTATGTGAGCTATCCGTGTCTATTCTGAATAACAGCACTCCAGTTAGTCTTCAATGAATTATGACATGAAATATTAAAACCCATTGTGACAAGATAAATCTATTCACCCAGGAATGTTTAGCTTCAAAAGTTATTTTTTAAGCAAAGTCTTTTTGAAACCAAAAAAATCCAGTAAAGTAGAAACATTTCAAGATGGAGGATTACTTTCGATAAAGTAAAAATTCAGATATATTTTTCATAAGGTTTTTATCACCATCTTCACCCCTCCCAGCTTGCCTTCTGTTCTGCTCGAGCATACTATTATACATGGAGTCCAAAATAATCTTCACTCTTGGAAACAAGTCAAATACTATATGTGTATTGTAATAATCCAAAGCAAGGAAATAAAAAATAATGAGTGACAAAACAGACGAATTTAGCATACTTTCCTGTGACCAAAATAGATGGGATCAGCAACTTTATTCGTCCATATTTCCTCTTGTCCTTATCTTACATAAGTACCTTCAAAGTCAGCTAACCTCTTTTGGAAACCTTTGGGAAGTGGAGCATCCCTAAAGAAATGATGGAAGAGGGCTCCACATGAAGGCACACAAGACAGCAGGTTCTGGAGTCACACACGTCACATAAAGTCCCAAAAGAAAAACAGAGTGTGGCAGAAAGCATGGCAACATGAAAAGAGATGATTTAAAAATGAATGACTGATGATCAGAAACAACAGATACGTTTGATTTTGAAGCTTCGAGTTGGTAATGCAGTGTTCGACTCGCATATCAGAAAGGCTGTGGGATTTGCAAAGTGTTCGTCTCCGTGAGCAGGTGTACTGCACTCATCACTGACATGCTGCACTCTACCATCAGTAATGCAGATAATTATTGCATGCGTTACTTAATAACTGAAACTATCACATTCCTCTATGCATCTGGCAGCCATTTTGGATTTTCACATTGGCAATGGTGATCAACGTTAGCATTTTAGTATTTGAATTTCCCACATTTTCAGACTTCAGGAGGCATTGCAGTACATTCTCACGACTTGAAACAAGGACATTAAGACTTGCGAGAGCAAATGGAATGAATCCTAAACACACTGAGCAGAGGGTTATAATTAGTAAGGAAAGCATCATTTAAAGGAACCAAAAATTTCTCTGATAAACAAAGGGCTCTCTAATATAAAACAAGAAAAGAACTGAATATCAACTTCCAAATAATTTTCCTGCAATTAACACACAACCACAAACTCAGCTTTAATCCATCTTTCATGTTGTCATTCCATTTAATAAGTAAATCCAGTGAAATCACAAGCATGTATGCTTTAAGAACTTGGATATGGGACTGTAGAACAAAAGGGGCTTAGCCTACAACTCGGTCGCATTGCCCTCTGCAATGTACAGAAGGGAACAGGTTGGGAATTTCCTTTATCATTAAATGAGCTGTGCGTCACAATCACCACATTGGCTTTCAGCCCTTTAAATCCAAAATAAATTGTGTTTGCTTGTAGTAGTTTGTTAATGTGTTGTTATCTTTGTCACTTTGTTAAGACCACATCTACGGGAACCCATGTGTTGAGCTGTCCTCCGCGGTCACCCACAGGATGACATCACACATTTGGCTGTTAAAATGGATCACACCCTTAACTAGGCAGGTAAATACAATGGTAAAATCCTGCTTTTTTTGCCGGATATTCTTCCTTAGAGTTTTTCTATTTTAAATTTTTTTGAGGGGGAGGGGGTCGATATTTCAGCATAAGAGCAACATTTATTTTCTACACCTGACCTGTCACAGAGCACTGCAGCTGAGCCGTCACTAGTACGCTGCAAATGGCATCGTAAGTAGCAGAGGAAATTAATAGTAATGTAGCAATAACATGCCCAGACAGACAGTGTTCTCTCTGCTTCAGACCGACAGCCATGTGTTCAGGACCTGTGAAAACAGTTCAAAACGCTGCTGTGATAGAAGTTAGACATGCTTTAAGCTGAGTAATCAGCATGGCATATCAAAGCACAGAGGATGAGAACTAACATTAGCTTGCTATTTATGCAAAGTAATCCCTCAGCAAAGATCCCCAGAAGAAGCAAAATGCGTATTTACTTATTTTTGAAGCTTAAAGGGTCTAAAAAAGAAAGCTATTTGTAAGAGCTTCTAGCAGACCTCTAAAGCCCAATTAACTTCATTTGGGATCAGTGAACAGAAACTTTGGAGGAACAACATTTTGATCACTATTACAGGGAAAAAGAAATTAACAAGCAAGAATGAATCCATTGCACTGTTGATGAAATGAGCGAATATTAAATTAATATCATTGTACTGGGCTATCCTTGAAGACTTTATGAGAGATGTAACCATCAATTTATCCCTACTGAGGGATATAAAGGGGATTTCTATTATATTCCATTTAATTAACTGACTGGTAGATGTTTTGCAAAAACATAAAATCACTATTAACTATTAACCGTATTCAGTTTGGTTTCTTTTTCTACTAATGGTGGATATCTTATTTAGCTACCTGTTTATGAAAAAAAACAATGTGTTTATTTTGTTAAAAATTGTGGAGATCAAAAATTTAAATAAAAGAGAATTAAAAAAAGAATGCATATGGAAAAAAACATGTATTTTATCAGGTCCTCATATTTGCAATATTGTTAAGTTTGTTTTACAATACTGTTCTTTTTACAAGATTAGAAATAGATAAGTAGATTTTTCAATAGAAGTAAGAAAGTAAAACATTATTTATAAAGCACCTTTCAAGATATAAAATCACAAACTGCTTCACGGTAGGCAGATTGTATTAAAAACCCCAAGAGAAATGAATAAAAAGCAGTTTTAAAACAAAATATTTTTAACTGACTTTTAAAATAAATCACACTGATCTCAGGTCTAAAGGAAGAGAGTTCCTGCGTTTTGGAGCCACGGAACAGAAAGCCGTATTTCCTTTTTTTCAGCGTAGTATGGGCACCATCAGCAGACCCTGGTCAGAGGACCTCAGGGACCTGCCAAGAAGATATGGGTGCAGAAACCTTTTGCTATAACTTGGTACCTGTATGTGAAGAGATCTTAGTAAAAGACGAAGAGAAGTTAGTAAAAGAATCTTAATTTGCAATATAAAATACACCCGATGACAGTGAAGTTGCATCAAGATTGGAGTCAAACGTGAGAAGTTTGAGGAATTTTGTCAGACACCTGGCAGCCCTGTTTTGACCAACTTGCAACCGTTCTGGAGAGGTTTTGCTAAGACGTGTATATAGTGCATTGCAATAACCCAATCATGATGAAAGAAAAGCAAGAATAATTATTTCCAGTTCAGGTCGTAACACAATGAAGTTAGGTCTGGCATCCTTTCTCAGATGATTAAAACAGGAACAAGAGACTTGACATGTAGTAATTATGCATTTTAAAATGGATCTGTTTTAAGTCTCTTAATAGACATTCCCCTTTTTATTTGTCTGAACTTCTGCATCCATTTTTATCCTCACATTTACTTCGATCAGTAGACCAGGTGCTTTCACCCATCCCTAAAATGTGCTGCACATTCTGAGCTGATGGAGCTGTTGTTGCTGCTTTAGAATTGTGGAAAATTTTGCCACTGCACATCAGACACTATGAGGCGCTCACCGTGACCAAATTATTATATTTATTTTTCTCTTTGATCTAATAGCTTTTTGTTTGTTTGCTTGTTTTTGTACCTCTCCTGTTCATTTTTAAAGTATTTTCTGTTCATTTTACTGTTGCATTTCTTGCCTGCACTTTCTATGTACCGTGTTGTAAAACACCTTTGTCACTCTTGCTTTCTAACTTTTTAAATAAATCGGTATAGTATTTCTTGATTAGACTGACACTGGATAATCACAAAGTGTATCTTATCTCTCTGCACTACGCGATGAGCTGTTGCTGTGTTTTCTTTATATCATATCACTACCTGACACTCATTCCGTAATAAAATCCTGCCCTCACAACTGACATCCGTTACTGGTCGGTGACAAGCTTCCGAGGTGGATTAGAAGTGTAATATTGGTGCTTCAACTTCAGTCTGTTACACTGTGTCAGCACCTTTCCGCTGATCATGAGGCAAAAAGAAAATGTATATTCCTGATTGGAAGGACGATCTGAAAGGTGCTAAAGCTAAAGGAAAGCAGGAGAAATTCTAACAAAACTACAAGGTACTGTGAAACAAAAAAAACTCGGACGGAGATCCAATGAAATATGAACTCAGACACTTCAGATGCTGATAGAAACAAGTCCATGTGCTGTAAACTGGAAGAACTTGCAAGCTCCTCCAGCATGTGGATGTGGATACGTACATATGGGCAGCATATGGGAAATGCTCGAGCCAATGCATGGCGCGTTTCCATCAAACCTGTAAAGCTGAGTGCCCCACCACCCGCTTGCTTCAATCCGGGTTGTGTGTGGTTTTTCCATGCGTGTGTTCTAGCCCTTGCATAATCCTCTCTGCCACTGTTCTCAACATGAGCAACAGGATATTTGGGCTCCCTCGTGTTGTCAGCTATATTATCTTACCCTCACCTTCCTCATCCACTTTCATAATGAACTCCAGTCTACCATGTCATATGATGCTGTCTGTTAGATTTTCTCTATCATTTCTCTCTCCTCAGCTCAGGCCGGCTGACTGGGTTCGATTTGTGAATCTTGATTCTTTTTTTTTTTGTTATGGAAGCTGAGAATGTTTGCTGAATTTTAACTACTTGGCACTTCAGTTGGGGTATAACCTCTCACACTTTGTGTGTTGGATCATTTATGCAACACTGTGTGACCGTATTTTACATTCTTAAGTGCGAGTTAGTAGAACGTAATCACAATGACTGAGCTCATTAGAAGTAGTAAGGTGTGACATATGGAAGTATTTTTCAGTAAGGCCTGACTTTTAATTGAAATGGAGCATTTTTTTTAACTGGGCTGCATGTGGTGCAAACAGGGGTTAGTGCTATTGCCTGGCATCAGGAAGGTATTGGGTTCAAATCCTGACTTGCGCTCTTTCTGTATGGAGTTTGCAAGTTCTCCATGTCTCAGCGGGTACTCCAGCTTGCTCCTACAGTCCAAAAACATGAGTATTAATTTCAATGGGCTCTATAAATCGTTCTGCGTGTCTTTTTGTGAGCATACATAGTTATTTGTCTGGTTTGTCTCCTTTTTGCCTATCCAGAATGTACCCCCATAATCCTCCTGTAGACAATGGATGGTATGATGAATTAAAATCAGAGCACTTTCAAAAGCTGCTCAGTTAAATTCCTGAAACATTATGGTGTAAGAAAAACTACTCCCGCCTCACATATATATTCAGTGTTTGATTTTTTGGTCACAAAAATTTAACATCAGAAAAAGATAATCTGAATAAATACAAAATACATTTTCCCAACAATGCTTTACTTTATTAAAGGAAAGCTATCCTAAACAACCTGGCCCTATGTAAAAAAGTAGTTGCCCATAAATCCAGCCACTGGTTTTTGTTTGGCATAACTGCCAGTAAGTCTTTTGCGTCACTGTTAAGGAATTTTGGTGCACCCTACTTTGCAGAATTGTTTAATTTCAGCCACACCGCAGCAATTTTTGACACAAGCGGTCTTTTATGGCCAAGCAATAGGCATCAAATTTAAACGTTGACTGGGCCACCTCCAAACCTTCATCTCGTTATCTAGAGGTGGGCTTGCTGATTTGCTTTGGATCATTTTCCTCCTACAAGATCTGAATTTGCTTGAGTCATGCAGTAATATTTTTCAGTATATATTATACTCAATATATTATAGTATATATCACTTACAGTGAAACGTCTAGGTCCAGAAGTCCCTGGTCATCACCATTAATCCCTGTCTGTATGATGCTCTTTTTCGAAAATTCTGCTTTAGATTTATACCAGATGTAACCTGATGTACACATTCCAAAAGGTTCTAATTATGCATTATCAGTCCACATAATACTTTACCAAAACTCTCAAAAAATTCTAAGTATATTTTTTGGGTAAACGGGAGATGATCCTTTGTCTTCTTTCTGGTCAGCAATGGTTTTCCTTGAAGCTCTCCCATGGATGTCATATTCGTGTTATTATCGTAAAGTAGAATTATGAGCACTGGGCTTCACGGAGGCAAGGGGGGCAAGAAGTTCTTTAGATCTTGTTTTGGATTTTTTGGTGACCTCCTAGATGAGTCACCACACTCTTCCAATCTTGCAGTAATATTGGTAGTTTCTAACTACTTCATACACCCCCACTTCATCCAAATTTAGTGCACACAATGTATTTTGCATCATATTAAACATTAATGTACATTAATGTGTATCAATGGTACTTACTCTCAACAGTCAGGGTGATAGGTTGACTGGTTTTGTTCTCTCCGTTGATGTCATTCACAGCTTGCACATAGTAGCGGCCTGCATCTGGTGCCACCGAAGACAAGATAACCAGTGTGTTGTCCAAAGTAATTGCGCTGAAAAGGTGACAGAACAACATGGATCCAGTTATTAGAAAATAAAAACTCAGACATGCATTCTAAAAGTTAAAGAACAGCCACAATCTGAGTTCCAGTATAAGTTTCTTCAAAAGAAAATGCAGTTGGCATCTTCAGAGGCTGCATTGTCTAATTAAGGCTAAATATGTTTGAAGTTTAGTGGGTCCACTCTTGATCCCACCGCTGAAAGGAACATCAAACATTTTACCATTTAATTACACTGTTCAAGCAGCGTTAAGTCGATTGATTTACAATGTGTAAACAATGTGTAAGTGCTGAACGTGCATAGGAGAAATATCGACATGCTCTCCTTACTCAAATATGATGTCCTTGCATAATAAGTCAGAGCAATTAATTGGATGTTTGTACCACGCCGCTTCCTGCGACCTGGATCTTGGCAGCTATCCACTTTTGGAGACACTAACATCCTATCTACTGGATGCTGAAAGATAATGTCTAAATAAATAAACACTGATTTATTTTTTCAGCAATGGGTCTTATAGAGCTTAACCACTAGTTTGTTTCTGACTTTTTCAAGCATTCCCTTTGACTCTCTATGAATTTACCAGCTTCTAAAGATGAAATCCTCCGTCCTGATGCACAAGTCCCCTGACCGTGTTTGCAATCAATACTCTATTATTATCTGAACCTGTTCCACACAGCATGATACCATGTTAAACTGGGTGCCTGGCTCCTCACATCTTTCTTCTCTTATCCTTTTTTCGTCTCTTCTTTCTCATCCATCTACTGCTCAGTCTTGCATTTCTTTTTGCTTCCGTTCACCTTTTCACTAATCACTAACTTAACATATACCAAATGATGACAAAATGATGACACTGGCTCTGCATCATAGAGAGAAAGCCCACTGAACATTTGCATCGTGTGCTAAAAGGTACAGAGAAAGTGTGAAATCTTCTCAATTCTGAGTACCATGTTATCCCTTTTTTGCCTAGAAAAAAATATTTGGTCCACTTCTAATGCATCCGAACCCTTTCACCAACTTGTATCAACTAACTCAGTCAACTCCCACAGCCGTTTTTTTGTTTTTCTGTGTCCATGTGACTGACAAGCTCTATGAAACCTTTGTCATATACAGAAACACTTATGCCAGCTTTACAAATGGTGTACTCTGCCGCCCATTTATCCCAACCTGGTCGGCATGAGGGAAATTTCTTTTGCAGTTCTTTAGTAAAGGTACACTTGGGCTTTGATATGTTTTTTTTTATATATATATTGAATTAAACAGCAGCAGCAGCGGTCCCAGCGCTGCCTCTCTGTTCCGTGTGTGAGCAGAGAGGAACCAACCGCATGCAGCAGCTTGGGGAGGATGTTACACAAAAGGAAAGCTGTCAATTACATGCATTGCACCAGTCAATTTAAATACATTGGTGCCTTGACGTAGCACGGGTTTAATTGGTTCTGTGATGGAGTTCATTATTCAAATTACTCAGATGTCAAATCTACTTTCCCCATTCAAATAAATTGAAAACCCATTATTCCATTCTGGAGCCTCCCAAAAACGCAGCCTTTTTTGTTACATGGTTTTGAATAAGAGAAATGTACTTATAAATAACAAACACAGTATTGTATAAAAACACAATACAATAGAATGTAGTGAAATGAACAGGTTTTCTTACGTACAGTATAGTATATGTACAGCATTTACCAGGGAGATCAAACGACATGAAGATGCTGACGGACGTGAGAAGGGCTGAACAGAATCTCGTTTATGTATTTTTCCTTTTGTGGAAACCCCTGGAGGGGTTTTCATTTAAACCTGTCAGATTTAATTGGTTTCATCCTCCTCCTTTATGAATATCTCTGAAATAAGTCAGGCAATTGTCGTTAAAGAGTGTTGTTGCACGCTCAGTTGTCACGTTTTCTCTGGGATTCTTATGAATAAAATCTGATAGTTTCTTCCACATTCCCAAGGTTTCATAAGTTGGACTTAAAAGATGAACGCGTCTGGGGAAAAAAATGACATTTTGTCGCCCTACAGTACATTGAACTTTCACGAAATGTAAGACAACTTCAACCCTACCTCAAGTGTGTAAACAGGGCCATCTGGAATGTTTTGTACCAACCATGTCAGTTCGTACCACATCTTGTTTTGTTCTGGCCTTGATAACTGAGCAATTTAAGTAATTTCAATTGTAACTTGAACTTTAACAAATTTTTACAAAAAAAACATTTATAGTCTAATGTAAAACCATTTGATTATGTTTCTCCAAAAAAAAGAGAGGGAAGGTTAGATTGGTTTGATCAGAGGTCACAGTCTGTAACAATTCAGAGATGTTTTAGTTTTTGTTTTTTCTATCTCTCTTTTTCTTGCTTATTTATGATCTCTAGTTGCTGTTGTTTTAGATTATGTGGATTATTTTCTTAGTCCATTCTATTGTTCTATGTGCATTTTGTATTGCTTCTGTTAGATTTCATCCCTGTGGTTTTCTGTATTCATATCCATTATACTCCTCCCTTCTGCTTTCATTGGTTTCAGCTGCTCCTCATTTTCACCTGATTACTCTCACCTGTTTTGCTATACCTTTTTCCTCACTTCCCCTTGTGTACAAGCTTCCTGGTTTTCTCTGCTCATTGCTTCTTCCGGTGCTCATCCTGATGTGTTGTTGTTTTTCCTCACGGTTGGTGTGTCAGCCCTGTTCTCCATTTGAGCTTCTTGTACCTGTTGTAGGTTGCTTTTTGATTTCATTATTAACATACTGTGTTCACCATTCTTTCTGCACTTGGTTCCTTCACAAACCTACACTCCATGACAATAGTCTGTCATATCTCATAAAAGTCAACTTGCCCAAATATGGATAAGAACCATAATCGATGGAAGCTTGTAATATAAATTATTTTAAAAAATACTAAACAAACCCATAAATTTATATGTGAGATTTGAGCATTAATATTATTTGTCATCTCATCTTGGATCCATCTTGTCTTGGAGCACGAGGAGCTGGGAGACAGGAAGGATTAATAGAGAAATGCATCAGGGCGTTCTTGGTAGGAATCTGGGGATGAAACAAGTGTGGATTTCAAACCAAGACGGTTTGGGTCGAAGAATGGGTAAAACCTGCACTAAACCAATGCATGTGACTACTTTCTCTATACAGGTAAATGTCTTGAGGTATTTTATAAATGCATTTATTTGTAAATATTACTTATTCTCTGTGCCATTCCACTTTGTAACAGTTTATTTAATTTATTAATTATATTTTTTATTTGTAAGCGTGGATTACTTGGGTTGTTATAGACATCTGAGGTGAATCTCATGTTAATAGAAATTTTAGAAATATATTTACTGAGACAAATTTTCACATGTTTAATACTTATTTTACACACAGTATTTGTCATGTTGCTCATAGTAAGATTATTCAATATAGCATTAAAATAAGCACATTTATGGTAAACATTAAGCAACACATCTTTCAGCTTGCAAATATAAGATTATTTTTTATAAAAGTGTTTAAATAGGAGTGAAATATCAATATGTTCTCTTACACATATGCAGTTGTCTGTACAGTTCCTCCAGCTATCAGTACTAAACATGAGATAACTGTGATCTCATAATCAATAACAACAACAAAAAAATATTTGATCCAACGCTTGGAGCACTTTTCTTGCTTATCCTAAGAATTCAAAGTACCCTTTTTATGCTTATTGATGTTTCATAAGTAAAATAAAAAAGTAAGTGGCTGATGAGATCCAGTTTACTTTCTTTAAATTTCCACAGCAAAATACCAGCTCTGCCTCATAGAGCAGACATGATGGAACATGTATGGTCAGTGCACCATGTACAGAAATACTGTCCCTTTAAAACAACACACTGGCGACCTATGCTGTCAGTGTTTACAGTCTAAGATCTATCTTCAGACCGATTGATTCCCAAATATGTCAGAAGCAACCCCAGTGACTAAGCTCATTTGGGATTCACTTCGCATGCTGAGACTAAATATTCTTTCTAAAGGGGCAAGCAAACTTCAATGGCTGCAGCTCATGATCTGTGGTAAATATTTCATGCCAGCTCGCTGGAGTGGTGACATCCTGGACACACACGTATGAATTATGGATCTCTTTTGGGGATGAAGGAAACACAGGAAGTCTCCAAAGCACTGACTGAATCTCTGGTGACTTCTCAGGGATATTCTAAAATAGGAATGCAATCCAGGCCCTAACTTCTTAAGCTGTACCTTCAAAAAAAAAAGGTATATAAATATACATTAGTGTTGGTAGCAATAGCTGAGACGATGAATCCTTTGTTCTCTATGTGCCTTTATTCAACAACTGTAGATTTCAGATTCTTTAACAGTGAATTAATAAGTAACCTGATTTTCTAGAGACATGAAGGTCAAGCTATTTTAATCTTTCATACTTGCATGGAGCTCCTTTAGATGCTCATTTGTAAACTCCTAAAGGTGAAGGTATGATTTGATTGGATTTGACTTTGTAAAGTGCTTTGAGATGACGTGTTATGAATTGGCGCCATATATATAAAACTGAATTTAATTGAATGCTGAATAAAAGTGAGGAGTCGAAGCCATGCAAAGGTATCTTTAGGTACCTTCTGATTCTGAACACCTAGAATGGTCCAGAAGAAGGACTATATTCTCTTGGAACAAAGTCCTTTGTCAGAAAGATGATGGGAACTGTTGCCTTGCTGAAAGATCCCGGGGACCGGTGCATAGATGAGATCCCATCTCCAGTGGGAACTATTTTTCATGCTAGTAATGTTTGATGCTATCGGGTCTAATTAAGTTCTTTCTCATCAGGGAATAAAACTTTCTCCCACCTTTCAATGTCCTAGTTTTGGTGCTCCCCTAAAAAGTCCAAATGTGGCTGCGGTTAGTATGAGTAAGGATGTTAATTTAGGTGTCTTCAAAGACATTCCATTGGATTCTCCATCTCAGTGCAAGAATATTTAAAAAAATGAATTTCTCATTGCCTGCAACCTTGGCTGCGATAGATTATTGTGAGAGGTCTTATAACTCGAAAATCTTTAAAAGATTTCACTTTCAAAGATAGAAAGTGTTTTGCTTTTGCCATCAAGGCAGAAATGAAATTAAAGTCAGCTTTATGAGTAGATTTTTTAATTTTTAGAGGCTATGGTCTTAAAATATTTTAATCAATGGCCTCTTAAAGTTTAAATGCAGTTTTATACATTATAAATTATTTCTTTCTCTTGTTTCTTGCTTGTGTTTCTCACTTTTGCATCTTGAAACTCTAAAGCATAACATGGAGATACATGTAAGTTCGTCCTCAGTTTTAAGATTTTAATTGTGTGTTTATGGACAATTTAATCTTGGCTTGAATTATAATGATAATCATCTTTACTGTCATTGCAACATACATACCAATAAAATTTGTCCTTTGCATGTAACCCATCCCTTTGGAAGCAGTGGGCTGCCATTGTGCCGGCTAAGGGTCTTGCTCAGGGACCCAGAGTGGCAGTCTGTGGGAGTCGAACCCAGAACCTCCAGGACGAAAGCACTTATATTACAATGATAACAGATTCCTTAAAACACAGTATTTTTTTTAAACCTTTGCTATTTGGTTAATTAGAAGTTGGGTTTCCTTAGTTTTAAGCAAAATATTGTTAATATATTGCCTTTCATCTCATCTTGTAAGCTGTTCACACCCAGAGCTGCTGCTTAACATTTTGAGCAAAAGATTTAAGAACCTGGGTGTTTGTCAAGTTTTTAAATTTATAATTTTCCCCAAAAATATCATGTTTCAAAACAAAAAAAGATAAATTTAAAACAAAACTTTTTAAGGTAAAGCAATTTTTCGTTAACAGAATTTCAGATCGGTTCATTAGCTGCTCACAGTATTGTTCACAGTAAAATTCACATTCTGACCTCAGATGCCCCAGATCTTTGTTTCATTTCCCCACAAAGGCCATTTAAAACCTAAATAGCTTTTCAAAGTACCAGCCAAGTTTAGTTTTTACCCATATTATCCACAGTAAATTCTGATTTTATCACTTGTTGGAAGCAAGAGGCAATTTTTTTCCCCTTGCTGGCTGATTTAATACGCTCCCCTGCAGAGCATCTCTCCCTCAGTCTGTAATCAGTGCCGGTGCAGTGGGGGTCAAACACAACTTAGTTACGCAGCTTGTTCAGCAGATGTAACTGCTCCCAGAGCTTGCCAGACCTCAGGGATCAAAGACCACATGACGCTGGAAGAAAATAAAAGTAAGCCAATTATGCTGAATGCCTTTACGAGTGTATCAAGGAAGCAGGAAGAGGAAGATAAGAGTTCAGTTTCAGAAAGTAATGAAATTGTTTTTTTTTTTCTTGACAAGCTTCCTGAAGTTGATTTTGTTCTTCTTTATCTCTCATTTACTGTCTGAACGCATTCCAGTCCTCCTTATTCAACTCCCCGTCTCCCAGTGGTGTTGTGAGCAGCTGTCTGAGGCACGTCTGTAACGATGGCTTACCACGCATCAGGCACGGTGCAGGGATTTATCAAGCCGCAGAGCAGGGAAATTTGGACAGATCAGATATGTGTGAACATGTCTCGGTCTCCGTCTATTTATTTATTTTTTTTCTTGTTGTTTCTTATGTTTATCCAAAGATGCCACAATGCCCGCCATTTTTTTATTTTAACAACTTCCTTTTCCAATACTATGCCATGGAAAGAACTGCAGTGCATGGGATAGACAGCAGGCTGGACTGCAGCACAGAAACAACTCGGCTGCTTCACTACAGCAACCAGCAGTATTAGTCTCATGTGCAATTAGTGTCTTGTAAATCAAATTATTTATGTTGAGTATCAAGGATGATTCCTATTGACTTCTAGCCTTATCGTTCATTGGCACTGTCATCAATAATGATGAGGAGGATGTATTTTTGATTGAGATAGAGAGACAGGGGTTTAAATGTTTAATTTCTTACATCAGCTTCCAATCTCTAATTTCAATTATTGCAAATAAATTGAATCCCCTCAAAATTAAATTAACAATGATCCAGTCCGCTCTGTTTAATAAAAAAATAAAAAAAACAATCATCCACAGACTCCTTATATCTTCCAATCTGTTTCAACCAGACTTTGTCCGTTGTGTGTATCCCCTGTTGTGTTAATCCAGTCCAGAGCTGGCCTGACCCTAGCAAACACACACACACACACACACACACACAAACTGGAGTGTTCTGGCATCTGTTACGGCTGTGAGGAGGCCTAACCCTGCTCCCCAGCCCCGGACCTCCATTACATGTAGACAAATAGCCCCAGTTGGTTAGGGGTTTCCCCCAGGGTTGAGAGAGAAAGAAAGAGTGAGTGAGTGAGGGAGAGAGAAGGTCGACAGAATCAAGCGGCTCACATTGCTGGCTAAATTATGAGTCAAGCTACGGGCAGTGGACAGATGAAAACAGCGAAAGAAAGCTGCAACAAGAGCAACAGGCCGCGTGCCCCATTGCTCTATAGATGTCTGCTGAGAAAAAAAAAAAAAAAATCCCAGCTCCTGGGGATGCAGAGATGGACGAGTGCTGCTAATGAAAACAGCCACTCAGTTTCTCACCCGGGGCAAAAACTAGAGATTTGTCTTACCGTTCACGCTTTGCTTCACTGCTGTTTTTGTGCTTCTAGAGTTCATACACCTTTTTCACAACAGAATTACATACATTTCCAGGATCAGGAATAGATCACTCAGAGAATGAATAGATGGAGGGACGGGTGGATGGACGGACATGGAATGACTGCAACCCTCAGGACCAGGAGTTCTCACCTGCATTTTATTACCACTGATCAAGGCGTTTGCAATCAACATACCCCACAACTATTCATTGAGCTGGAATGAGCTTTTGTCCTGCAGGTGATATTACTTATAGTAGCTCAGAACATGTGATGTTTATGATCCAGAAGTTTTTTTTTTAAAGATCCATAGCTGATGCATTATCACTTACACATTTAATATATGGTGAATGTACACTTATCTTTTTATTCCTTAGAAGAATGCATATTGGAAGTATTTTAAAAACACATTACTAACGGTAGTTGATTATATTCATTCATCTCTCTGTTGGGTAAACAAAGGGGTTCAAGAAAACAATGAAATCCTTTTTATTTGTGTTCAGAGTTTGATGACATGAGCTTCTCTTCTGGAAGCAGCTGGATCTAGGTAGAGCGGACGGAGGCAAGATGGACTCAGACTGAGAACAGAACCAAACCACCAAGAAGGAAGCCTAATCAGATCATCCAAGCTTGATCAACTTATGCATGATTCAAATGTGAAATGAATGATTTTGTCCAAAATATATATTTTTTTCCAAATAAAAACCTAAAGCTCCAGTAAAGTTATTATCTCACATCTTCGACTTCTTCACCATCACTCAGAAACTTCCTTCACGAGTGTTTTTCCTCTTCATGGCCAATTTGGCTTTGGAGTAATCCAAAGTGGGAAAGCATTCAGTATCCTGGGCCAGATAAGACAACCATGAACTCTTTTTAACAGGACGACCTTCATTCCTGTTTGAACAGCTGTTGTGCAGCGATTTCCCCATCAGCAGAGGTGAAAAAATGGGGTGAAGAGAACCGAATGTCAAGAGAGAGTGTCCAATTCACTGAGAGGTGGCCCAAGACCTGTTTTGATTTTTTGATAAGGCCAGGCTATTTGCTGAGAAGCTGAGAGACCTAAAATGTTTTTTTTTTCTCAGAATTCCTCCTTGTTTTTCTTTTTCTTTCAGACCTTACCCTTGGATTTAAGTCAGGTAAAATAACGGCAAATTACTCAAGAAACCAGTGAAAAACATTGATAGACGTTTAAAAGCTCAGAATTTTATCAGCCTAAATAGAATTTTTAAGATATTGTTTCCTTCTTTTCCCTTTTATCTGGTAAGTATATTTTGTTAGGGTGAGAAGTTTTATCTTTTTAGGGGATGTGGGCTGTGTCAATACTTTTTACAAGGTGAAGGCTCTTCATTAGTTATCCTCAAGGCTGCAGGTTTTGAGAGCTAAATAGCCTGACTGATAATACACACATATGCTGATAATACACACATATGCAGTAGCAGCAGCATCAATACCCTGTCTGATAACCTTCACACCCATGGCAGCAACTTGATTAACCTGGAGTTGAACAGAGAAATAGTCCTTGTACAAGCAAATTTGAATTCTTAATAAATTCTCAAATTAGAGAAATAGTTTTGTGATATTTTTTTCATATAGAAAATATTTTTTCCCCCAAATCAGTGATTTCATGTTTACTGTTCCGTATATGTGTTTATTCCTATTTTAGTCAATTGTTAGAAAGTTGAATATCTTATTATTTTATTGCAATTTTATTAGAGGCGAGAATATACTATATACATTTTCATAGATATCAGTTTTGTACGGTGGCCCAGAGGTGTCAACACTAGTACAAAAGCCGCAACATAAATTCAAAAGCCGCAACACAAATACAAAAGTCGCAACACAGATTCAAAAGCCGCAACACAAATACAAAAGCCGCAACACAAATACAAAAGCCACAACGGAAATAGGCGCAATGGAAATATAAAACCACAACGGAAGTGACGCAACAGTTGGTTGTTATACATGACAGAAGAATAAGAGGCAGACCCGCCAAAACAATCTACGAAGAAGGAGCTTCGCTTGCGGACTCACAAGCAAATATTTTGTGATGCTTTAAATTACTGTATTTTAGTAAACATTATCTCACCAATGCTCCTTTAAATGTACAATAAGATGTTTCAAAGAAATTTTGGAAACAACCCACCGTTACAGATTTTAATAGTTAAATCATTTTCTTGAATCTGATAAAATTCATTACATGAATATAATTTAGATCTGTTATATTGATCATGGATGGATGGATGGATGGATGGATGGATGGATGGATGGATGGATGGATGGATGGATGGATGGATGGATGGATGGATGGATGGTTGGATGGATGGATGGATGTGTATGGATTACAACCCTAAGGACCAGGAATGTTCACTGAATTTCAATCATCCCCTGATCAAGGTGTTTGCAAACAGCATTACCCACAACCCCTCAATGAACTGTGTTGTCCTGCAGATGCTGCTCCTCATAGTGGTTCAAAACATGTGATGTTTATGAACCAGAAGTGTTTTATTTAATGATCCATGGGGAAAATATTATTCAGACAAATATTTTTCAGACTATTTCACTTTCCATATTTCTCTACATCTAAACAAAATACCTTCTGACTGTAAAAAAAGAAGAAAAAATGTGTCTCACTGAGTTGATAAGCAGCAATACTAAAGATTTTAACAGTAGTATTCTTGTTATTTACAACTTAAACATTTGCATGATTTGACTTCAGTATCCCCGCTTATTCTAACTTTTCTATTGTTCTCTGGGTATGATTGTGTGGTTTCTTTTAGTAACACCTGCTGTTTGTTATTACTACAAACAATAATTTTAAATTTTGTACAGCTGGTAAGCCCAATTATCCACAAAACAGCAGAATGTTAAATTAATCTATGATGACGGTAAATCTTGTGAACTCTGATGTAACAAAGTAGGAAAAAATAACACAAACTAAACAAATAAAGCACATGGACATTTGTTGCCTGAGATCCCAGTATATTTAATTTTACATATCTGATTAGTCAACTATATAGCCGAAAAGGAGAAAGAAAAATAATCTATTGAAGGTTTTTTATTCGCTTGAAGAAATTATATGGATAACTTGAAACTGTGAAATTACATTTCAATCTGAAAGACTCACACGGAAAGAAAAGACAATTAGAAGAATTTTATTTATACAATATTTTAAGACTTCGGTGGAGTGGAGATAGATGAAGTTTGTTCAGTCCATAGACGCTGGTTTGCGAGATGATCTGCTTGAGCTGAATTGGTGGGATCCAGTAGACTGCGTAAGCTGGTACCAGTGCTTCACTCAGGAACCCAGAAAGATAGATGTCCAACTTGGATAAACACAGGTTTGCATGAACTGCCCATGATGAGCAAGCATGAAGCGACTGTGGAGTGGAAAAACTCCCCATTGGGAAGAAACCTCTGGCAGAACCAGGCCCAACATGGCGGTTTTCTGCCAGACCGATTGAGATGTGACAGGGAATGCAGTAAGAGTCCGAGAGGAATTACACTCTGATAGGGACGAGGTTAAAGGGGAAAGCCAGATGGAGCTTGGCTACGATGGTGGAGAAGGGGATGGAGGTGGGTTGAATCAGGGTCATCAGAGTCCAAATCAGACATTGCGCAGCCACTGCTTGCTTGCTGGGTAGAAGGCTGGGACGTGGATTTGAAGTTCTTTTAAGATGAACCCAGGATGCTGATTGGCTTCATGGAGGAGCAGTTCAAAGATGATTGGCTTGCGTCAGAGGCGGACCAGCCTCTGATTGGATGGAGGTAGGCAATAGAGTTTCTTCAATTGAACTTCCGCTTTAAGCTCCATTTTCACATTTTTATCACGCTGCGACAAGTGTATATTGTTAGAATTTAAAGTGATAGAAAAAGCACTGTTTAGCGGAATAAATAAATATATGATGTTAATTGTTTTTCCCAAAACATCTAAAATGCATGGCATTTTAGATGTTTTGCCTTTACACAGATGTTCCTTGATAAAATCCAGTGCAACCAACTGGCGTCAGAATTTTCCTAAATAATGATCTGAATGCACATTTATAAAACAATATCTTAAACACATTGACCTAATTATATTGTAATTTCCCTACTAACTTAAAAATTGCTGTTTGTGATACATAAAAACTCACATTTACTTCAAAAATTGTATCTTTTGTTATATTTTTCACTCATGGAGGTCACCATTTTTTTACTTCCGTAATGCATGCTGGGTTAATGATGCGGTTAGGTCCTACTGGACTGCAACCCGCAGAACGATCCGAGTTGTTTATTTTATTATGTTTGACTGGTGTAAATTTAGACAATGCCTCACTGGGTCGCTGCTGGCTGTAATTTCAGAACAAAGAACTACAGAAACGGTGAGGTAAGTCTTCACGAAAGAAAAGCGCAATGGGAAAAAGCCATAGAAAGAAGACCACTTCCGAAGGACACACATCTGTGCTCTCAACACTTCTCTCCAGAAGACTTTGAGTCATTTGTACCAACAAAATTGATGAAGGAGCTAACAGGTGGGCGTCAACCGTGCAAGCTAAAACCAGCTGCCGTGCTGACTATTTTTATTCATAAAGCGCCTAAACCCTGCCGCTTTGCGAGCAAAAGACGTGGGGAGAAATATCAGAGGCAGCCAACACCGGAAGCCTTTTAAATAATGCCGATACCGAATGTAAAATCATGGACCCGACACCAGACCAAAGAAGAAACTCTAAACAGGTGTTAACGGACCAAAGACCATACAGACCAGATCCTAAGCAAGTGTTATTAGACCTGACACCAGACACAGATCACTGTTTGCAGATTCTTACAGTCTTACAGAGTCGTAAGACTCTTACAGGGTAGGTGTCATTCATAATTTTTTTAAATATATTATTATTATTATTATTATTATTATCATTATTAAAATAGATCTTTCTCAAGTATAGTCTATTGCAGTGACGTGCGGTAAGGTTCATAGCTGAGGCCCTGACGTCATCAGAGTCAGATTTACAAATATATATACTCTACAGAGTAGACTCATTGCAAAGTGCTGAATTGAGTCAAATAAACTCACCAAGAGACATGGAAAAAATATTGATTCTTTGATGAAAAAAAACTAAATTATTTGTCATTTGATCGGTAACAGTTTATGAGTTATGATGGATTTCTGCATTTGTAACACATTCTAAAAATATAATACACATTATGCACATTTCATTACAAAAGCAAAACATGAATAATTATCGCTGTCTTACCTCTACTTATAAATGAATGCAGCGCTCTTTCTGCACAAAAATATCGGTCATTTTCTGGTAAAAGTTCTCTTTATCTTTCTTCAGTTTTAAAAGTCTCTCAGTCTCAATGGAGATCACTGCCAGGGAGGAAAACCTTTCTTGATCAGTCCTGTTCCAGCTGTATGTTTTGAGTATTTTTAGTACTTTACTTGTTTACCATAACTTGCTAATAATACATCCATAACTTGCTGTCACTTTACAGTTTTGGGATCACGAGCATTGCCCCTTGAGCGCCCCCTGCCTAGAGGCCAAGGAACTGGCCTCTAGGCAGGGGGCGCTCCGTAAATTATGGAAAACCTGTACATAACTGTTTGAACAATTGAATGTATGATCTAGAGACAGGAAGATGCATTCACAGAATGGAAGCCAGCGCAGTTAACATGGGATTGCGCAATCCCAGGGGAGGCCAAGCTCGCTGCGGCCTCACCGGCTTCACTATCAAGCGCCACCAAGGATTTACATGGAAAATAGTGAAAAGTCTGTGATTTTAAAGAAAATATGATCAAAAATGAGGAAAGTAGATAAAAAAATTACTTTTTTATTACAAATGACTGAGTGAATCACAATGTTTATTATGTTATCATCATTATATATTTTCTTTCTTTCCATGCTGACAAGTGAGGCCTGGCTTCACTTGCCTCCCCTGACTGCACGTCACTGGTCTATTGTTGCAACTAATTGTGGATCCCTTTAAGCTTTGAACATCTCAGAAAGCACAGTTCAATCTGTCCTCTGCAGAAAGGAAAGAGTATTGCATAACTGCAAAACTGTAAAGATATGGCCATCCAAGTTTACTCTGTGAGAGCCAAAGAGATCCACATTTCAGGAGGGAGAATTAGTCAACAGGACAGCTATTGCTTCTGCACTTAGGAATATGGTGGGTGTGGAAGAAGGGTAAGAAGAAAATGAACACTAAAGATCCACCTTAAACACAGAAACTCCATGGTGAAGCATAGTGGTGGAAGCATCGTGGTGTGAGGATGTATTTGTACTGGTCAGAGTTGACAGAGGGAGCTAAATGACAAACAATCATGGAAGAACCTCTGTTAGAGCTTCCAAAAGGCTAGAGATCGGGGTGGAGTTTCACGTTTCAGCAGAAGAATAATCCTAAACATGCAACCAGAACTACAGCAGAAACATTCAGATCAAAGCTTAGCCATGTTTTGGAGGGGCCAAAAGATAAGTCGACTTCATTTATAAAACGTTTTAAAAACAGTGGGGACAGACCAAAGTACTGAACAACAAGAATGATTAAAATAGACAATAAAACATCAGAATTTAAAACAAATCTAAAAAATAGAAATAAAAGTAGAAATAAAATCCAAGTAAAATTAGCAACATGAGAATTCAACATAGACATAAAAAGAGGGTCAGATTTGAAAATGTTTAGTGAGAAGGCTATTCTAATTTGCAGCAGCAAAGTGTTCCATAATTTGGGAGCTGCAATGGCAAAAGCCGGATTTCCCTTGAGCTTCAGTCGTGTCCTTGGCACCTCCGGCAACAGCTGGTAAGCTGATCTGAGTGACAGAAAAGGGGAGTGCAGGTGCTCAGAAGAGGGGGTGGCAAGACAATTTAAGCCTAAGAACAAGAGAAAATGTTTTAAAACAAACTGTAGAATGGAGAGGCAAAAAAGTGGGGGGTAAAAGGCTCTCTCCTCCACATTGCAACAGGTTTGTGACCAACCAAAGACACTGTAAGGATAACTCACTCCCAGGTACAAATAATTACAGTAATCCAGCCAAGTCGTGACACAGACACGGAATAATGTATTAAATTCATGTTTCAACAATATCCTTTTTGTTTTGGCCAGTTGCCTGGAGTGAACAATGCTGGATTTCACCACTGCACTGATCTGCCCATCCAGTCTAAAATCACTATCCATTTTAAAACCAAGGTTTGTGACAGCAGGCTTTCTGTAATCTGCCAGACATCCCATGTCTATACAAGAAGAATACCAACCAGTGACATTCGGACTCAACATCATCACATCAGTCTTATTTTCTTTCAAATAAAAACATAAAATAAAAAGAATTGCCATTCATGCCTTTAATGCCTCAGGACATTCATTTAAACCTTTCATAGAACAGTCATCCACCTATTTTAGGGGCACATAAACTTGAGTATCACCTGCATAACAATAAAAAATAATCTAATGCTTTCTGAAAATGGAGCCAAAGGGGCAGGGGATACAGGGAAAATAGCAGAGGTCCAAGAATCCAGCTCTGCAGGACCCCACACCAATGGAACAGAGGAGGGCGTGCAGTCATTTAGTCCAAGAAAACAGCTTATTTCATCCAGGTACGATCTAAGCCTCTCTAGTGCACTACCCCAGATTCCTACACAACATTCTTAGTGGAACATCAGAATGTTATGATCCACTGTGTCGAAGGCAGCTGTTAGATCTAAGAAAACCAGGATTGTATGGTTTCCCAAATCTTTCCTGAGGAGAATGTCATTAAAAACCCTCAAAAATGCAGATTCCAGACAATGAAGATGATTAAAGCCGGGCTAAAAAACTCCAAGTACCTAATTTTCCTTCAGAAAGATTTCCACTTGGCTGTAAATGATTTTCTCCAAGACCTTAGAGAAAAAGGAAAGCTTTGAAATAGGCCTAAAGCTTGATGGCAAAGTGGGATAAATGCAATATCTTTGATCGGTGGTTGGGCTGTTGCCTGTACATTTTAGGAACCACACCTGAGGCCACACTGTTGTTAATAAGGACCAGAACAGATGGACCGAGAACAGAAATAACCTTAAAGAATCGAGGAAGAACAGCATCGGGAGGAGAACCTGAAGGCTTCAGATGATCAACAACCCCAACAAGTCTAAAAAGGTCTTGCTCTAAATCCAACTGAAAATCTGTGGTAAAACCTGAAACCTGATGTTCAGCTCTATCCAAGCTGACTGAGCTTGAACTAGTTTACAAGGAAGAATAACCCTAACCCCTCTTGATTTACAAAGCTGGTAAAGACCTCCGAACTCTTGCAGTTTTATCTGCAGCTAATGCCCGGTTCACACTGAAAACTTTTGAAATTACCAGCAAAATTTCAAAACCTGCGAGGATAAAAAGAAAATAAATCTACCTATAACAGCTTTGTTAGAACAGTTACCAGAGAATTATGGGAGAATTATGATAGCATTAGATTCTATGAGAGAATTAGATTCTAAGTATATAAATTCGAAATCAAAGTGTCTATAAGGATTTTTTTTAAGCCACATCTTTCATGACAAAATGAACAGAAGCAGAGCTGACTAGTTGTTACACTGTAGTGGATTTGGAGGTCAATTCTCTACACTACTGGAGTGGATCTATCAACACCAACATTAATCTTTATACACCACAAGCTCATAATTGAATTTGGTCTTCAGCTGGAAAGTTTGCAGCCTAAGATGTCCACTTTCCAACAAGAAATAAATGAACATGGCATACTCATTCTATAACAAAATAATTTTTATTAAATTAACCATGATAATTTTTTTCTCCTTCAGATGCAGTAGCGCAGAATAAACTATTTTGCATTCCTGGAAATTAAATGTGAAGAATCTATTTAAGCTCTTACAACATCCTAAAATTAAACACAGCATGAACTTCTAAGCATAGAGTAAAACCAGATGCCGGAGTGTAATTAAAAAATAAACAAACGTGTTGTTGGGTTCATCACAAATGCTAAGCAGTTGTAAAGAAACTCAGACGGAGGGTTCAGTTTTTAGCAGCCATTGTGACAAATAAAAAATCCATAGCACAGGAACTGGGCATCACAAGCAACGGACAACGATTGATCAGCGGCTACAGCAGATCACTTGGGTGAATTGTGATGTGTGTTCATGCCAGAGATGTCCTCTTGCCCTCTTCCAGGTCAGCCTGCAATGATTCTTCTACAAGCCTGTTGCAATGCAATGCAGATAAATCCATGCCAAAGTGCCAATAAAAAGTTTCAGCAAGAAAAACAAGAGGCAGTGGATTTAGTGACGTGTTGTCAGAGGTAAAACAGCGAGAGGAAAGGTTCTGCTTCTGCATCCAGTGACAAGCTCACCCTCTTGCCAGCAGCCCCAACAGTTCCTGGCAAATGTGTGCACTGACGGATGTTCTGATTATACACCACATTAAGTCTCCAGAATAACACAACAAATCACACCAGCTTAATAGGGAAGAATTTGACAAATGCATTTCTGTTCAATAAGGAAGGAATAATGACATTTAGTTCTAAATAATTATTTTCACGCTTTGCGCCATGTTTTCCCATCACAATACAACATTGATATTGTTGTCTAAGTGGAACGTATTCATGCAGTCTTAATAATCAGAAGAGATATGAGACAAACACGGACACATTTTTGAATATGGGACCAAAAGAAATGCATAGATTGAAGACTTCGTAAGAATAGTAGAGTAGCAGGGGAATCTGCATGTTTGGAGTGTACTTTCAGAGACAGAATGAAAAATCTTTCTTTTCGCCAATACCAGCAGCTGCAAGAGCCACATGGCAGTGAGACAGCATTCATGGTGCCACAGTGAGACACTGCCAGGGGGAGTCTGGCAGCTTGAAAGCAAAATATGGAGTATTCATTAAGTTGCTGTAGGTTTTCTTTACACATCTAGGTCCCAGCTAGTGTGTTGTGGCCACATGGAGGAATATTATGGGTGCAGCATTTTTCTTTTTTTTACCTGCGCAGTGTGTTTAACTAAGAGCTTTTGGGTGAGTGAAACAATCCACTTTTGCCACGGAAATACATGAATCACGTCGGCTTCCACCCACAGTCTAAAAACATGACCGTTAGCTTAAATGGTCTCTATAAATTGCCCTTATGTGTGAGCGTGTGTGCATGGTTGTATGTCTCTGTGTTGCCCTGTGTTGGACTGGCAACCTGTTCAGGGTGTCCCCCACCTATTGCTCAACACCCTACACGGATTTGCGGGTATAGACAATGGATGGATGAATTAATATGTTTATGTCAGTCAAACACATGCTTTGCGTATGCTTTGATTTAAACCATTCAATTGTAGCTCCGGCTGGCTGTATGCTTAGAGTGGTTGTCCTGCTGGAGGGTAAAACCACCACCTCAGTGTAGGTTTGTCTTCCACGGTTGCTCTGTATTTAGCTCCATCTATCTTCGCATCAACTTCTTCGATCAAAATTACAATAATCTTTCCCAAATGCCAGATTGTCCCACCAGAGGTATGTACTAATCTCTGCAGCTCCTCCAGAGTTGCCATAGGCCTCTAGGCTGCTTCTCTGATAAAACCTCTCAAAATCTCCCAGCCAATCAGTTTAGGTGCAAGGTCATGAATAAGTTGTGTCATTTTCTTTGAAATACAAGTGATGGATTGAAAAGTGCTCTGTGAGATGTTGAAGGCTTGGGAAATTGCTTGATATTCCGTTTTAAATTTCTGCAAAACTTTCTCCCTGACCTTTCTGCTCTGTTTCTTGGTCTTCGTAAAGCTGTTTGTATAATAATGTTTTCCAACAAACCTCTGAATCCTTCACAGAGCAGCTGGATTCATACTGAGATTAAATTACATGCATGATAACCTCTTTTACTAATTAGCCGTCTTCTGTAAGCAATTTGTTTCACATGATTTTATTTAGGGATTATCAGAGTAACAGAGGCTGAATACAATGGCACACCAGTTGTATTCTGAGTTTTTTTCCCCAGATGTTCATGAAGAAACCGTTGTTAATCATGTATCATTTCCTCCCGCTGCTCCCCTGTTTTCTGTTTATCTATCACATACAATTCTAATAAAATATACAGACACCTGGGGCTGTAATAGGATAAAAAGTTGAAAAGTTTAACAGATAAGCCTACTTTTGCAAAACACTGTATTAGTGACATGTAAAAATATGATCAGAGGTGGATATAGTTGCTAAGAATTGTACCCAAGAAACAGTTGCATTACTTTAATATATTTACTGATGTAGAGGAGAAAAGAAGTCATCCAAAGAATTACTTAAGAGTAAAAACATATATCTAAAAGGGCTACTCAAGTACTGAGTAACGGTTAGTTCATAAAATCTGACTGGATTTGTGAAAATTATGTAATTAGACATAAATATTTGTAAAAATAAATAACACATACACAAAATAACAAAATCAGGCAGAAGGAAAAAAACATTTCCAAATCCTATATTTTTCACAACATAAAGCCCATAAAACCAAAACTTGCAGTAGGTAATATACAAGTTAAAACAGTGCAAACACCAATGACACTATATTCTTTGATGTAGCTTCACTTGATCTTCAAATGGCTCAGAATGCTCATCAGGCAGAATATGACATTAAAACATTGACGCTTGTGTAAAAAAGGTGCCTCCATTTAGCCCAAACTTTAAGCGTATGTCTTTGTCTGTTGCATGTTTGGTGTTGTGATTTTGGCCTGTTTGTGTTTTTAGGGCTGATGGACTTTTCTTCCCCATTCCATGCTCCACACTCCTCTCAGCCACCTTCCAGTCACTACTCACGCATCATAATCAGCTCAACCTGCCACTGACTAATTATTATCAAGCCATTCCACCCAGGACCACCTATATATACCTGCCTCTCACAGTCAATCAGTGCCAGAATGTCTTGTCTCTTCTCATGCCTGCATGTGTTTTCCCCAGGGTTTATGGCGCTCAACCTCCTTACCCTGTGGACCTGTTCTCGACCGGCTCTCACTAGTTCACCACACTAGTGCTTGTGTGCCTTCTTCAGCGTATTCCTGTGTGACTATGTGTCTGCTGAGCCTTCTCTGGGGACTCATCTGCTGTTTGTTCTGGTCACAACTTGAACTGTCTCTGACCACGGATTCTGCCAAGCTCCTTGGACTGCTCTTTCCTGCCCATTCTGCTGTTTTCCGCCATCTTCACCTGGTTAGCCTGGTTCAAGTCATTTTTCATCCGGTCATCTGCCGGTCTCCACCACCATCTCCTGGTCAGTCAGTCTCTGCCATCTTCACCTGGTCCACTCCTGCCATCTACCTTCATCAGCTGTTACAACCATTACCTGCGCAGTGTGTTTAACTAAGAGCTTTTGGGTGAGTGAAACAATCAACTTTTGCCACGGAAATACAGGAATCACGTCGGCTTCCACCCACAGTCTAAAAACATGACCGTTAGCTTAAATGGTCTCTATAAATTGCCCTTATGTGTGAGCGTGTGTGCATGGTTGTATGTCTCTGTGTTGCCCTTTGTTGGACTGGCAACCTGTTCAGGGTGTCCCCCACCTATTGCTCAACACCCTACACGGATTTGCGGGTATAGACAATGGATGGACGGATGGATGGATGAATTAATATGTTTATCTCAATCAAACACATGCTTTGCGTATGCTTTGATTTAAACCATTCAATTGTAGCTCCGGCTGGCTGTATGCTTACAGTGGTTGTCCTGCTGGAGGGTAAAACCACCACCTCAGTGTAGGTTTGTCTTCCACGGTTGCTCTGTATTTAGCTTCATCTATCTTCACATCAACTTCTTCGATCAAAATTACAACAATCTTTCCCAAATGCCAGATTGTCCCACCAGAGGTGTGTATTAATCTCTGCAGCTCCTCCAGAGTTGCCATAGGCCTCTAGGCTGCTTCTCTGATCAAACCTCTCAAAATCTCCCAGCCAATCAGTTTAGGTGCAAGGTCATGAATCAGTTGTGTCATTTTCTTTGAAATACAAGTGATGGATTGAAAAGTGCTCTGTGAGATGTTGAAGGCTTGGGAAATTGCTTGATATTCCGTTTTAAATTTCTGCAAAACTTTCTCCCTGACCTTTCTGCGCAGGAAACGACCCCTAGGAGTAATTTTTTTTTTTCAAAATGTTACTCAAGTAAACGTAACTGAGTAAATGTAACTGGTTACTACCCATCTCTGTGTAAGATCACTTTTTTTTCATAAAAGTTTCATTACAAGACCCCCACATCCTGATTGCAATGTAGGCTTCTTCAACTTTGCTCTTGTAAAAGAACAATAATCAGAGTGCAGACCAACATGTCCTATTTTATGGTGGTTCAGGAAGAAACTAGCAATATCAACATTTGCAGTATACATGTTTAAAAGTGCCCTCCAAAATAGGAAAATATCAAATTTGGAATCAAAACACAATGTGACAGATGAGAAATAAAGTTACAGTAAGTCTCCAAAATCAGTACGAAATTTATTAGCAGTTCGATCGGCTGGAGGCGACTGTCACATGCACTTTGGATCCAGCTATGTTTTCCCCCTCTCCTCTTGCTCAGGTGTGATTAGCCTGAGCACAGAGACACGCAGAGAGACGGACCCCTGAAGAGCCTGCAAATTAAAGTTATGACACCTGAGGAGGGGTAGCAGGAAAATCGGACAATGAGGGGAAATCAAAAAGTAGGGAGGTAGGATAGAGACTGTGTGACAGTGAAAATGGCCTCTGTAGCTTTGGTAACTTTTTTTTTTTTCTCCAGTCGTCTCCTTCCCATCTACTTTCATGTTTTTCCTCACTGCAGCTCGGTCCAATTGCAAAACCCTTTCTTACAGCAATATTGTATTGCAAAGCAGTGTGCATGACAAGGATTAGAGAGACTACGTATCTCGAGCTGATCCTGGAGAGCACTGGTTTTTGGAGAGAGCCTTCATCAAGGTAGAAATTTGTGATTTGCTGCTAATCTCTGTAGCGCTTCCTCAATCTCTCCCCCACTGGTGAAGCTTTGATGCCTCTATGGAGAAAACGCTACTGGCATGAATCAAATTCAATTAAATGATTTTCAATAAGAAAGGCTGCCAGTTATCAACAGTGCTCATTTGCACACTGTGACCTTGGCAGAGCATGTGTGTGTCTGCTATTAGCATTTTCTGAGCTGCAGGGTAGGAAGTGAGGATGAAGAGCAGCTAAGAACGCACAGTGGGTGTTACGGCTTCAGATGAAAGGGAGGAAGGGCCCAAATGCATGGCAAGGGAGGAAGGTGGCAGGAAGGGAGGGGGATACTTAATTTAAACTGATGCACAACTGCAAAAATTGGGCAGGCTAACAAATACACAGGAGGAGGGTGATGCAGGAATTCCTGGAATCACAGAAAGATCTGGAAACTAAATGGGCCACAAACAGTGATTGTTGAATTGCATTGGCAACATAGTTGGGGAATAAAGACAAACTGACGGCTGAAAGGGAAAAAAATTGCTGGTCTCCAGACAGCACACGTGGGGGACTAATTGGTAACTGAAACCAGAGTAAGTAAAAGAAAAAACAAAACTGTCAAAAGGGCACAAAGGCACGAGTTGACACAAAGCAAGAAAAATAAGTAAACAGTATTCAAAATAAAACTGTAGAGTGAAGAACACCTCAGATCTGACCTTCTACCCACAATGACCACTCTCCCCAGGTACCTTGTAAAGTCCCTTGATAGGCCTAGATTATTGAAAATAATCGCTTGGCCTACAACAATTGTCTCCCAGGATCTTTGACATATTAATGCTTTCATGATGTCAGAGTGATATGCTCAGAAAAAAACAGTCCGGTCTAAATGTCTGATGATACATGCAAGTTTGACACCTTCAATGTGAAAACAGCTCCAGTCAGGGGAAGGTTTTGTCTACAAGGGTATATTTACTTTATCTATTATATGTTCTTGGAACTCTTTTGTCCAAAAATGTGGTTAGAAAAAGAGAATCCATGTTCCCTACTGATCACAACATGGCTTGTATGTCCATGTTTGCGTCTAAATGGCAGATCAGACCCTTGAGACAACTCCTTCCTCTGAAGCTCTGACTGCTGCAACCTGAATATAGCGTTGCTGCCAAGATATATTAAGATAACCAGCTTTTGGCCAGCTATACAAAAAATATCTAAACAAATAAATAAATGTTTATATATATATATATATATATATATATATATATATATATATATATATATATATATATATATATATATATATATATATATATATATATAAATAAATTATATGCCAAAAGGTTTATTCTTTACATTTATAAGGGGCAAAAAGCTTTTTATAAGTTATGCCTGGTTTAACAGCACAATTTTATAATTGTGTCAGTTAAAAGAGTAGACTCCAAGCAGGGACTCTACTTGCTACACGGTGCCATTGCATTTTTTTCAAATTTTGGACTTGGGAGTGTTTCCGTCATCTTGCTTTGTGATTGGCTACACATCATATTCAACAGGCTGCGTGTTTGTCCTCAGGGAACACCCCACACGCTAGGATATCAGGCCAAGACAATTCAACATGTTGAATATCCCTGATTTGAGGTCAAAGCTTTCCCGATGTCCTTCCGAGCAGATCACTCTTAACACACCACACACTGCATGAATGTCTCATAAAATTATCTTAAGAGCAATCACAGTAATCAGGGCATCCATAAGATTGTTGGAAGGGGAAGATCGGATCAAAAAAATTTACCTAATTATCTTGTTGTGTGACAATAAGTATTAAGACGTAAATATTATTTTGAACCTTTAATTTTGTCTTAAAAAGCCTCTTCTCTTAGCTATTGAAGAAGTTTATAGATTAGAATATCTTTGTTTTTGTGGTTATTTTTACTAAGTTAAATCTTTAGGACATGTACCTTGTGTTATCAATAAATGTAATACTCAATAATGTTAATCTTTGGTTCCTGTCGTTTTTGAAAATAACTCTTATTTGGCACAATTTTTTATATTTTTTTTATAAATTTGAATCTGAGAAATACACATAACCATATGAATAACATAATTAAATGTAAAGGTTAAATAATTGATGTTTCAGATACATTTGTGCTAGATTATGATATAGATTACTGACTGATTTTTGGACCGTGATTTAAAGTAGCTTGTCAGCGAAATATATAAAACTAATTTAAGCAGGACAAGAGAACTGAATACAGGTTAAGGGAACACCGGTGAAACCTAAAAGTAATTAAGAATAAAACTAATTAATCACTATATTTGACTGACAGACTGGGATTGTAACAAAACTTCAACTAATCACAAACTAACCATCAGAGAAAAACAAAGCAGTGCCACTTCTACTTGAACTAAATCCTGGAAGGAAGTAAAACATGATTAGGAAATATTGAGACTTTGATCTGATGTTTGGGCTTGTGGTTTACTCCCTTACATTTTGTGTATTATATTGCAATTAAAAATATAACATTTCACAAACATCACACAAGCTAAGGTCTTGCAAAAGCTCCTATTTGTACCCAAGCAGTTCCCTCCTTTTACGTAATGACAATCTAACACATTTCCATAATGCCTAGTGGCTAATTTGGCACACTTTAAAACAAACTCAGACTTATCCAGCAATTCTCTACAGAATGGAGACCAGACAAACCTTGTAGTTTCTTTGGCTTCTCATAAAAAAGTTAAAATCAAAGAACGAGAATAATGGAACAATTTTGTGGCTTTGATATAATGGAATAAAGCAAATAAAGCAAACGGCACATCACTATTTATATCAGGAACTGAAGCTATGAAATGCACAAGAACTAATATGGAGGCATACTTGTGCTCTTCAAGACTAGGATCTAAAATCAGCATTTCTTTCAAAATGGGCAAATACAGTCAAAACAGAAGGGATCGCATATGAACGTTAATGTAAAATTGAGGGTAACAAAAAAGTGCTGAATGTTCAATACGAGATAAATGTTTTTCATTTTAATCAGAAAAACATTCTTCCAGACCTACACAATAAGATTAATCAGCATCTAAACGTGTCCAGTACAATCTAAACTCCTCATTTTCCAAGATGTTTGATAAAAGTAATCCAGATTTTTTTTTTTTTTTGCAATCAGACAAACTGAAGCAACCAGTCTTACCCAGATCTACTACAGCCAGCTATTGCTAAGAATCTCTAAGCACTTGTCTCACAGTGTGATTCAGGGTCAGGGTATGATTACTGATGAAGAGGAGCTGATAAGAAAGATTCACTCTAACTAAGGGCAAGGTCACCTCCCACTGCGGAGAAATGCAGATGTGATGAGGCAGAGATTAGAGACTTTTTACTGCCCACACATGCAGGTACACGCAGAAAACACAGTGCCATACAAGAGCATTGAGGAAACGGGTCTCTCTAGAGTGCCTACCAAAAGTATTCCCTCCCTTTGAGCGTTTCAAAACTTTCTCTCATTACGACAAATAAACTTCTGTGTGGCATTATTGGGACTTCACGTCACAGAGCAACACCAAGCAGTTTAACTGGGAAGTGTAAAAAAAGTGTGTTTTCAATTTCTACTAATAATCTGTAAACCAAGTTGTACATTTCAGCCCCATGAAGTCAATACTTCCACTGTTACTAGCTGTAAATCTTCAGAGATCAGCTCAAGCTCAGTCAGAGAGAGCATCCGTGAACATCAGTTTTCAGTCTTATCCCAGATTCTTGATTTGACTTTGGTTTGGTCTTTGACTGGTCTATTCTAACACATCAGTAGGTCTTGATTTAAACCGCTGTATTGTGGCTCGGGGTATATTGATATGATGCGTTCACACTGAACGGGATCCCAGCATATTTTTTGTCTCATTCGCGTGCTTTCTCTACCTTGACATTTCAGCAGCAATTCGCATGGCCAAGGGGGACAGTGCTCCACTTGCTTATCTGCGTCTTCAAATACAAGGAGTTTCTATCCAGTTGTATGCTATCTGTTCAACCCAACATATGGTGGACCAGGATTTAACAGAGTGAGTCATGGTGCTGTATTTATAGTGGAAAGCGCCGCCATCTCTGGGTCCACCAGATCATCCAGAGAATTTCCCAGTTCGGGGAGTCCAGGAGCTGCGGCACTGCTGTACTTCCTTCTGTCCAGGATCCGAAACTGTTATCTTGCTTCGGGGACAGATAACCCATACAACACAGGTAAGGCGAGGATGTGCACTAGAGCGGGGCAGAGGCGGCAACTGGTCGGGACCAGCTCTGGAGTTATAAGAGGAGGACGAATGATGAATGATTTAACAGTCCTTCTAATTAAAACGTCTTTTTTCAAAGCCACTGGCAAACCTTTAAAGAGCATTCCTTACTTCATCCTATGTCAACATAAATTTTTCTATCTTTCTATCCATTTGACTGAAAAAAGCTCTGTCACCACTGCGCTCCTTCACCTTATGTCACAAAAACATCCAGTCCCTGATTGGTTGACGTGACACGAATTGACAAATAAGTTCGCAAAATTAGCGTTGCATCTTTCGCTTCACTCTATTCGCCCTAATCACGCCAATCACATTGCTAGAAACGCATCCTTTGAATTGCTTCACATTGCTTCACTCCTGAATGAGCATCTACATGGGGATAACATGTAAATCACTTGCTCCAGTTTCATCGTTCGCGTTTGGTGTGAACACATCGTTATGGTTGTTTTCCCACTGGAAGGTTAACCTCCAAACAAGTCTTAAGTCTTTTTTTTTTGCCTTTAAATGGTTTACCTTATATTTAGTTGTTTCACAGTAGAGGTGGCATGTTCACACTGATGTGGAGCTTTAGTTTTCCTTGACACACAGCATTTTGTATGCAGGTCAAAAGGCTCAATTTTGGTTTCCTCTGTTCATTCTGTCTTTCATTCTTCCATTCTTGTGGTAGTCTTGTGGTAAACTACAAACATTTTTTTTTCTAACAATAGCTTTGTTTTTTCCACCCTTCAAAAAAAGGGTTGTTTTGTAGCGTACATGGCTAATAGTTGTCCTGTCAACAGATTCTCCAACCTGATCTATGAATCTCTGCATCCCTTCCAGATTTAACATGGCCCTGTGCTGCTTCTCTGATTGAAGGTGATTTATACTCTTTCCATTTTGATGTTGGACTCTTTGAGATATTTAAAGCTCAGGATATCCCTTTACAACCTAAACCTTTTAAAACCTTCACCACAACTTTTTCTCTCATCTTTCTTGGTCATCACTGTGCTGTTTCTTCAGTAATGTTCCCTAACAACACTCTGAAGCAGTCAGATCACCTCTGGATTTATGCTGAGTTTATATGAAAGAAAGCCGGATACTATTGTTTATGTGACGTCTGAACACAGTTGGTTGCACTGGAATGTACTGAGTGATGTCAGAGTAAAGCGGGCTGAATACCCATTGACACTGGTTTTTGGGTTAAAGGTTTAACATTACCTTTAATCTTCAAAATCATGCTCTACTTTGTGAAAAAGTTCAAGGGTCATGGCAACTTTTGCAAAGCTCTGTAGCTGACAATGTAGCCTCCAAATCTTATACCAAAATAAAGAGAAGAAGAAATTTCACAAACAAAATGATGTGCGTTGTCTTCTTAAAATATACTGAAAAGACAACACTTATCTTTTGCACACCACCAACAAAGTTGTACTTGCGCACAAAACATTGGTGTAAATATTATATGTAATGCAAATATAACTATATTTGAGTTATTTCAATTGGGGACCACTCGGGCAACTTTAAGAACAAGGTAGCAAACCCTGTTGTCTTATTAAAACATACAAAAAGACCAAACTCACATGCGACTGCTGGGTGGAATTTTCCGTCCGTCTCTGAACCAGGTGACTTGCGGCTGTGGGAAACTCCGGATCCGTGGAGCTGGAATGACGGCGCCTTCCCCCTGAGAGACAGACTGAGCACGCTCGCCCTCTTCAAAACTGCCCATAACTAGAAGAAGGCAAATAAACCACAAACACAAAGTCAAACAGTGCAGGAGGGTATGACAGACAACACAGGAGCGTTGAAAAGCCAATGTAGAGCTACCGAGACAAACGTCTCTCCCCTACTTTTGGTGACCTCAGGGCTGCTGCCATCTGCTTTGAGCTATGAAATGTTACTTTGAGGGACAGAGCAGTGCTGTTTCTATGGTTTCCACATCAAATCATGAAAGGCTTTTCCGAGGCAACATGTAATGAGTCACAAAGGGACATTAGCGGGAAGTGCAATTGACTTTAAGTCAGATTCCTTATTTTTCCACATTTCCCTCATCCCTATTTCTCCCATTTGTCTCATACTGTGATTTCTTACAGCAAAATACTGCATAAATATTCCTGGTGTTTCACAGACTGGTGTTAAAGGAGATCTGTGGGCTTTGTTTTTCCCCTTATCCGGTGCAGTCAACAAGAGAAAATCCCATGGAGAAAGAATCATATCTTTGCCACTTTAATTTGATGAGGAGCAATAAAGAAAACTAATCCAAAATGAACAAATCATTACATCAAAAAGTCAATCAAGTCTCAGAACAGTTTGAATGCATCTATCTCTGAAATGTGCAGAGATCAAGGTGTGAGACTTCAAACTGGCGATGTTGGAGTGCTCGTGTTTTGATGGCAACCTTATTTTCCTTCTCCCGCTCTTTTTCAAAGAGAATAACAAAAAAAAGGTAATCTGGCTTTGCATCGTGGCCATGGTGCTTAGTTTAAATGAAAATCTGGGGAGACTGCAAATCCCCCTGCTTTGATCTGCAGTTTTTCTGATGGGATGTCCTCCTCCCCTTCCTTCTCCAATCTCTAATACCTCTCTTTGTTTCCCTTTCTCTAGGGTGTGTCTTTGCATCCCCAGTTGTGCTGCCTCAATGAAGCAGCCTCTCCATCTTTTCCTCCACTCCCTTCATTGTCTATCCAATCCATTTCTTTCTGAAGGTGTCCCAAATTCTCTTTTTTTATACTCCGTCAAATTTTTCCATAGTTTGAGCAGCAGATACGGGGACAAAAGCGAATTATAGAAATGGGAGAGATGTAGGAATATAGAGGAGCTGAATAACAGTGAGATGCAAGTGAGGGAAATACATAGAAAGCAGTTGTGGCCAGAAAACAAAGTCAACAGAGGAAGGAAGTGGCAACACAAAGAGCTGCTGATAGAGGAACCAACATGCAGCAAAGTGAAAGGAGAAGCAGTTGCTGACACTAATGTTCTGTTTGTCCAGCACTAAAGATGTGGACCAACAGGACTGTTTACCCCTTTTCCCTCCCACTTCTTTCCCTGTCACACCTGGCTGACTGTGTTTTCAGGTAAACACAGTGCGGGGAATCCAATCGAAATGTTCTGGCAACCTCAAAAAGCCAGCAAACCCAGACAAGAGAAAGGGTGTAGGGGGCATTTGTGTGTAAGTGATTGTGGGTGGTTACAGCACTACAACCCTCCAGACGTCTCTACCGTGCATCTCTAATAGCTTGTTAACTAGGGGAGGAATCTGAGCGGCCTGAAAGCTGCTGGGGTAAAATTTACCGGAATTTGGAGCAGGGGAGCGGCACTTTCCGCTAAGAAACAACAGATGTTGTTGACAAAAGAGGGAGTCTGGAATAAGCTGTGGTCATATTGAAATGAAGCAAAGTTATAAAGAACCATGGCAACAAAATCAATCCAATGAGAATGCTGAGTGGAACAGCTGTCTGGGTTGATAACGCTTCGGATGCGATGCAGGTAGATCTTTCACCCCGCCAGCATCTGTCCCTCCCCAGTCAGTCCTTGATACAAAGGCAGCCAAAGAGAATGTGGGCATATTGTGTACTCTGCATGCAATTAAGCCCATGCACCCTCCCTCTTACTCTGGATCTATGCACTCTTCCTTTTGTTCCATTAGTCTGTATGTGCACTTACAGGCCACTTGTACTTCTGTGCGTCTCTGCAGAAGGGCTCCCACCCGATTCCTGACGATGCAGCGGTAGAAGCCAGCATGAGAGCGATCCAGAGAAGGGATTAGGTACCTGCAGCCAATCACAAAGACAAATAAAAACTCTGAAGTTGCAATAAACTAATTCAATCAAACACATACATAAACTCAATAGGGTTTAGACCTATGGGTGGTTGAACAAATGCAGACACGAATCACTGAAACTTAAAATGATCTTAGAGAAAGCCAAAGACAAAGAGGACAACAAAAGTTAGTGCATAATTTTGAAGTTGTAAAAAAAAAAAAAAAAAAAACGATTTAAAAAATGTGGACTCCTCTTCTTATTTAGGTGACTTTTGAGGACACTTGGCTATGCTGGATCTAATTTAGGGACATAAGGGTAAGTAGAAGCCTGAATATTTATGCATGCCACTCTGAATTTATTTGTAAAAGAAAATAAAAAAGATAAAATGACACCATGTATCATTTTCTTTCCACTTTACAGATATGTCTGTGCTCCAGTAAAGTAATGTGACATGATATGAAACAGTGCATGAGTAGAAAATACTTTGGAAAAAAATATACACACAGACACAAAATCATGATTTTTATTTTAGAGTCCAGGAGCGGAAGCTATATTATGTACCGGTAGTTTCAAAGTAACACGTAGCAGCCACATTTTGACTCTGTATGTAATGTTCTTTATTCAATTGCTACTTGCAGCTGTACTGTATTCAGTGCCTTGCATTCACATTCAAGGAGCTCTCCAAACAAGTCAGGAAGACGCTGTTGACATTAAAAAAAAAAAAAAAAAAAAACAATATCCAAATATTTGATGTTGCCCTGGAGCACCATCAAATCCATCATCTTCAAATGAAAAGCACATGGTACCACAACAACCCTGCCAAGAGAGACCGGGAAAGGAGGGCATTAATCAAAGAGGCCGCACAGAGACCAAAGGTAACCCTGAAGGAGCTGCAGAGTTCCACAGCAGAGATTTGAGGATCTGTTCATAGGACCACAATAAGCCGTACACTCCATAGAGCTGTGCTTTATGGAAGAGTGGCCTGACATTACTTCGTGTTTAAAATAGGAAAGCATGTTTTAAGTTTGCCAAAAATCATGTGGGCAACTCCCCAAATGTAGTGAGGAAGGTGCTCTGGTGAGATGAAACAAAAATGGAACTTTTGGACCACTAAACAAAACATTATGTCCGGCAAAAACCCAACACATCTCATCAACCCAAGAACAACATACCCACAACGAAACATGGTGAGGGAAACATCATGCTGTGGGGATTTTTCTCAGCAGCAGGAACTGAGAAACTAGTCCAAATCAAAGAAAATGCTGATGTTGCTAAATGCAGTGGTAATCTTGAGCAAACTTTGTGTCAGTCTGCCTGTGGTTTTAGACTGGGACAGAGGTTCACTGGCCGCAGGATAATGACCCGGAGCATATTGCTAAAGATGCACTCAAGCAATTTAAAGGGGGATATTTAAATGTGCTGGAATGGCCTTGTTAAAGTCCAGACCTCAATCCCAATGAAAATCAGCAGTCAGATTTTGAGATTCCATCATGAAGGAATCGGTAGAAGTTTTACCTTGAGGAACTGGCCAAAATCCTAGCGGAAAAGATGTGGCAAGCTCCTAGAGACACAGCGACTTGCAGTTGTAATTGCTTCAAAATCAGTCAGTACTTTGTAGAGAGAGGCAGGTTTAGGCAGGTTGAAAAGTTACAAAGTTGAATTTATAAGTCATTAAAAAGTAATTTTTTTATGTCTTTTTGTCCTATTGTTTGTTTCACAATTACAAAAATTATCTAATCAATGTTGTAAGCATGTTCTATAAATGAAATGGTGCAAACTCAAACAATCCATTTTATTTCCAGGTTGTGAGGCAATAAAACATGAAACATGCATACAGCAACGCACTGCATGTCTGGTATACAGCAAGTAGTCAAACAGCCAGTGGTCTTTTTGCCAACCAGAGCATATATAACCGGCGCTAGACCTCTTATATGGAAAGATAGTACATCCTTTTTTTAAATTCTGGAGTTTCATCCATCAGGACAAAATAAAACTGATCTGGTCCCAACCAGGTTCTAAGCAGGATCTACACCCAAGCATGAAAAACACAAAAACATATTTACACTCTGATTATTTGTCAAAAACAGATGCAGCCAAAACTGAAAAAGCCTGTCTAAAAACCAAGTACACTGTTGTTGCTTCCATAGGATTTAGGGCATACCAAAGCTAATCAAATGCACTGATTAACTAGTTATCAGAAAAATGCAAATGTTTTTTGCAGTTTGTTAATGCCAAGAAGTAATGATGTTAGAGAAGTAATTATTGCTGCTCATTATACTGGGTAGGGTTATGAAGCTATTTCCAAACCATCTAAAGTCCATCATTCTACATTGAGGAAGATAATTTACTATTTGAAAACACTACCGTTAGCTGCCAGTCTTCCAAAAAAGAAATTCACCATAAGGTCAGAGCATGCAATATTTATAAAAAAGAAAAATAATAGAAAAATAAGACCTCTATCACAGATGGTACAAACCTCAGTCAGTATGTTAAATGTTGATGGCAAGACAAAAGGGAAAAGACAGATCAAGTATGACTTGTTTGGAAGAGATGCCACCGGAAATACTCTTCAAAAATAATAGAATTGACCACTTGAGGTTTGAAAAACTTCTTCTAAATGATCCATATGACATTTGGATGATTTTCCTTTGGAAAAATTTGATCCAAGTAAAGATGTTTGGCAATAGTGTGCAGCTCCATGTTTAGAGAAAACCAATCGCATTTAGAATATCAATACAAAGACCTTACACCAACTTCCAAGCTCAGTGTTGGAGAGGTTGTGATTTGGGCTTGTTTTTCAGCTACAGGACTGTGGCATCTTGAAGTCATTGAGTCAACCAGGAACTTCTCCGTGGACCAAAGTATCTCGGAGGGAATGTGAGACCATAGGTTTGACAGCCGTGGCTTGGCCTAAAGAATGATCCTAAAAACGGTAGCAAACCCGCACCAGCATGGCTGAAACAAGAAAAGGTTCACAGTGCAATCTGCCAAAAATGCTGTGCAGAAATGAATGCCCACAAACCTCAATGAACTGAGGCAATGCTGGAAAGAGGAGTGGACCAAAATTCCTCAATAGCAAAGTGAGACTGATAAAGTCATACAATAACTGAGAACTATCGCTGCTGAATGTAGTTGTACAACTGTTTAATCACGGGGTTACTTCTAATATGATCCATTTTGGTTTAAAGGATAATGACAGTGTGGAATCAGTTGTGTATTTTTGCACAGTTGAGATTGCATTCAAATAATTTTAGAATCTGGGAAAGAAAATCTGTTTTTTTTATTATGTCTTGATACAAAAACCCTAGAGCTGAACAGGATGTATTTCTACGATCAATGTTTTGACACATCTTGGAAAGGGCTAGTAGTGGCATTAAAAGTAGCTTGTTATGTCAATGTAAGACCAGTTTGGGGACTAGCAGTCCAAAGGGGCTTTAAGAGCAAAAACATTAAAAAGACAAAACGTTATTAGAGAAAAACCAAACATTTATAACTATGGCTATACGTTATTCTATGTTTTATGTGCAGTTGGAGTGCTGATATCCAAACAACACACTTTAAGCCATCTGGACCCTCAGTGCTGCTCGACTTTCTATAAAAAAAAACACTCGAGCAAGTCAGCTACCCAGACAGGGGAGAGCAATGTCTATATTTTTACCAACCAGCTAATAACTAATAAATGAAGTTGTACTGGTCGGCCAACTATTTTACGGTGGCCAACTATTTCAGCTGCTGAGAGTCTCTGGTGGCATCTTCAAGATGGCAGCGAAACAGGCAGAACTAAGCTGTACATGCTTAATTTGTAAGTCACTCAAGCACGACAAAATCTTGTCTGGAAAGATCCTTAATGCACGTGGTGAACCTTTTCCTTTTTATTTTCCTTTACGAGCGTGCCAGCTGCCAGTGCTGTTGCATTTCCCATATTTTTTTTATTTTATTTAGGAGTTTCTTTATTTAACAAACAGCATCTGAAAGATCAGGGCATTACCTTCACTAATGGGAGGCACAAGTTTCTGTAGTAACAACATGGTAATGATACATATTTTGTTTTTAGCGGTTTTACTTAGTTATTAAAGTTTTGGTGACTAAATGAGCCAGAGGTTTGTGAAGTGACCATTCTTCAAGAGCTATAGCATCTTGGTCACTAAGATCCATATCGGATCTGAGCATCTCAGGCAGTCAAGCGGAGTATGAATACATCACCCTTGAAATATTCTAGACTACTAAATTTCTAATTTGCATTCAAGCAGTCACTCATCGACAGTGGAATGATGTTTGAGACTCACTATGTTGCTTCTCTGGCTGATTTTGCAATGAAGAAATGTTTATTTTCTAATTAACACAGGATATATACACACACCCGCACACACAAATACATACATTATATATATATATATATACATACATACATACATACATTATATATATATATATATATAAAAGGGCTGTCAGTTTTAACGTGTTATTAACACGTTAACTTTGTTAGACCATAAAACCGTTGTCGCCGTTAATCGCGCATCAATACCTAATGTTTTTCCCCCCGCCGCGCTCTCCGGACTGTCTTTCTTTTACCCTCGGCACATTCCGTAGTTTCAAAAATGTGAGACACTAAACAAACCCGCACTCACTGTTTCCAAGACTGCTTATTTCATGCGACTTTTGGCTTCTTTTTTCTAAAGTCGAGGAAGTAAAGGCAGATGGAACAATTCTGCCAGTTTACGGTTGCAATAACCGGTGATAACTGCTGAAAGTAGATTACGCGGTGCATATCACCATTTTGAGCAGAGATTGGTTCTGAAGCTGAGTTTTTACACGCAGATAACATTGCAGAAACCCAACCCATAAACCATACTTTAATGCTTATTAATTTGTTGTTTCTGTATTTGACAAACTAAGGCTGAATCACGTTGCCAAACGAACTACCTGGAGTTACTAAACAGTCGCTAAACAGTCTCCTTCAAGGGTATTAAGCTCCTGCCCAGTTGTAAGCAAAGTGTAAGACTGGAATGACCTGGAAATTTTAAACCTTTTTCCAGGCTTACAACTGTATGAATGTGGATATAAACAGCAAGCAAAAATATTCAAAGAAATTATTGTTGTTGGTGTGAAAGCTCCGAATTAGATGTGTCTGTGAGAGTGTGAAAAAATGAACAATAAAATTTGTGACTTTATTGAAATGTAAAATTTGTATTAATTTATATGTATATGCATAATACCATGTCTATCTTTGTTTAGGACGCGAAAAAATATATTGGCATGAAAATAGGTATTTATTTCCACATTGTGTAAACAGCAGGGCGTCATTAGGCCCGTTTACACTACACCTAAAAAACCGAGCCATGCCGAGACCAGTCCGAGCTTGGTCCAGTTACTAGGCCGAGCCTCGTTTCTGACGACCGTTTACACACAACGCTATCTCGGTTCCTTGGTTGCCCCTCGCCCCCTAGTGGCGATCTGCGGTACTACCGCTCTCTGGGATTGAAGGCGGAAGCACCGAAACACACACAGCTGCGCCCGTAACATTCAGGAAGTTATGCTTGATATTGTGATATTTCGGTGTTTGCGGAGAGTCAGGGGAAGAAGGAAACCATTGGTGAATTTACTTGAGAAAGTTGGTTTTTTGGGAAGTGGATGAGACAAACGAACGTCTAATAAGGATTTACAGATGCAGGAAACAACGACAGACACTGAGGTTCATTGCGCTGCTAAGCAGAATCATCCCTGGAAACCGTGTGGCACGGTAAGGAAGCTAGTATTATTATGAATGTCTGAAATTTGTCTGAATGGAGTGTGAATCGGGACGTGCAGCCAGACACGCCGGAAAACCCGCTGACAGTCAGCTGACTGTAAGGAGATGACGCGGTCTGCTCATGCGCTCTTCGTTATCAGAAACCGGGATAAAATAGAACCAGGCCGAGACCTACCTGAGAGCTGGTCTGCAGTTAGCGCGGTCCGGTTATGGTTAGCGCGGTCTGGTTCAGTCTGCTGACCGTTTACACACAAGAGTTATCTCGGTTACCGAGCTCGGACTGGTCTCGGCTCGGTTAAAAAAGTGTAGTGTAAACGGGCCTATTGTCATGATTTGTCTTAGATGTCTTGGCCTCTGGTAATAAAGTAAAAAACCTTGGTGTTATTTTTGACCAAGACATGTCATTTAAATCCCATATTAAACAGGTTTCCAGAGTTTCCTTTTTTCACCTCCGGAATATCGCCAAAATTAGAAACATTCTGTCCAGGAGTGATGCTGAAAAACTAGTCCATGCATTTGTTACTTCAAGGCTGGACTATTGTAATTCTTTACTATCAGGAAGTCCACAAAATGCAATTCAAAGTCTTCAGCTTATCCAAAATGCTGCAGCAAGAGTTCTGATGAAAATCAACAAGAGGGATCATATTTCTCCAATTTTAGCTTCCCTTCATTGGCTTCCTGTTAAATCAAGAATAGAATTTAAAATTCTTCTTCTAACGTATAAAGCCCTTAATAATCAAGCTCCATCATATATCAGAGCTCTGATTACCCCGTATGTTCCTAACAGAGCACTTCGCTCTCAGACTGCAGGTCTGCTGGTGGTTCCTAGAGTCTCTAAAAGTAGAATGGGAGGCAGATCCTTTAGCTATCAGGCTCCTCTCCTGTGGAACCAACTCCCAGTTTTGGTCCGTGAAGCAGACACCCTGTCTACTTTTAAGACTAATCTTAAAACCTTCCTTTTTGACAAAGCTTATAACTAGAGTGGCTCATGTTACTCTGAGCTACCTTTATAGTTTTGCTGCTATAGGCTTAGGCTACTGGAGGACATCAGGGCCTACTTTTCTCACTCTACTGATTTCTACTGTTCTCCAGTCTACTGTTCTCCAGATTTGCATTGCATTACATTGAAATGACTGTTGTCATTTCAGCTTTTAACTTTTTGTTCTCTCTCTTTTTTCTTCATAGTAGGTACACCTGGTCTGACGTTCTGCTGACTGTGAAATCATCCAGGGAGGACAGATCACCGACTATTACCATCTAATGTAGAACAGATTACTAGATCAATGTGTGCTTCTGTGCTTGTTTGTCTCTCTTGTTGTGTCTCTGCTCTGTCTTCTGTAACCCCAGTCGGTCGAGGCAGATGACCGTTCATACTGAGCCTGGTTCTGCCGGAGGTTTTTTTTTTCCGTTAATGGGTGGTTTTTCTTCCCACTGTCGCTTCATGCTTGCTCAGTATGAGGGATTGCAGCAAAGCCATGGACAATGCAGACGACTCTCCCTGTGGCTCTACGGTTCCCCAGGAGTGAATGCTGCTTGTCGGGACTTTGATGCAATCAACTGGTTTCCTTATATAGGACATTTTGACCAATCTGTATAATCTGACCCAATCTGTATAATATGATTGAACTTGCTTTTGTAAAGTGCCTTGAGATGACATGTTTCATGATTTGGCGCTATATAAATAAAATTGAATTGAATTGAATTGAATAGATGAACCCGGACAGAGCACGCACACACAGAGCTGGTCTTGAGAGTTTATTGTAAATAGTGGGTAGTGGATAATGAGAACCAGAGTCTGTTACCGGACGGGAGTTGAAGGGTGCAAGAGCTGGCTGACAGGAACAGAGTGGAGAGAAATCCGGAGGAGCTGGGCTGCTGCAGAACCAGGACTGTAGACCAGAGGACAACGAAGATGAAGGAGCAAAATCCAGCAGCGCAGCAAACAGGTACTTAGCTTGACAAACGAGGAGCAAGACGTGACGGACGAGGACTGGAACTGACAGGCTTGGTGGTGAAGGAGACAGAAGCGAATTGGACTTTGACAGGCTTGGTGTTTGTAATGACTGAAGACAAGCCGGCGACCAGGAGCAAACTGAAGGGAGCTTATGTAGGGAGGCTAGCAGGTGAAGTGAATTCAGAGTAATTAGTCCCTAACAGGTGTGACTAATTGCTGAGGGAGTGGAGGGTGAGCTGAGTGAGAGGAGGAGGTACTGAAAAATAACAGGGAAAAAAGCCAGACCAAAACTAAACCATGACAGTCATGATTAGTGATTAAGCCATTATTGGCCAGAGTTTAACGTTTTAGGATGTTTTCATTCCAATTCTGAAAAGAGCTTGAAAGATAAAAAATTAAAATATTTCGGTTCATTAAAAATAGATTTTTAATATACTGCTTTTGTGATGTAGAGCAGGTAAATTTTAGTAAATACTGTCAAGATGTGGGACAGTGACAAACTCCTACCAGAGATGACCAAACCATGGTACTAATTCAAATATTTTTTTCACTTGAATTGACTATTCTTAAAAAAAAGGTTATCATTACCTAATTTGACATCACAAAAACCTGCCATTTTATCATGAGGCTGTAGAGTTTTAAAAGCCACTGCACCTTATTAGCTTTTGGCAATAAAAGTGTATGATTGTTTTGCTGCTTGCTTAAGGACATTTACCCATATATAGGTGAGGGAGGTTTTCTCAGCAATGTAGTCTCTCATCTGCTCGACGACGTGAAAGCCGACTTCCAGATCATAGATTGAGTAAAGGGTTCTCTCTGCCTTTGAGAAATCTTGTCTAGATTGACTAGTTCAAAATCCACATCCATATGTACTTAGTTATCCTAAACTAAAGATAGATTTTTTTTTTTTTAGATTGCGCCAATTCATGAAACATGTCATCTCAAGGCACTTTACAAAGTCAAATTCAATCATATTATACAGATTGGGTCAGATTGGGTCAGATTATGACACCTTCATTCTGTTTGTACAATCAACATAATTATTTTTAAGGTTATGAAATTGATATTGACATATATATAAAAGGTGTAAACAGACAGACATTGAATTCTAAATTTGTCTTTACTAATGACCTTTTTTACTGACCACTCTAGATACTTGATTTAGACTCAGACTTTATTGTCACTCAGATTTCCATCATCAAAATATACGTTGTATGAATGGATGGATGTCTGATTGTAGTGTAAAGCGCTTTGGGGTCTTTGGACTTGATAAAGCGCTAAACAAGTGCAGGCCATTTACCATTTACGTATCTGGACGAGATTCCATTGCAATGGCTCAGGAAAGGTGCAGTGATAAAAACAGCTGCATCATTCTGTTAAATAAATTTGCAGAAAAAAAATTATAATGTATAAAAAGATAAGTATCAAATTATACTGAGAGTCGTAAATATACTGTAAATTGCACATTGTGAAATAACTGAAAATTTTCTATATTTCACATGGAAGTTTAAATCATCAACCAGAACTTCCAAACAGGTCAGATGGGTGGCAGATACGACAACAATGTATCACATATTTCTTTACATATCAATCCCAATAAGGATTGTAACGATTTTGATATCTAAAATGATAGCTCTTCAAGAAAAAAAGTTTAAACTCTAAGGGTAAAGAGTATTTTTAAACATATTCTAACAAATTTACCAAATTTTGTTCCTTATGTAAAACACAGTCAACAATCAAGAAATATTTTTGCCATTTTGCAGACAAGTTTATTGTATAAAAACTCGCCACAGTTGTCAGTTTTTCTTCAGCAGCAATGTTACCATCTTTATTGGCAACAGTAGAAGTTGTAATTATTATTATTTTTAGAATTTCATCACAGTCTGACACATACATTCACAATGTCTTCTGTTTTAAATAATTTGTATTGGATTTATTTCAGCCTGCTGCCTGAACACACAATACTCCCAGCATCCACACTGTTGGGTTTTTTATGAGCAGAGAGGATATTGTAGCAGATTTGAACTAGCTCTATGCTCTTTGAAGCTCATATCACTTTATACAGGGATAAGGCTCTTATTGTGAAGTTTATCATTCTGATGCTATAAATAGAGGGATAAATCATTGTGTTATGGTTTTAGTTGCTCTGTCGAGCGTAATCAGAACCTTGGTAACATTGCCGGCAGTTCGATAACTCTGACGAGCTGGTAACCAGTTAAACAAACAACCATTGTGAAGAGCACAAAAAGCCAGCTTGATGTTTATTTCTGCACTAATAGCCACTAGGTAGAGAGAGGGGCTGCTCTTTTAGTTTCCTTCTGCTAATATTGGAAGAGAAAAGCGCTCAAAAAAACAAGCAAACACATGGTCATTAAATTTAGTTTTGATAGAATTTTTATTTTTGACTAAATATGCTAACAATTTATCCCTAGTGATCCAAGATTGTCACATTGCTCACCCCTAGCCATATTTTTAAAAGGCAGTGAAATAGTACTTTACTCAAGCTACAAACAGAATGCTAACTTCAATGTCCTATCGATGAGGCTCTGTCAACTTGGAGAACAAGGAGATAAAGGCTTGTGGCAACGGTAAAGGTGTGAATAAAAAGGGCTGCTTGGACATCGACCAGGATACAAACCTTCTAAGACCCAGACCTTTAGACAGAAAAAATGTAAAGCAAAAAAACAAACAAGCAAAAAAAATGAAATAAATAGAACCGATTTTATTTGCTCAGTAAACCTGGATAAAGGTTTAATACAAAGATGATTTCTTGACACCTTTCTTCCAAATAGCAATAATGTTTTTGTAATCTTTAAGGGAGTATTGATCAGAACGCCTTGTTATATTCTGAAGGTGTTTCAAAGTTAATATGTTATTACTGGTACATTTAAAGAGATAGGATATTGATCATCACTGATTTATCTTTTAGGTCTGGAAGAGTTTTTAACTCAATTATTCATAGATTTGAGATAGGCTTAGTAAATAAGGAAAATAATAAAAGTAAAATAATTCTCCTGAAAATATGATGGACTAAAGCGGATTAAAAGACACTCAAAGTCTAAGCATCAACTTAGTAAATCCTTGTAAAAAAGGAAGAAGTCTGGAAACAATTGATCAATAACACTTTATAAAAGTCTGGCCTTCGGGGAAGGATTTAAACCATTGCAGGATACTGTAGTTTTAAGGATGATGTGTACAGAAGCACTGAAAATTTCAAGACAGAGTGGAGCGGAATGGAGAAATATAGGAGCCACTGTAAAAAAAAAAAAAATAAATACCACCACCACAGGCAGCTTAAAGCCAGCGGGAGTTTGAAAGCAATCGGCCAGGATAGAGGCGTTCTATATCGGCATAGTGAGCCTAAACCGCCCGGTCAGCTGAAGCTGACGAGGCAAGCCAGCCGTGGTCCGAGCACATCCAAGCATTTTTTAAATCAAGGTTGACATAGCTAACTTATCGCCTAAAAACTTTTTAAAAGTTTATGTTACAGAAAGCTTTTCGCTCCTCTCCACCATTGCCGTTTCTAGTTAAAAAGTTCTCTTCAACCCACAATGAATCATGGGATAGGATTAGCCATGAAGGATGCACCAGACCCATCCTTCAAATCGGGGAAAAGAAGGACACACGTGTCGGCCGCATTTGAAGGAGTCTTTGAAAGATTCATGAATTGGGACAGCCTTTGTCGCCACGCTGTGATGTAATCGGCCTACAAATATGGCCTTCGAAGGATGCAGCCTCTGAATTGTGACACACTATCTGAATAATCCTCAGAGATACGTGTCACATTCTCTCCTTTGACTCCACTAGGGGGCATTTTGATTTGTTAAATTACATTTATTCGGGTATGTCGGCAGAAATTGGAAGTGGTTAAGACGAAAACGGAAGTGACTTTTCCTGAGTTGCTTTGGATTTTGAAATTTGTAAAAGCTTGGAAACATGTTGCTTTGGCAAAACATTGTGTGTTTTCTGTACATCAGCAGCTAGTTAGAACTATGCTAGCTGTGTTTAACATTATGGTTTGAAACTGATATGTTATATACTCTGTATTCAAGTATTTTTCATGTTTTCATTCTTCAAAGGGGGGCATAACAGAAAATATTTGAGAACCACTGCTTTAAACCAAGGGGAAGCAATTAATTCAAACCTGTGAAATGAACTCTTCTTCGGTGAATAAACCAAATTAATGGGACATGTACAGCAAGAATTGTGTTAGTGATTTTTCATTTATAATTGTTTTACATCGTTGCCTAGGGATGAGCTTTCAGGATATTTTTAAAAGCTGTGACAGGCTTGTTTTGGTATGGTAGGAAGCTGAATGTTCCTGCATACACGGTAATGAATGGGAGAGGAACTTTAAATTGGTCAGTCTGAGCCCATCAGTTTGTCCTGGAAGTGTTTCTCCTCTCAGCTTGAAAACAGATGAGTTCCTATCAGATGAGGTTTCATATATCCTTCGTGTGACACACAATTCCTTTGATGCAGAGGCTGTGTAAGCCAGACTTTATTTATTCCTCCTAAAGCAAATCTGTGGCTAAAGTCTTCCTACTTCCTCCTAATGACTCTGTACTTCAGTTTGCACAAAATGTTTGCTTCAAAACATTGTATGCCACAAAGAGTAAAATCATCAGTAGGGAATGCTGCTTTAACAAAGAAAATGTACCTGCTTAGGGTTATTTTTTTTCCAATTTTTGAAATAGTTTCTATTTCACAAACATGGCTGTAAAATGCAGTTATATGGGCAACAGGACTAAAGAAAGTTTGCAAAACTTTTCCTGTGGAATTAAAGTGCCCTCTCCCCAGAGCTCCCCAGTGCCCCTTTTAGGCTGTATATCTCTGCCTTAGACAACTACAGTCTCAAAATTGAGTTCAGTAATTACAGACTGGAACTGGAACTGAAAAAAGACCCAATGAAAGCAGTTACAAGAGGTAGAGGTGAATTTTCCAAGCTTGTCCTGGTTGATGTAATGTCCTGTGTCCTGCCCGTTCAGATTTTAATCCACAGATTTGTTGCCGTTTGTTGTCTAAGTACTTCATCGTTTTAATGAAAAAAAAAGGTCCGCGGGTTCATTTATAGAGGTAGTGGTTTAGAATCCAACAGAAAATGAATAATTCACAAAGGCTAAAAAAAACTCAAAAAAGAGCACCACGGGCTTGTTAGACTGCCAATACTTGGAGTTCTTTTGATGTAATTACAAGGGATTTTTTTTTTTTTGTGGGTGGGTTGGCGCTCATTAACTGACTTAATCAGGGTTGATTGAGAGAAAATTGTCCAACTTAAATTATTGGTTGGTTGTTTAATCTGAATCACCAAGATTTGTTAAATGGTCTGAACTTACATAGAACTTTTCAAGTCATACCTACCACTCAAAGCACTGTACATATTCACCCAATCGCACTCACTAACACACAAATATTGCTGACATTCATACACCAATACACAGATTGGTAGGCAACTTGGGGTTAAGTTTCTTGCCCAGGGACACATTGACATATAACATGGGAAAGCTGGAATTGAACCCATAACCTTCCAACTGTAAGACAACTAAGACAACTCAAGCCAGAGTCACCCCAACAACCTATGCCCTGTTGTTAATTCCGAAACAATTGCAGAGATTCCCATAACACACTCCCTCCTCGCCGCCGAAGAAAAAAGAAAGAAAAAAAACAACACAGAACACAAACAGAATTGAGTCATTTCAAAATGTTGTCTTCCTGTAAATGTAATCAAATATTTCAAACGTAGTTTATAAGTTATCATATACCTGAGAGTAAAAAATAAACAACCACTTGTTCCTGGTCATGTTTCCATTGATGTCGCTTAGTAGTTAAATATTATTCATTAATTTGAATTCGGTACATTACTAGTAAACTGAGCCTGAAGTTTTTTATTTCGTAATTTTTTAGTTATTATTTTGAAGTTGTTTGTTCACCTGATGTTCCGATGTCAAATGCTGGGCAGACAGACATAGCTTTCATTACCCATTCAATTCACATCTATCTTTTGGCATCGGTGGGCACTCATCATGCATGTGTCAGAAAACTAAATCCCCCATTCACAGCAGCCACCTGTTGGTTAGCTTTGCCACTCTCATGTAAAAGTGCCTCACAACGTGCCAACAGCCTGGTTTCAGACCTTTGAAACACAGATCCAAAGCTCCACTCGAAAACATAATTATGCTAATAAGGCTGACCTCAGTTGTGTTAATTGCTTTTACCAAATGTAGGGGCGATTAGTCAAGCTGTATGTGTTCATTCATGGAGCAAAAGTTTGGCAAACGAAAAAATTATAAACAGGGCTTCTTCTAATATTAGTCTCTGAATTACCAGAGTTGAAATTAGGATTTTGTACAACACATGTTTCTTTTGACCAAGTTAACATCTGATAAATGTTCCCAAAACATGTTTTTATTAATTTTTTGTAGCGAATCTCTCTGCTAACAACCCCAATTTATTTCAGGCAATAGAACTGATATTACAATGTATTTTTGGAAATTGTATAGATACTGAACCCTAATAACCAAGTAGAACTGGTAAAGAGCAGGAAACCGAGGCACTCAAAAACGGACAATTCTTCTAAAAAAAAGTCTGTATTATTACTTGGCTAGATCGTTAAAAAATGGCAACACGTTTCAGCTCTTAGGCCTTCATCAGGGCAAACTAGAGATGACTTCCAGGGACCTGTATTTAAACCTGTTGGTAATTTACATGTTCAGAGGGGGCTGGCCCAGTGCCACTTGGTGATATAACCCATATCTGATCAAATACATAAGGAATATACATAAGAAAAGTAGGAAAACACTACAATGAGGCATTCATAACTTTACTTTGATAACTGATAACCATTTTCAAAATTGTTATACAATTCATAATCCTCAAAGAAAAGGGGAATAAAAGACAGCCAGGGTTGGTGTCAAGCTGTTACAAATGTGGTAACTGTGTCCACTGTGAAAACATAAAATATACCAACTTTTTTAAGGACATCACATCTAGACAAAAGTTTAATATGAAGTCTTATATGAATTGCAACACTACCTGTTGTATATAGACTTGAATGTGTTACGAACGGAACTGAACAGGTGGATTCAGTATTCAGGCTAACAAGCAGAGATTTCAGGTTCAGATGTTTTATTGCTCTTAAACAGGCAAGACAGGAAAAAGCAGGCTCAATGGTCAAAATGGCAGTCCAAACTCCGGTACACATAAGGCAGTCCAAAATAGGCAGAAGTACAGACAAGGATAAGGCAAACTCAGAAAATCCCAAGGCAGGTCCAGGTCAGAGAAACAGGTAAGCAATCGTACAGGGCAGGAAAAACAGGTTCAGGGTTCAGGTTGGCTCAGAAGTCAAAAAGGCTATCAGGGTAATATCTACAGGTCAGTCAAAAAGAGAATGCTGGACAAAACTCACCGAAGGCTTGTTAATGATCTGGCAGTTTGCAGATGTTTGTAGCAGGACTATATAGGGGAGTGAGCAGGTGAACGGGAGTGAAGACTAATTACAAGTGACAGGTGGAAATAATCAAAGGAAAGGTGGTAACTGAACTGAACTGATTGGCTAGTGACTGGAGGTTGACAGGTGAGCAGATCTGATTGGCTGGTAACTGGTGTTTGGGGAGTGACAGATAAATAACAGTTAATCTAAACAGAACAACACGTCTAAAACAAAGCCAAAACAAGAAAGAACCCAAAAGCAGAAACTTGACTAATAAAACGGATAACCTGAACCAAGACAAAACCCAAATCATGACAGAGCCCCTCCCTCAAGGACGGATACCAGACGTCCTTTAAACCAGGCAAATAATAAACAAAAACAGACTAGACCGGGTGGGTGGAGGGTGGTACAGGACGGAGGGCTTCTGGGGAACCTCTTCGACGTGTCAGGTTCTCCGGCGGACGTCCCGAAGGACCGCCTCGGCGTGTCAGGTTCTCCGGCGGACGTCCCGAAGGACCGCCTCGGCGTGTCAGGTTCTCCGGCGGACGTCCCGAAGGACCGCCTCGGCGTGTCAGGTTCTCCGGCGGACGTCCCGAAGGACCGCCTCGGCGTGTCAGGTTCTCCGGCGGACGTCCCGAAGGACCGCCTCGGCGTGTCAGGTTCTCCGGCGGACGGCCTAGGCGTGTCAAGTTCTCCGGCGGACGGCCTAGGCGTGTCAGGTTCTCCGGCGGACGTCCCGAAGGACGACCCCTGTAAGACGGGTAATCCGGCGGGTGTCCTGTAGGACGGCCCCGGTTGACAAAGATGTCCGGCGGCCGGTGGCGGAGCAGGTCTCTCGGAGGCCGGCGGCGGACCAGCAACCTCGGAGGCCGGCGGCGGACCAGCAACCTCGGAGGCCGGCGGCGGAACAGGACCTTCAGGAACCGACGCCTGGAGAGAGAAAGAGCAGAACCTGGCGCCGGACTAAAGGCTGGAGACGGCGCTGGACTATAAGCTAGAAGAGGTGCCTCGCTACGGGCTTCAGGTTCAGGAGGCGCCTGGCTACAGGCTACAGGTTCAGGAGGCGCCTGGCTACAGGCTACAGGTTCAGGAGGCGCCTGGCTACAGGCTACATGTTCAGGAGGCGCCTGGCTACAGGCTACAGGTTCAGGAGGCGCCTGGCTACAGGCTACAGGTTCAGGAGGCGCCTGGCTACAGGCTACAGGTTCAGACGGGGCCTGGCTACAGGCTACAGGTTCAGACGGGGCCTGGCTACAGGCTACAGGTTCAGACGGGGCCTGGCTACAGGCTACAGGTTCAGACGGGGCCTGGCTACAGGCTTCAGGTTCAGGAGGCCTCGGACTACAGGCTTCAGGTTCAGGAGGCCTCGGACTACAGGCTTCAGGTTCAGGAGGCCTCGGACTACAGGTTTCGGCTTCAGGAGGCCCCGGGCTACAGGCTTCAGGTTTAGGCAGACTCTTGGAAACCAGGAACCTCAGCAGGAGCCCCTCCAACACCTCCGACAAAGACAGTCTGTTCAGCCACTTGGATAATTGGCTGTCTAGCCGAAGGTGCGGGGGCAAGAGCCTCAGAAGAGGTCCGGAGACCTCTAAGTCTCCATGGGGCTCTGGGTGCTTTTCTTCTCGGCGAGACCATCGACGCTTCTTGTCTTGACGAGACCCCCGACGCTTGTCGTCTGGACGGGGGCCACGACGACGCTTGTTGTCTGGATGAAGGCCACGACGACGCTTGTCGTCTGTACGAGGGCCACGACGACGCTTGTCGTCTGTACGAGGGCCACGACGACGCTTGTCGTCTGGACGAGCCCCAGAGTTGCGGCCTGGAAGAGGGCTTGCCTGAACCCCTTCCTCGTGGTCCAGTGGCAGACCCTCCTGGGTTCCCACGTCACAGACCAACGGTGAATCCTCCTGGGTTGCAGCGTCTTGGGCCGACTGCGGACCCTCCTGGATTCCCACGTCGCAGACTGGCGGCAAACCCTCCTGGGTTCCCACGTCGCAGACTGGCTGCAAACCCGCCTGGGTCGCAGCGTCACGGGCCGGCTGCAAACCCGCCTGGGTCGCAGCGTCACGGGCCGGCTGCAAACCCGCCTGGGTCGCAGCGTCTTGGGCCGGCTGCGGACCCTCCTGGGTCGCGGCGTCTTGGGCCAGCTCTGGAGACTGTGCTGCTTTAAAGCTGCCGGAAGCCGGCACTGGAGCTGAGGTAGAGGGCGGGTCCTCCAGGACAGACTCGGGAGCCGAGGCGTCGGCCGGACCCTCGGGGACTGACTCGGGAGCCGAGGCGTCGGCCGGACCCTCGGGGACAGACTCGGGAGCCGAGGCGTCGGCCGGATCCTCGGTGACAGACTCGGGAGCCGAGGCGTCGGCCGGACCCTCGGGGACAGACTTCGGTTGTCTATAGAACGCTTGGAGGGCTGACCTGTAAAGCTCCTCCACCTCCTTTAATTTCTGCTCCAGCTCCTCTGAATATTGGCAGAAGAGAGTCTCCCTAAGGTTTTTAATTAAAGGGGCAAATGTCCTTATCTTAATTTCCAGGGCCAACTCTTCAGCGTCTCGGACTCCACCAGGAGGCGCTGTGGGCTGCTCAGCTCTGGGGAGCACAGGACTCTGTTCTGTCGGGCAGGAAATGGTCATAGGATCGATGGAGGCAGTTAGCCGAGATGGAGTCTCAGCTAGTAACGACCACTGAGGCGATCCAGCTGCTCGCCTGCGTTTGCGACGACGGGGATGCTGCGGGAGAGTGCTGCTGTCACTGAGGTGACGTCGGGGACCGACTCCAGGAGGACATAATGCCAAACGGGAACCCTCAAACGTCGATCCCACTTGAGGGATCAGAATTGCTTCAGCCCGCGGCAACCTCTGCGGCTCCTTACTCGGAGGGATTGACAGAACCGACTCCAGGAAAAGGTCTGGACGGATCTCCCGTACTACCTCTGCATCCACCTCAACAAACAGGTCCAGGTCAGGATGGAAAGGCTCTGGGGGAGACAAACTAGAGGCTTGAGGTGAGTGATCAGCGTGAGCCGGCATGCTGGGAGAAAAAAAAACCGGCTCACAAAGCATAGCTCCTGAACGGAGATAACGTGTCAGTGACGGGTTCATGTCGCTGCCTCTGGTTCGTGCCAACTGGCTCTGCTGCTTGTTAGCCGATGAATCCATGTTTATGGCCAGATCATTCTGTTAAGAACGGAACTGAACAGGTGGATTCAGTATTCAGGCTAACAAGCAGAGATTTCAGGTTCAGATGTTTTATTGCTCTTAAACAGGCAAGACAGGAAAAAGCAGGCTCAATGGTCAAAATGGCAGTCCAAACTCCGGTACACATAAGGCAGTCCAAAATAGGCAGAAGTACAGACAAGGATAAGGCAAACTCAGAAAATCCCAAGGCAGGTCCAGGTCAGAGAAACAGGTAAGCAATCGTACAGGGCAGGAAAAACAGGTTCAGGGTTCAGGTTGGCTCAGAAGTCAAAAAGGCTATCAGGGTAATATCTACAGGTCAGTCAAAAAGAGAATGCTGGACAAAACTCACCGAAGGCTTGTTAATGATCTGGCAGTTTGCAGATGTTTGTAGCAGGACTATATAGGGGAGTGAGCAGGTGAACGGGAGTGAAGACTAATTACAAGTGACAGGTGGAAATAATCAAAGGAAAGGTGGTAACTGAACTGAACTGATTGGCTAGTGACTGGAGGTTGACAGGTGAGCAGATCTGATTGGCTGGTAACTGGTGTTTGGGAAGTGACAGATAAATAACAGTTAATCTAAACAGAACAACACGTCTAAAACAAAGCCAAAACAAGAAAGAACCCAAAAGCAGAAACTTGACTAATAAAACGGATAACCTGAACCAAGACAAAACCCAAATCATGACAGAATGTCCATGCGGTTGTTTTTATGTAGGCAGAAAGAAACGTAAACTCAAAGTCAGATTAGCAGAACATAAGCAAGCCATCAGGACAGAAAATCCCCTATACCCCATGGACATACATTACAAACATGCAATGCATGGTAACTGTAACACCATAAAAATCTGTGGTATTGAACAAATCCATGAGTCTGTAAGAGGTGGTGATAGACTGAACAAATTTCTCCAGAGATAAGCTTTTTGGATTTACACCCTTAAAGCAACACAATGTCCAGGTCTGAATGGAGAACTGGACTTTTCTCCTTTTCTTTGAGGATTATAAATTGTGTAACAATTTTGAAAATGGTTGTCAGTTATCAAAGTAAAGCTATGAATGCCTCATTGTAATGTTTTCCTACTTTTCTTATGTATATCCCTTATGTTTTTGATCAGATATGGGTTATATCCAGTGTGCGATTTGCAAAAAAACCAGAGGGGGGGGATCATTTCCTCGATTAATGACATAATGTCGATAGGTAACTCGAGATTATTTGCAAATTAATTGTATGTTTTATCCTTTTATTTCTGAAAGTGTAATAGCCTGTTTGGGCATTTTAATATGCAATTTTGCAATAAATGACACTAATAAAATACATGCTTATACAAAAAATATTTTTATTTTGTTATTTTTCAAGCACTTTTGAGAATTGGAATGAAAACATCCTAGTGACAAATGTTAAACTCTGGACTATAATGGCTAAATGACTAATCATGACGCCCTGATGTTTACACAATGTGTAAATAAATTTGTAAATAAATACCATGCCGATATATTTTTTTGCCTCTTAAACAAAGATAGACATGGTATTAGGCATTAATAAAAATTTTACATTTCAATAAAGTCATAAGTTTTATTGTTCGTTTTTTCACTCTCTCTCTCACACATCTAATTCTGAGCTTTCACACCAACAACAATATTTTTGCTTGCTCTTTATATCCATATTCATACAGTTGAAGCCTGGAAAAAGGTTTTAAATTTCCAGGTCATTCCAGTCTTATACTTTGCTTGCAACTGGGCAGGAGCTTAATACCCTGAATGAGACTGTTTAGCAGCTGTTTAGTAACTCCAGGTCCTTCGTTTGGCAATGTAATTCAGCCTTAGTTTGTCAAATACAGAGAAAACAAATTAATAAGCTTTAAAGTGCGGTTTATGGGTTGGGTTTCTGCAATGTTCTCAGCATGTTAAAAGCTCATCTTCAGAACCAATGTCTGCTCAAAATGGTGATCTGCACCAAGTAATCTACTTTCAGCAGTTATCACCGGTTATTGCACCGTAAACTGCAGAAAATACGTGCAGAGTTGCTCTGTCTGCCTTTACTACCGTCGGCTCCTATGGCGGAGGGATAATTCAGCTGGATACAAAGTGTCTAATGCAGGCAGGTCTCTTAATAACCGCTGTTTTGTCACTTATATTAGAGCCCAAATAAGCGATTTAACTTTCAGAAACGTGCCAAAAAAAACCCCCCGCAAACCGTGACTTATAAAATTTACAAGCGCCTTTAGAATAAAAGAAGCCCAAAGTCGCATGAAATGAACAGCCTGTGCAACAGTGAGCGCGGGTCTGTTTTGCTACAGTCTCTAGCACTCTTGAAACTACGGAAAGCGCCGAGGGTAAAAGAAACACAGTCCGGGAGCGCGGTGGGGAAAAACATTAGGGAACGGTGTGTGTGTTTTGACGCACGATTAACGGCGACAAAAGAAAATGTCGGCGTTGTGGTCTTACGCGTTAAAACTGACAGCCCTAATTATATAAATTTTTAAATTCAGACCAGAGGGGGGGAGGAATGTATCCCCCCCAGGGATAAAACATGAATGACCAGAGGGGGGGACGTCACAAGCAGAGGGGGGGGAAATCCCCCCATCCCCCCCGGCAAATCGCACCCTGGTTATATCACTAAGTGACACTGGGTCAGCCTCCTCTCAACATGTAACTTACCAACAGGTTTAAATACAGGTCCCTGGCAGCCACCTTGAGTTTGCCCTGATGAAGGCCAAAGAGCTGAAACGTGTTGGCATTTTTTAACCATTTAGCTATGTTATAATACAGGCTTTTTTTTAGAAGAATTCTTACTTTCTGAGTGCCTCGGTTTCCTGTTCTTTACCAGTTAAAACTGATCCCTGCACTGAAGAGCACCAAAAAGACACCACCACACAAAAGCTTTTTCATATCCAAGTAGCACTTCTGCATGCTTTAACCAAGTAGAGCTGCTGTGAGTTTCACTGAAAATGAAGTTGTAGAAAAGGACCATTAGTGGGATTGTTTTGACTGCAACATATAAGCATGTTACCCATGTTCCGAGCTTAAGGAGCCTTTTGGATGAGATGCAAACATCTTCGAGAAACAAGACATGAAATGCAACTGCCGCAAGCACTTGAAATTGCCATGTCCTGGAAGACTTAGAATCTAAACCATCTTAAACTAAACGGGACTTCTTGTGGCTTTCTTCTTGCAACTCTTTTCTTACGTCTGGAGTTCACAACCAACAGTTGTCCTCACAAAAGACTATCCAACCGGACTGGTGGATTTATGTAGCTCTTCCAGAGTTACTGTGAGCTTTTTGGCTAGGCTTTAGTTAATGCTCTTCTTGCCTGATCAGTTTAGGTGGACGTCCATGTCTTTGGAGGTTTCTAGTTGTGCCATATTATTTATATAAATCAACGACTAAGTGAACAGTGTTCCATGAGATTTTCATAGCTTGGGAAATAGTTTTACAATGGAATCTTTTATAATTGTTAAACTTCTCCACAACTTTATCTCTGACTAGTCTGCTTTATTCCTTGGTTGTCATGATGCTACAGTATTTGTTCACTTAAAGTTCCCCAAAAACCTTTGAGACCTTCAAAAAACATCTGTGTTCACACTGAAGTTAAATGACACACGTGTGGATTCTGTTCATCATCAGAGTTTCTTTTGAGGGAGGTTGAATAAAATGGATGGACCAGATAGAAATGCAATCCACACTTTGATGTTCTTATTTGTTGTTATTCATTTTAATTACTTTTTTATTTACTTTTTAAAGAAGAAAAATTGTAATATATAATTTTCAGCTTGACAATTATGCACCACTTCTTGTTGGAATATTATATGAAATCGCTCAAATTACACTAAAGTTTTTGGTTGTAATGCAAGAAAATATTAAAATGTTCTAAGGGTATGAATACCAGTCCTAGCCCAGCTTTGAACTTGGCTAAAAAAAAGGAGGCAAAACAATTTTAAAAGTGAATACATGAAAGTAAATTGTGATTCATCCAACAGAAAAAAACGGCCTAATCTCTGCTTCAAAAGTGAAAGCTATCAAACTAACACAAGACTCTGATGACAAATGGCTGGGTGTGTTGGAAAGCTGTTAATCTCTCTAACAAAAAAATGAACAGAATCAAAACTCATTACGAGCGACGTCAGTTGGACCCAAGGGTCTAAATGAGTCTGTTAGGGCTTAATCAGCAAATCAGAATTTTCTATTAATGATGCGTGACTCTTTCATATGTTCCATCAGCTAAATTAATACAATTACTTATATGTGTTCTGCAAAGGGAGGCAAGAGGAGTGGATGACGGAGCACTATGTGAGTGAAATTAAAGGAGCACATAAAGGTTGTAGTCGGAAAGATTAAGAGGTAAACAGGTGACAGGTGGTGTTGTTGATCCAAGTTTAACCTTACTATGGCCTACAGAGAATTTACCAACGAGCCAGAACCTTCAGGGTGACTTTAGACAGCGTTCTCGCTCATTCTTTGCCTCCCTCTTTCACTCCGTCCCTTATATAATGAATACAATTAACCTTTGTGGAGTTGTGCGCGTTGGCAGCAGGTCGGAGGAGCCGGCGGGGAGGCTCGCTGTGTCGGACAGGGATTGATTGATGTTCCTGTGGTCAGCGCACTCCGTCAGATCCCCTTTAATTAGCCCCACTCAGGAGGAATGATTAGACGGAGGAGTGGCAGGGAGACAGATAGAGAGACATGAGAAAAGAGGGAGGAATGAGCTCGGCGAGGGAGGACGGAATAATGAAAATTGAGAAAGATAGAGATGGTGGATGATAGGTGGCTAGGCTGCGATCTGTCATCAAAGTTTGCTGCTTGTTCCCAAGGTTAGCTCCAATAACATTTTTACCTAAATGTCTTAGCTATTAAATTTTATAAACTCCAACACTCAGGCTTAAGGAGCCACACTGTAATTACTGCCAAATATTAGTGGGGGGAAAAAAAGCATCGCGCAAAAAGACACATTTGTCCCCGCTGTAAATGCATTAGCTGTCACTTGAGATTTTTCCTTTCATGCAGGTGTTTCAAAACCTCTCAGCTAAACAGAGCAATCAATTTGAAACCTGAACTAAAAGAGTGCAATCATGCTGCAATTGCATCATGAAAAAAAACATTGAAAATCAAAAACAAAGGACAGCCTGCTATCACTCATTTGTAACTATTTTTTTATGTTATTATTTTATTTTGATGTTGCAGTTTGAGGCTATTAGAAAGGCCACTGCACCTCATAAAATCGTCTGATGCTTCTGTACTTTGGTTTAACGAGCTCCCTCACAGCAACGTCACATTCAACAGCTTGTGTCATGTATACAAAAGCAGGTGTAGTGGGAAATTAGCAGTTTTGACAGCCTAATTATTCATTTTATGGATGATCGAAGATGGAAAGGCGCTGATTTTCTAACAGAATGATTATATGCCTATTGTTGTCTCACCAGAACACTTAAAATATCCATAGCATAGATCAACAAGTTCAAGTGAGTTGTTTTGACGAATGCGACACATTGGCAGAAAATCAAACCTAAGCGTTTCAGGTATTCGCTGAAACACAGGCACGTCTGCAAGAACAAATCGACACCGTAAATCATATTTTTAAGAGCCGTCTTTTCAAAATGTATTCAGTCTCCAGTAAATTATGTCTTCATTCTGATCTTGTTCGTTGTTCTTAATAGCTTTCACAGACTAAATATGACAGGTAGCAGAGGATTTCTGGCTTAAGTTACTAGAAATCAATAGCTGATTATTTGTCTAAAGGCTTAGAGAACAGCAATCGCGTGTCTTTAAGAAGAATAACACAAGGCGACAACTGTTTGCTAAAGGCAATTTTCCTCAACTATTTTTATAGAGTTCTCTGAAATAATCTATAATCATGGTGACAGAAAACAGACTTAAATCGGAAGCAACCAGACATTTGTCCAGTTCTTTCTGAAATGTTTAAACACCTATCCTCTTCCTCAGATGAGAAACAAAAATAAGAGGATGGACTCCATGTCCTTAAAAACAGCAGCGCAGCAACAGCCAGTTGCGCAAGGGCAATCCACCAGAATTGACAAAGATTCCTTAATAGGTGTCAAAACGTTTTCTGAAAGAACTGAATGAAAGTCCGGTTGCCTCCCATTTAAGCCTGATGCAGTGACCCAGATAACTGAGAATTTGCACAGGCATATAATCATGGTGCAAAAGCAGTAACACATCTTAGAAAATAGTCATATTTAAAACCCAGGTGGAAAAGAAAGCAACTAGCACTCCCCGGCCAGTTTATTAGGTACTCTCTGGCATTTCTATGACATCACAGCGATGGGTTTAAGGTTTAAGTCAAGTTGACTTTCATTATGATGAACTTGACTGTAAAAAATATTAATTAATGCAACTCATACAGTCTGCCAGCATGGGGTTGCCTTCAGATGAAGCCCAGGCCTTTTCCATAGCATTACAAAGTAATAGAAACACCCCTTAGATATTTTAATGGCTATTGTTGTGTCAGCATCAGGTTGTTCAATGCAGAAAGGCCTATTAGATTGTGGAGGAGTGCAATAAACCTATTGATATGTTCATGAAACCACTTTGAGATGATTTCAGCTTTTGTGACCTGCTGCGTTGAAAGTAAAAATCAGAAGATTGGTACAATGACGTCATAAAGGGATGGACATGGTAAACAACAATACGCACAAGGCTAAGGCATTTGAAACACATCTCTGTTGGAACTAATGAGCCTAAAGTCTGTCAAGAAGATATGCCCCAACAACATTACACCACCATGCCTAGCAAATGCTTAAACTGCAATGCTGGCATGAAACTGTTACTTTCTATTTCTGTCGTAAAAGATTGTTTTGCCAATGGAATGGCATAAATCTAATGTAGAACTGAGGCAATAAGTGAAAATGTCGGTTCACTCACACACACACACACACACACACACACACACACACACACACACACACACACACACACACACACACACACACACACACACACACACACACACACACACACACACAATTTGAATTATGTGGGCCTTGCAAAATGTCCTCACAATGCCAATTGTCCACACAACGTTGGTCTACTGTCAGGTTTTGGTCCTCACAATGATAAACAAACATGCACACACACACACACAAAATCCTAGACACCCACGCAAGCTTAAACTAATATACAGCCGCACACCTACATTCCACAATCTCTTTAGTTTTGCTCATCACCTCTATTTGATCTCCTCTGTCTTGCATTTGTTTATTTATAACAAAAAAAACAGGAAAAACCTCAGAATAAAAAAATAAAATAAGGCTACCACTGCATTCTTACCTTCTTCAGGGTGGCCACACAGAACCCAGGAGTAGCACTGCGGAGTAGGGGGTAGGAGTCCAATGGGATTCATAAAATTTGGCTAGAATTATTCATAAAACCAACTTTGGATGATTCATTTGAAAAGCAGCCATGCCTGCCAAGAATAAGGTGTCATTCTAATATTTGTAGATGCACATGATAAAACCAACTGCCTGTTTTCTCTTGGATTTCTGACTCATTCTTCTAAGATGCAGAAAACAAAGAGTGATGGAGCGCAAGAGTAAGGGAGGAAAGGAAAGTTAAAAAGAAAATCTATTGTGTCTTGAGGCTGTAAAGAAGAAAGTGCAGGAGACAGAAAATGGCTTTTTTTAGTTATGGCCAGGAATCCATTAGAGGCATCCAGAGAGAGATGCTGTGTCCGAGCCATGCCCTGATGTGATAACTTGATGTAGTGTGACTAGATGCTACTCTTGCTCTTCTCTAAATAAAGACAAAAAACAAACAAAAAAAATAGGTTGATAGTATTAAAGCTAACATGATGACAAGGAGAAAAAGCCTGAAAATTCAACATCACTATGCAAGATATAGCATTTTTGCCCTAGTATGTATTCAGTTAAAACACTTTATAGTAATGCTTTACTTTTAGTGCTGCAAAGCCTAAATACTGGGTAAAAAAACTGCTCATAAGTTACAGACCATAATTTGGTATCTTTCATTTAATGAAAATCTTATGTGTTTTTAAGGTATCACCATGTTATACTTTGAAATCAAAAACTGTCTCACAAGTTGCGACTGAACAATATAATAAAAGTTGGAGATTGGAGATACACATTAAAGTGAACATTGCTAAGGAAGAATGTGACATAGCCAAAGATTTAATAGATACATTTGAAACCATGTGTTGCTTTCTTTACCCTTGGGTCCATCATATTTTCAACACGGTTAACATAGGTGTGAATAGGGAATAAATATTTTTAACAAAGTAAAAAAAAAAAAAAATGTTGCTCAGGATAAATACAATTTTTAAAGACTTTACTACACAATTTTGTTTAATGGCAGATAAAAAAGGGTTTATTCTCAATATCAATCTGTTTTTATTCAAATGGCAACCTGAGAAGTATTGAAAATTCATCATGAGTGTCACTTCATCAGATAAAAGGAAAAAGGCAAAATAAATGGGCACACATGCTGACACCATCTTCTATTACCATACTGCTTTCCCCTCATCTTTATCCAGTCAGCAGCCAAGGTCTGTCATTTCTTCCCTTAAGACATGGAATAATATTGTTTTGAACTTGTGTTAATTTGTTCAGAGCTACCATGAAATTATACCTGTTTAGGATGCTTGATGGTAGTTCATATATAAGTGGATTAAACCGAGGCAGAAAGAATGAACAAAGAGGGAGGATGAAAGGGAAATCGAAAGTGCAAAGAGAGGATTGAAGTAGGTCTTTTTAGCAAATACACGACTTGAAACTAATCTATATGTTTGCCTGGAGCACCTTTCTGATTTGGAAACAGTACAAATGTCTTAAATGAATATTTCAGAGGATATCCCCAAATTTCTTTTTCAGAGACAAGTTGTTACCAGAGACACACAAGTGACACTCCATTACTTTGGCTGTCAAAGTGTTAATCTCATTTTCTGCATTTTGTTGTTTGTTTCTTTTTCTTGGTAGTCAAGTGCCAGAGAAAGCTTTTCTTTTGTCGCAGCGGTACTGTGGGGTGGGGTGGGGGGTAACTAATTTTCTCTCCTCAAAAATTGACAGCAACAAGGGAAAATAAGCAAGCAGATAAAGATCAAATCTCCATCATCACATTCTTGCTGTGCTGTGGCTGTCAGGCCTCTTCCATCATGCTTTTTCCTTCTCATTCAGTGAATGCTGGTTGATTAAAATACACCACTTTCACCACTTTTGTTTTCTTCTGTTTGCCCATAATGAAGTGGAAACAGAGAACAAAAGCTTCCTTCTCGTACAAGTAGCGCTCTCGATCCAGCAATCCGGTCAAGAACAAATTGACAAACAAAATCGGCCTTTAAGGTTTGATTAATAATTAACCCTCCTAATGACGGTTCTAGGTTAACTGGCCAGATGAAGACAGGTGGAGTACCAAGGACTAACCCCTTATGTCTTAGTCCAGAAAAAAAAAGTTAAAGTGATCTGTATTTGTACACTCATTGATCCCCCAAAGCACCATGATCTGGATAATCCTTGGATGAACTGCTTCACTGATGTTAATCCTTAATCTTGACAAAGTTAGATAGTTATACGGTGCATGATTTATTATGTTTTTTTCTACTGGGGAAACAAATAAATAAATAAACCCTGCAGAATGCTGGACAAACATTGTGCACTGTTGTGTGCAGGTATTCTTGAGTGACAGCAGTCAATGCTAATCCAGATCTCTCCTGAGAGCAGCATCCTTACACTGGAACCCCTCGCTTTCCTCCTACAGAACTCTTTCCTTCTCACTCACCTACCTACGTGTTGAATAATAATGGCCACGCAGGCCTTGCAGTATTGATCACTCACCAGAGGACACAAGGTCAAGTCGCAGGGTGTCAATATTTAAAGCAGCACTCAGCACTGGGGACCTTATCCATAACCTCATTAATATGGGGGTCTGTGCTCCTCAAATACTCTCTTGGCACAAAGAATGGGTAGACTTGAGGAATGAGGAGGTGGAGGCAAAAAAGTAGTTAGGCACAGGAACTCACAATGTGATATATTATTAAGCATGCCATTATCAATCTTAACATATTTTCGTTATATGTCTTTTATAACCAGTGGGACACTATCCAGTGAACGCTTTTTTCTTTTGGCTAATTAAAAGGAAATACGAAAACACTACCTGTTTAGAGTAGGTTTGATTGTATTTAAAACACCTTACAAAACGTTTTTACCACTCTTGAGATTTTTATGTTGCCACGAAAAATTTCAATGTGTAGTTCTTCAGTTCTGTAGTTCTGTGGTAAAAGGAAATGTTTCCATATTAATTTTTCAAATAAAAATCTAAAAAAGTCAGTGTGATTAATTTGTATTCAACCCTCCTTGTTCTTATCCCCCTAAGTAAAATCTAGTGCAACCAAGTACCTTCATAAGTCACCTAGAGTGGATGTTAAAAATATGAACGCCACTCTTAGAATGGCAGGTCTTGGTGACATTTAAAACTAGGATTAGGGCAATATCCTGTGTGTAAACGTATCATAGAGCACTGTTCAGTCCATCATCTGAAATCAGAATGAGCAACAAGGCAATAGACAAAAACTGAATTGCATACAAAATGCAGCGTGGTCTAACAAGAGAGATCTTGCACATCATTCCCAGCACACCATTCCTATAGTGAGACATGGTTTTGGGACAATCATTAGGTGGGGATGCTTTTTTTGCAGCAGGAACAGGGAAGCTTGTCACAGTTAAAGGGAAGATGGATAGAACTTAATCATCAATTAATCTTGTAAAAAACTTGAAACTTGTACACAGGTTTTAATGCGACAAAATTTGATAAAGCTCAAGTGGTATGAATACTTTTTCCAGACACTGTCAATTCAAACAGAGAAAAAGAATCTGGCTTAGCTTCAAGCCTTCTGAGTGCTTGCCTAATCACCCATTCTATTACTCAGTCGTTTACCCAATATCCCTGTTGAAGGAGCACTAAAGCTCCAGCAGATAGTGTTGTTTTCAAGTACAGTCCATCCAAATCAATTGTTCAGGCATATGTGTGTCACTTCTGCCCTTCCTACCCTGCTGCTTTTTCCACTCTGGTCTTATCTATCTCCAGAGAAAGGTGCTCCATCACCAAGGCGGATGCTGCTTGTATGTTCAGCCTCCGTTGTTTCCACATTCATTTGCTCCTTCACATATGAGCATGACAGCTCAGCTAAGATCAGCTGTGTGTCAGCAAGCTCTCCTTCAGCGCTCCAGTGCTCAATTTACACTGCAGCAGAAGCTCACGGTACAGACACACTGTTGCCCAAGATAAGAGCAATGTTTGGCACATGATTAGGATCTTCCAGTTACCATTAAAGGCGGTTTATCAGCTACCCTAACCCTCATCCACGCCTCCTGCTTGTTTGCAGCCTCTCCAGAGACAGGGATGGAGGTCACAGAGCCCAAAGGGGAAGGAGTAAGGCAAAGGCAATAAAAATAGAAAAACTAAATCGAAAGCCATTATTTATTTGGCAAATGCCTGATAAAACAGTAAAGCAAGCTTTGATAATGTGCATACAGAGTATCGTTGTGAGCGGAGAGGTGGAAAAACAACTACGGAAAGTTTTAAAGGTGACAATAGATTTTAACATGCTGAGATGCAATTTTACTTTATCATTACTTCACTTTTAGATAAGTTTAATCTTAAAACACTGTCACTGTACAACATCTAACAGGAAAGTTAATCAATACAATCTAAATAAAATGCATCAAGCGTCAATGTAAAATGCATTGTTGACCTTATTTTAAGGGGGAGATATGGTTTTCAATGTCTCCCTTTTCCTCATTTAACTCATTCAGCTGTGATTTATATACAGTGGAACTGCAACGCTTTGGTCTAAATTTCTTGTTAGCACCACAAACCCCTGTGTGTCTAAGAGCTACTTGTTTTGGTGTGGTCTCTTTAAATGCAAATGAGGCACTTCACACTTAGTCCAACTCCAGGTCGCAGAGCGTTCCACTCCACCTCGTTCAGCAATTTTTGTAGCATGCTGGGAATTTTGTCAGTTAATACACACATTTCCACTAATCTACTTTTAGCTTCGGCACCCTTGAGCTTGGACTACAATCGCGAGAAGAAAAAAAAAAGTTTGTGGATTAGCAAAATTGGTAAGGTGGGAGTCCATGTCCTTGTTTAGCAGCAAATACAGTGAGGTATTTGTTCAAAAAACATAATAGAAAAAACCGAACAAATTTAAAAATATGCCCCAAAGAGAATATAAAGATATGTACGCAGTAGCTGTAGAGACTACATTTAAACGTTCTTCACTCCTAGAGACTCCAAGTACAAAACAAAATGTATTTAAGGGCTAACAAACAGAATTTTGCATTAGATGTCCATTTTAATATGAATTTAATAGACAAATGTACCAGTAGGAGTAAGACTAAACATTTGGTACATCTAAATTTTCAAGGTACATTATAAAGCTGATGAGTCAGAAATGCATGTGATTAGTAAAAGTAGTGACTTACTGAAATGATGTAATGAGCAACAAGCTTGCTCAAGAATACTCATCAGAACCAACTCATCACATAACAAGTGCCCTACATTATATAAAGAGATGTTATTGGCCGGTTTGGACAACGTTAGTGGAGCACTGCTAAAAAGGTTGAAAGGGCTGTATTTAATCAGGTTCTCTTGCAACCAGCAGAACAAAGTTGCAAATTTGTCTGGTCACCATCTGATGCACATTTAGGTTGTTTCTTCGTTATATATCTATTGACCGAACATGTCCTTGACTGGTTACAGGGTCAGCTTTAGGATCCAACACCAAAGCATCTCGGTTTCTTGTTGATTTGATAAATAACAAGTGGTATTTACAGTCAAGCCCAGGCACAACCCTCAGATTTAAACTTATTTTTCATTCAACAATAAAGCAACAATAAAGCAGTGGAAAGGTCACTCTTTTTTTTTTTTTAAAAAAAGGAAAACCATTTTAAATAAAATTGTTTGAATTTCATCTTTAAAAATGGCAGTTTTAATATGATCTACACTTCTTCAAATAACCAATAGAAATATTCATTGTCGTTCAGCAATCAAACTCTTCTTAGAATGACTGACCGGATTCTTGCATGATTCCACTGGTACGTGTTTGGATCATTTGTCTCTGGTAATGAGCTCCAGCTTTTTGAGGTTGAAAGACGATCTTCCATCACCCTAACCTGTAGCTCCCTCCACAGAGTGTATGTCAGATTCCAAACTAATATTGGCTCCACATAGAAATCACATTTTGATAAATTTAGAAGATTATTGTAAAACCAAATCTGACTGCGGTAGGAATCATTATTTAAATAACTTTCTATACTACACAGAAATCCAAAAATGGCATTTTTTTAAATAGCTGAAGAAGTCGTTTATTACATACATAAATATATATTCAATGGAGTACATAAGTGTTTACTGTACTGTGCCTATTTTTAAGTCTCTAAAGGCATCAACAAACGTGTTTGCTGTAATGCATAAATTCAGATAGTGTTTTCTAGTTGCATTCATAGCTCATCGATTTATAAAGGAACACGCAGAAGTTGATTGTCTTTAATGGTCGATGTTTGTTGCATTTAATTTGTGGATTAAAATAAACTTTACACAAATTAGTTTAATATGTTATATTTCTTCACAAGTAAATATATATCAAGCTAAAATTAGAATTGGAAGGCCACAAATCCAAGAAAAACAGAAATCAGCATTTGCTGGTAGAAGCCTGATCATCTCTAAAGACAAATAAAAATAGAGTGCCAACTTAATATATAATGGATGAAGTAGTTCAAATGGTAAGGTAGATAATTCAATTTGTGGCAAGATAGATGGTGATTCCAATCATTTCTAATCAACTTAGCACTCACCTGTACTCCAGTGAAAACCGTGTCAGCTCTGTATTGTTGTGGATCCATTTAAACTCCAGCGGCCAACTTCCCTCTGCCATGCAAGTCAGCACTAACCGGTTGCGTTCCAGGTGAAGCTGGCTACGCACTGGCTCTGTCTTGAAATACGGAGGGACATCATCTGTGAAAATCAGGGGAACAAATAAAATCTGATTTTAGTGTATTTTTTAATAAGACATTGTGCTTCTAAATAAGGTTGATAAAAAAAATAACACCTGAGTAAAGAACACCCACTCCTAAATGTCACATCTATTTTTGCCGAGGGACACATTTACACATGCAGACACAAATTAAACATTGTCAGAGAGAGAAAAAATGCGTGGGAGCTTTTCTCCTGTGAAAACATTTATCTCTTTAATTTTGGATAATCGTCACACAAAGCAAGTGTTTAACATTTTTTAAAAACCTGCAAATATAAAACTTTAGAGTTGATTCTTGAATCTAACTGTTAATCAGTTTCTACAAGCAGAGTCAATCAAACACACTATGCAAAAGGAGCTGCAGAGATTTACAGCTCAGGTAGGACAATCTGCCCTAATAGCTACTATTAGTCACACCCTCTACAAATTGGGCAAAATGGAAAAGTGGAAAGAAAGTTTTGTGCAAAGAAAACCATAAGAATTTCTGTTTGCCATAAGCAATGTAGGGGACACAGCAAACATGGGGAAGAAACTTAAATGTGAGGTGGAAAACTAATACTGTACACTGTTTGGAACACTGTATCTCCGTGGTGAAACATGGTAGTTGTAGTATTGTGCTGTTTGGATGCTTTTCTTTAGTAGGGGTGGGAAGATGATCAGATTTGATTGATAAATGGGTGCAGCTAAATAGGGAGCAATCCTGGAAGAAAACCTGTCAGTGGCTGCAATGGACCTGAGAATGGGTGCAGGTTTACATTCATTGAGAATGAAAAATCTAAACATACAGCCAGAGATACAATGGAGTGGTTTAGATCAAATCATATTCATGACTTAGTATGGCCTAGTCCAATACCAGCCCTAAATCCAGTTGAGGGTGGATTTGACAACTGATGTTCACAAATCCTCTCCATTCAGTCTGATTGAGCCTGAGCTATTTGTGGAATGTTGGTTTAAGACATACCTCAAAAGACTTATATCTACAATTACAGCAAAACATGCAATTATAGATACTCTCCAAATTATTTACCTAGAAGCTTTAAACACATATTTCTATTTGTATAAAGAAAAAATAATGATTCTTTCCACTTCACAGTTATGCTTTAGTTTATTATTTGTCCATCACATAAAAATCCCCCCAAAGTGACTCGCAAGGTTGTGGCTTTCAATGTGACAAAATGTGAAAATGTTCAAGGCTTTCAAGAGGCAAGTCACTCTTCATGACCACCAATTGTAGGCAAGAAAGAAAGCCATCACACTTCAGATGAAAACTCCTCACCATGTCCCATTTGCAGCTACTTAATCCCCCATGATGCACTGCTGCCTGTGCTGGTTCAGTTTGACTTGTTCGCCGAGTATCAAATAGCAAAGAGTGAGCAAGGCATGAAGCGCTGGTCCTGCATCCTGGTGCTCTCTGTGTTTCTGTGTCAGTAACTCGCTGGCACAGTGCACCACTCACCCTCTGTGCTGCGCCGAAGCAGACACCAGAGGAGGGACGCCAAGGAGGAGGTGTGAAATCCTTTCATCATCCTTTCAGCTATGCTCCGCTTCGCTCCGTCTTTCCCTCTTGTTTTGATTCCTGAACATGCTCCGTAGAGTGTGAAGGCATGGATGAAGGCAGACCAGTGAAACTTCTCCGGAGGGTGAACGCGGCAACGCCGATTTTTAAATCTCAATCAAGGTGCCTCAGAGGCAAGCTGTCAAGCTCCCTCTTGGTTTCAATAGCTCACCTTCATAAACGGTGTAAAAATGGAGAGCTTACTTGATCATCATTGTAAATATAGAACACATTAATTGGATGGTTGGATAGTATAATTATCAAATTGACTGATAATCAGGCATTGAAATTAAACTGTCAAAATGATCTATAGTGCTGATATTTGGTTCCTCCATCCTGGCTCGGCAAAATTCACTGGAGGTAGAAGAATAAGTGTGAAGAAACGAGAATGAATATATGAGATGAAAGTTAAACAAAGTGAGGGACAAAAGATGATTTATAAGCCTCTCTTCCAGCCATAAAATTTAGATGTACTACTACTGGAAGTAAAAGCTTCATCCCATTACTTTTTAAGAGGGACTTAAATGAACAACAATCTGTGTGCTAGAGTTTTTTTCTTTAACAACGTTAAATAGTCAAAGGTTGTAGCTGTGAAGAACTGTACCAAGGGGTGGAACTATCATTTTATGGGTGTACCTGCAGTCTGTGGTGTATAAATATGATGTGACAAAGAGGCATGAAACCTAAAGATTACCCTGTGGAAAGTACATGATGTTACATATGGTGAAGGACCTGATACCTGTGGGTCTGATACTTATCCAAATGCACTTGGAACCGTGTTAGAGTGCATAGCAACATGAAGTCTAAAAAAAAAAAAAAAAAAAATTCCAAATAAAAATCGGGGCTGAAAATGTATTTTACTTTAGGCACGAAACAGAAGTTCAAATCTATTTCTTGTAATTATATTTTTTCAGGTGTAACTAGGGGAAATACATCTTTTTGAATAGCACTGCAGTATATCCACTGCAAGTTTAATCTAATTCAAGAAAAGCTTTTTATAAGGAGTTATGAACAGTGCAGATGTATTAGTCGATATAGAGAGCAGCAAAGTAGTCAGAAATGTGTCTCTTTGAGTGTAAATGCCTCTGCTCCTACCAAAAAGATATTGTAGATGATAAATCTCAGCACGTTCAAAGATACACAAGAATATCAAGAGGAAAGAAAAGGTTTAGAAGTACATTATCTCCATAAATTAATATTGCATATTCATAAACTCCAGCAACTTATTAATGCATATTTATTAGACACTCCTCGGTTTGACTCGTGACTTTTTATAACCTGATGTGATAACAATAAATATTTATAGCAACTACAAGTAGACAGAGATGACTCGATAAAACGCAACAACATATTGACCCATCAGGTTCTGCTCACATTGCTACCTTGTGTTTTTTAGTTCAAAATTTGACCCCTTGCCATTCTGAATGCACTCTGTTCTGTGAAATTCTGATCCCTTGAGCTAGTCAAACATGAAGAAAGCCTTCACACAGCAGAACACAACACGAAAAAAAAAAAAAAACTAGCAGAAACATGAAGGCTATGAATTAGAGACACACTGAGAAGTGAGGTCTCAGTTAGACCAGAAAATGTAGAGTAAAAAATGAAGTGCAGTAAATATTAATACAAAGGTGAAATGAAAAAAGGTAGCAAATGAGGGAAGGCAACACACTGGCCATCAAAAGTTTAGACACCAACTGAAACCTGGTTTAAAATATCAAGTTTTTGTGATGTAACAAAATTAAACCATAATACATAATTTTCAAACTCTTCCTTCACTTTTATTGTGAAGTATAAACTGAACAATTCAAGGTAAACAAAGTAAATCTGTTCAGAGAATATAATTGGTTGTACTATAGCGTGAATCTGATTAATCAGACAGAAAGTTCAGTGATTCTAGAAGAATCTTCCTGACATTTGCATCCTTTAGTGAAAGATCCAAAAGTCTAAGGCTCCCATAGTGTATGGGGAAGGTCAAAGATCTGGTGAAGTGAAGACTCCAGTAGCACTTGAAATACTGGGAAACAACTTTATTTTTGTTTGTGAGGTTGGTCAGCAAATAAGGTTGCTTCCCAGTATTCCAAGTGTTGCTGGAGTCTTCATTGAACCATCATTTGTTTAAAGTTTAAAGGGCAATAAAAAAGATAAAAATGTTCCCATACATATAACGGTCAGAAAAAGAGCACAAAAGAAATTATAACATTTTATAAATCTAAAGGCCATAGTAGAGTCAATGATTTAAGAAACATGGACGGACAGTAACTTGCAGAAACTGAATATTTCTCAAAAATAAATGAAGAGACAAGACAAAAATTAGGTTAGTAAGGCTGTAAAGAGGATGACAGCAAAACAGAAGGAGCTGAAAAAGTGTAGACCTATTGCAGGTTGTGTTCTACAAGGTAGGGCAGTAAAATAGAAGCATTTTATTCTGAAAAAAAAAATAATTACAGGCCTGTTTAAAATCTCCTAAAATGGTTTGTAAGAATGGATCATGGTCTGATTACAGCAATCTTGAACCTTGGGCTGGCACCGTCACTATACAGGACTGTCTCAGAAAATTAGAATATCGTGAAAAAGTATACTAGTAGGCTATTCAACTAATCACTTGAATCGTCTAATTAACTTGAAACACCTGCAAGGGTTTCCTGAGCCTTGAAAAACACTCAGCTTGGTTCAGTAAACTAAATCACAAGTATGGGGGAGACTGCTGATCTGACTGCTGTCCAGAAGACCATCATTGACACCCTCCATCAGGAGGGTAAGACACAAAAAGAAATTTCTCAAAGAGCAGGCTGTTCACAGAGTGCAGTTTCAAAGCACATTCACAAAAAGTATGTTGGAAGCGGGAAATGTGGCAGGAAACGCTGCACAACCAAGATCTGGCACCTGCCCACAGTGCCAAAACCACCAGTAACTGGTGTACTGACCATGGCATTACTGTCCTTGATTGGCCTGCCAATTCCCCTGACCTGAACCCCATCGAGAATTTGTGGGGTATTGTGAAGAAGAAGCTGAAAGACACCAGACCCAACAATGCAAATGAGCTAAAGGCCGCTATTGAAGCATCCTGGGCATCCATAACACCTCAGCAATGCCACAGGCTGATTGTCTCCATGCCACACCGCATTGATGCAGTAATCTGTGCAAAAGGATTCCCAACCAAGTACTGAGTGCATTAATGGACATTTTCAAATGTTTGATTTTGTTTTGCTGTTATAATTTTTTTTTACTTGGTCTGAGGAAATATTCTAATATTTTGAGATAGGATTTTTGAGTTTTCTTCAGCTGTAAAGCCATAATCAGCGATATTAAAACAATAAAAGGCTTGCGATATTTCAGTTGATTTGTAATGAATCCAGAATGTATGACATTTCATGTTTTTTAATTGCATTACAGAAAATAAAGAATTTTATCACGATATTCTAATTTTCTGAGACAGTCCTGTATACCCATGGTGAACCATAGTGATGGCAGGATCATGATCTGTAATTATTTTTCTCAGATACAAAAAGGTATTTATAGAGGTGGATGACATCCTCGGCAGTTTTAAATAGTACTCAGTATTGGCCTAAAACCTGCAGGTGTCTAGAAAGCTCAAGATACAATTCAAGCAATTCAAGTTTTTTCCACATTCAGTCCAGTCATATTTCCAAATCAACAAAGGTTTTGGAATGGCCTTACAAGAGTCCAGAACTTAATCTGACAGAATATAGGTGGGGTCACTAAAAGAGGGCTCTGGGCCAGAGATTTCCCCAAAATAGATTCAGAGAAGTTTTGCAAAATAGGGTGGGCCAATATTGTCAAGTAAAGAAGAAGGGTGGCGACAGACTCCGACAAAGAGTGTTGAAATTGAATCAAAATGCTTCAACAAAGTATTAGTAGTTGCAAAAGGGTTTACCCATTTATGCTGATGTATTATTATTAACAATAATAATAATAATAATAATGATAAGAATAATAAGAATACATTATTTTATAAAAAGTACCTTTCAAAACATTAACGGACACTAGATAAGATAAATTAATAACAAAAAACAATGTATCACACACTCTTTGCTGAATTGATTTGAATTGATTGAACATTAATGCCACCTTACATTTTAGTAGGGGTATGTTAAACTTTGAGAACCACTGTATATAAGACAGCAGAAAGGCAGACAGAAAACACTGCAAACTAGATACATGTGAGCAGAGGTGGCTAGACTAGCCAAAAATTGTACTCAAGTAAGAGATGCACTACTTCAACAAGTAAAAGTAAAAAGTTGTCAACCAAGAAATTACTCAAGTAAGATGCCTGTGCACATTCTCAGTTATCCGGGTCATCACAACAGCAAACACGCTTAAATCAGAGGCAACCAGACTTTTTCTCAGTTCTTTCTGAAAACGTTTTGACACATATCCAGGAGTCTTTGTTAATTCTGGTGGCTCGCAGTTGAGCAACCTGCAGTTGGTGCACTGCTGTTTTTAAGGACATGGAGGCACATCCTCCTAAGTGCATTCTAAGTCAGATACAAATCAGTGACCCACCCGCCACTGTTCTGGGTCGTTAGAAACTATTGCTTGGTGTGAGTGGAGTACTTGGTCACCTGAACCATGATGAGACTGCTTATGTAATCTCTTTGGAATGTGTTGGATAACCGACCTGTAAAGACTGGGGAGTTGGAAGCGCAATCCTCCCTCTCTGTTTAGTGATGGCTTTTCTCTTTTGACCAATATGGCTTCTCTCACCCCTCTTTCGAACCATCTGTTCTCCCTGTCCAATATCTGGACATCATTGTCATCAAAAGATTGTCCTCTGTTCTTTGGGTGTTCTGTGATGAACCAGTTATCGTCGGAGAGTGTTGTTAGTTTGAAATGTACTGTTGTGATTAGAGAAAATTCTCCTGAGTTTCTCAGAAACTCCTGACACATATGGAATGTCAATGTTCTTGCATCTCCCTGTTTTCTCCTCTGTGTTTGATGCTGTGCTGTTTTTTCTGCCCGGTTTGTTGGCTGATTTGACAAATGTCCATTTTGGGTAGCCATAAGCTTGCAGTGATTTCCTGACGTGCATGTGCTCTTTTTGTTTCTCCTCTGTGGCAGAGGGAATGTTGTCAGCCCTGTAACTTAGAGTTTGTGCTCCAGTGGGTGATATGAATCAAAATGCAGATATCGTCTGTATGTATGAGCTTCCAGTAAAACTCTGTTTTGAAACTCCTATCTTCCTCGATGTGTACCGGACAGTCCATAAAAGGCAGCATGTTGTTCTTGGCATCCTCTCTGGAAAATCTGATGTTGCTGTTCACTGAGATGATGAGGTTGCTGAATGCCTCAACTTCTTTGGTTTGGAGGTTGACCTAAGTGTCATCCACATATCTAAACCAATCAGTTGGTGGTGTTCCCTTGTAAGCACTGAGTGCCCTCTGTGACACTGGGAGCCTATAGCACACCAATGTTTCTGTCTGTAAAAGCTGTCTCTGTACTTGTTGGACCTCTGTCTCTCAACCATATATTTCAGTAACTATCTACTGTTTACTGTATGTTAATTTCACCTCCAAATGGCTCAATGAACTTAGCAGAAAATAACATTAATATAACAAAGGTTGTGTACAAATAAAAAGTCTCACTAAAACCTAAATCTAGGTTTTTGTCTCTGGTGTGTTTTTGTTTAGAACAAGTATGTTCTTTATTCATGAAGTTACTCACGGTAGGTAGAATAGGCAGAAATGTTACTCAAGAGTAGCCATACTAGAGTAATAATATGACTCAAGTAAAAGGAAAAAGTACAGTGCAGTAAAACTACTCCTAAAAGCACATTTTGCTCAACAAGTTACTAAAGTAAGTTACTACCCACCCCTGCATGTGAGACAAACTTTAGTAATATGCAAAGGTACCCTAGCAAGTCAGATCGGTTTGCAAAGAAAAACAAAAAACAGTGTATTACACAGGACAGTGTCAGGACAAAGACAGCATTGATCCCTGATGAATATCTCTTGTTCATTCTCATTAGGAAGTCCATGAGAGTTTATCACTGTTATCAAAAGGAAAATCAGAAGCAGTGAGGAAGAAAACACTTGGTTGCAAGAGATTAATCAAATAATTCCTTCTTTCAGTGAAATATTATTTTACAGGATAGAATAAAATAGAAATAACATTTACTGTCCCTAGTGGGGAAATTCAGGTGTACCGTTAGCAAAGTGAAACGCAAATGGAAGCATGCAATTCACATAAAGCTTAAAAAACTTAAAAACAAAAAATACGAAGAGACATACAACAAAAGCAAAATCAAATAAGAAAAAAATGTGCAGTCATTAATAAATGTACAAAAACACTTAGGTGAATTTAAACATAAAAACAGACTAATTACAAGAAGAAGAAAAAAAAAACTGTGCAAAAACAGCAGAGATGTAAACACTAATTGAGTTTGTTGGGAGCCATGATGGCTACAAAGGCCTAGTCCACACATAGCCAGATATCTGGGAAAGCGAATACATTGTAACGTGGTTAGACCTTTTATCCACTCGTAATCTCCATTTCACATCTATAAAAACAAATTATTCTTAAAAACTCCGACCAAATTGGAGATTTCTAAAAAAACAAATGTTTTAACCTATGTTGTACATGTCAAGACAGAGTTTTAGGGTCCGGCGAGTCACACGGCACTGATGTCACAATTCAATTTTATTTTATTTATATAGTACCAATTCACAACACATGTCATCTCAAGGCACTTGACAAAGTCAAATTCAATGAAATCACACAGACAGATTGGTCAAAAAGTTACCTAACTAAGGAAATCCAGCAGATTGTGTCGAGCAGCATTCACTCCTACAGAAAGAGTGTAGATCCACAATGGACAGTCGTGTGTAGTTGATGGCTAGGCAGCAATCCCTTATACTGAGCATGCATGAAGCAACAGTTATCGACTTGAGAGAGGTGTTGGTTGCTATGCTTGCATTGTGATTGACAATATGTGTCTAATCAATATTAAACAGGATCAATTTACTAACCTAGGGCATCTCTGGTCATTTATGATTTATGTTACCTTGACATCTCACAGCATTTTCTTTCTTCACCTCAATATCAAGACTTCATAGTAAAAGCATACATGGAACATTATAAACATTACAGGTGGTTCAGATGCTTTTTGCTTGTTTGTTTTTACAAGCCCAGCTGATCCAATATGTTGAGATGCAAAGGAGGAAGAGCACTTGGAGGTCAGCTTTTTTACTCAGGCCAAATACCCTTCTAGATCGCCTTTATTTTGAAGGATTCTGACTAGCTAACACATATTTTAGTTTTGCATGACACTGCCCCCTATGCGTCTGGCATGTTTAAACAACGATCAGTTGTGCATTTATAAGGGTTTGTGAGGTTGAAAACTTCTAAAAACGACATTATTTTAAATAAAATTTTGGGGAGATGTTTGTTTCTATAAAAACGCAGCAACGTGTGTACATGGCATAAGTCTAACAGATGGTGGAAGGAAGAATATGCAATAATGCTCATTTGTGCATTTAGGAAACAGCAGTCTGTCACTGAAGGATGTCTCCAGTTCTGCAACAGCTTCATGCATTGTGTGGTAGGAATTGTTGAAAAGTGATGTTATTTATTTATTTTTTCCCACCACCTACACTAGGTTGAGGGAGCATCCTAGGACAGCGTTGACCTTACTGATGAGTCTATCTAACCGCTTCCACTCAGCTTTAGATCACCTGTTACTCTAACAAACTACACCACGTGATGAAAGCAAGATCAGCTGAGCCCCTACCCAAACCAAAATAAACAAGCCAGCGCAGGAGGACTCATGCGTAGCTGCTGCTATCACATCTCTTTTGTCAGAATCCATGATTTCTTCTTTGAAATAAGAACAGCAAGAAGAGCCTTGACCAGTGTAACTTGTTGTGGTTTCTCATGATGCCTGCTGCTTATACTTTCATTTGACATTGTGATCGGTTAAAACCAACATTTGGTAGGCACTAGGTGTCGCTTCACCCCAATCAGCCAGGAATGTTCTGCCACAAGGACCTCCTTTACCTAAACAGATTGAATGGGAGAAGGTCCAGATTGATAATGTGCAGAACATAGAGTGCTAGAGATGATCAATCTGGCTTGCTAGGTTATGCGATGATGGTTGAGGACCAACCTCTCGAGGGTCTTCATTAAATGTGATAATATCTTCACTGTCACAGCTTTTTTACTGTGTACAAGGGATTTATACATAGGTTGAAGATGAACCAAGATGTGATCCAAGCACCCCAGGGGAGGGAGAGGTGATTAGGCGTATGCCTCATTGGTGTTGGGATACAATAATTCTAGTGTTTTACTGTCAATTGAGCACCAAGTAACATGCTTAGTGAAGGATTTGGGAATGGAGGACAGCGAGACATGATAAAAGTCCCTGGAGATTAAAAGGCCCACAGTGTGGAGGACATTGCAGGCTGCTGCACATTTAGGTATACACTATTATTGCGATAACATGTCTCAGGGTAGATAATATGGCCACATGCTAACTCCTAGCAGCTCAATGTTGTTACATCAGAGTGTCTGTTTGATAGTTACATACCAAGAGTGTCATGATTTGGGTTTTTGTTTCTGTTTTGGGCTAATCTTTTCCACTCCATGCACCACCTTTCCCGGTCCCCGTTCACCCCGAGTGTGGCTGGACTCAAAACCCTCAAATTATGCCAAGAAGTATTGACTAGGGGTGACTGACGACAGATGAATGCCACCCTTTTTATAACTCTCCATATTTAGTTCAACCTGCTGCTGCTGCTAACCAGGCTCAACCTAGCTCACCTATTACACTCCCTATATATACGTGCCTCATTCCACCACTCCCTGCCAGAATGTCTCGTCTTTTCTCGTGTTTTCTTGTCGCCTAGCCTGCTTATCCTTTATACCTGTCCTTGCCCTGCTCTTGCTAGCTGTGCTACTAGCGCTGTTGTGCGCTGCCTGGTTCTGGTTGTTCCTGAGGACCCTGTGTCTCTCTGCCCGCACTGGGAACACATCGTATGGTCAAGTCAATCTCTGCCTGCATCGTATGGTCAAGTCAGTTCCTGATTGCATAGCCTGGTCAAGTCAGTTCCTGCTTGCATCGTATGGTCAAGTCAGTCGCTGCCTTCATTGTCTGGTGAGTTTTGTCTCTGCCTGCATTGTATGGTCAACCTGCCATCATCACCCAGTCAACCGTTTCAATCATCTCCAGCCATCATCAAACTTTCTGGTCTGCCTGTTTCTTCTGCCATCATTAACCTTTTTTAAAATAAATGTTTTAACACTACACTGTGTTGGTTTGAATATCAGGTTCACTACGTACCTGCACTACACAGAGTTGCACCATCTATCATTCACAAACATAGCTAGACCCCCTCCTCTCTTGTTACTGCTTTCCTTGGTCCCGTTGGGCTGTGGTAAGTGAAAACCGCCCATGTTTATATTTGTGTCTGGAGTTAGTGCAGTTAGCTATGTCTCAGGTAGGACCACCAAGTAGCCACTCTGTAGTACCTCTAATTCTTCCACTATAATTTCCCATGAAAATGGATGGGATGACAAGTCTGTACATTCTCCTCCGGTTGCAATGTCGAATGGCGGCGCATGTCCTGTGTGTCTTCCTTCTCTGCTTGTGAGGAGTATCGGGTTCTCAGGGGGAGGCAACAAAACGGAGGTACAAGACCAAACAGCTGATCTCTGGTCTAAATAGTGGGAGCGTTGCACCTCACGCAGTTTCAGAATCAGAATCAGAAACAAGTTAATTGCCAAGTAGGTTTGCACTTACAAGGAATGTTGTTGATGGTGCAGACAAAATAGATATATATATACAAAATCTAGAGCTAACAGAGAGCTAACTCTCTGAACAGAAATGGTGTAACAAAATTAAACAAAAACAAAGTTGGCTATAAAATGGTCAGCTTCATATTGTATACAAGCAAGCCGAAAAAATAGAAACTCAAAACACATCTAAAAACTAGATTTGAAACAGAAAAACTCAAGACTGGATGGGAAGCTGCTGGAAAAGCTCCTGCCTTCTGGCGCAGAAGGTGGTCATGAGTAACTGCTTGCAAATGTCACCAAGCTTTTAGTTGTTAACCACAGGATGTAGAATGAGGGGACAAGACCAGGGGGCACCACCAGTTCTCACAACAATTTGGAGGAAAACGAAAAACGGTACGTTTTTTAAATTGTATTTATTTACATACATCTCCTGTGCTTTTACAACAAATCCTTCCAACTCCCCTTGTGTGATATTATAGGGACACGGTTTCTGTAACAAACCTTTTTTCTTTTCCTATTTTTTTTCCTTTCAATGATCATAACTAGTAAACATCTTTTTTAGCTGCCAATGCTCAAAGATGGCTTTTTGAGTATAGGGGTTATCACATTTCCACATCATCATCACACTTTTGTTTTTCTGAATCCTGCAAATCTTTTAATTTTTGTTTTTTGTTGCACCACAATTCTAACTTATGTAAAAGTCCTGAACTGTAACACGAAATAGCTTTTTGACTACTCTCTATCCCTTTTAAATGATTAAAAGGAAAAATCGAACATCTCAAAACTTCGTACAAAATGTGTTGTTAACTACAAATAGTTCCTAACCAAACTGACCTTTTGAGAGGAGAGTTATACATTTTTGAAGGGGGTTCTGTTAAAAAGTTAGACATTTCTCTTGGGGGTTTGCATTTAGTATAAATCTAGAATAGATGGTTCCAGATGCTGACACTTACAGGTAGTCCAACATGAACATGAAATTAGACTTCTTCAGTCTTCAAAAAACTGGAGTCTGAAAAACTAGCAATGCAATTAAGATATTTTTGTCGTGATTAGCGAGGGAAGCATTTCTAAAATAACAGCCTCCACTTGAAGTCCCAAGGGCTACCAATATTTTCACATCCAGTCTGTTTTAAGAAAAAGGTTGAAAGCTCAGATACAACAAAGGCTAGTAGGTGTCCTTCATTAAGCCTTCATGTTATGTGTGGAAATCTCTCTCTCTTGCATCCTAAACAAACCACAGACATGCCTCGACATATGTGCAGTCTTTAACACAAATAAGTGTTGACAAAGTTCGTAGGACTTACATATGGTGCAATCTTTTTTTTTTTTTTTTTTAGTTTCCAACTGGTCTTCAATGGTCAGGGTTTGTCAAGGTAGAAAAATAAAATAAAAATCAACCTATTCCACTCATTTGCTTCATCATCCATATGTAGTAAGATGGTTTTTAATGTAAAGACATTTGCGCTTCATTCTGCATTTGTGACTTTGACTAAAAAAAAACAAAAAACTAGCAAATGTCATGTTAGATTGTGCTAAATCTGGAAAGAAAAATAAATTATATACAATACATCTGTTTTTAAGGTTTCAGTCCAGCAAATGTTTAATTATCACTTTTCAAAACAAACAGATGAAAAAATGTGCAGCTGGTGCATCTGGTTTATCATTAATAAGTTCTAATGTGATAATTCTTTAGATAACATCTTTCCATTTTGCTGTTATTATATCAGTGTAAAAAATGTAATGAGTGTAAAACTCAATTGGCTGAGTAATTTATGGGATAGAAATCTGTATTCAGTCTAATTTGCGGCTTTTTCAAAATGCTAACCCATGTTGTTAAGACTGACAGCAAAACTGGACTGCAGCTGGAAATAGACTCATGACTCATTTCCCATGTTAAAAAAAGTCTTATGCTTGTTTGGCATATGGCAAGGAACATGACAAATTTATGAAATAATAGGCATCAATCTCTCTAAGAGCTAATATGTATCCCTGTTCATTGGTCCGGTTCTAATATCTCTATGCCTATTTGGACAGTTTATACAAATTGACAGGTATTTCTGAGAGTATCACATAAGCATGTCAAAAACCTTTATATGGGATCGTGTGTAAAAAAAAGATTTACTGTATGTATTTTATTTATCATTATGGACTGATTTCAAGAAGCTTGTTACAAGACTTCAAAAGGGCTGCATGGGGCCCAGGCAGGATTGCTGACGTCTGGTTGATAGTCTGGTTTATGTCAGGTTTAAAAAAAGTGTAAGCTTATACTAAATATCACATATAGTACTTTCAAGGTTTTAGTTGAAGTCTATATTTCTCACACGTGAAGTCCAATGGATGAAGTCCAGGCAGTTTCCCAGTATTCAGCCAGTTTCAGTACAGTATTAATTAGGGGAATTATACAAAGAACAAGATAACGCTCCACTTTTCTAACCATAGATATTTTATAAAAAGCTCTACGGCATCCTACTGATACTACATAGGACATACAGACTGCAAGTAAAACCACATAGGAAATATGTAGGTCTGTCAAAGACCTACATATTTCTGTAATGACCAGCACTTTAGTATGGATGGATCAGGATACAACTGCACAATCTGATTTCAGTGTGAAGAAAAGCATGATATCTTTGGGACACATTGGAGGTTTTTTGCATCTCCACCAGCCTTTCAGTCAAATGTGATGGATAAATCATCATAAGGACTTTCATCATCTTATCAGAAAAATGTGGGGATGATGGTGAGGAGGTTTCTGCACAAAGTGTTGCACACTGCAAAGTGTGTCATCTCACATATTTACTTTATATGCACAGTAAACCCAATGGCTGGTTACTTGTGCTTTTTCCTTCCATCCTCCTTCCGCTAATCAGGATGAGATGGCTTGAATTTAACAGCAATAGAAATACATGTAGCATTTGGACTTCATGTCATGATCTGGTTTGTAAGAGCTGAATTGAACTGCAGACAAGCGCTTTGGAGTCACATGTTGAATGGTGGTAATTTATTAAATAACAAAAACATGCTTACAAGTGGTAGCAAAACAGGAACATGACAATAAGACCAGAGCGGAGTAGAAACATGGATGAAAACGGGGGACCTAACAATGTGTCTTGACAGAGGGAGCTAAACTTAAAGGGGAAGAGATGGAGAGAAACAATAGAATGGCAATTAGGCACAGGTGAATTAAAGGACACAATAAGGCAGAAGGAAATGAGAGGTAATGAGCTGGCAGGTGCAGGGAATTAACAGAAGCTAGCAGTGGAAAAAAAGATAATGGGCCAGACTAAGAAGGAACAGATATAACAGAACGCCAAAAATAAAGGACCACAAGCAAATTAAATCTTAGAATGCACTAATAAAATACAGCACCGGAACTGAGCTAAAGAAAGGTATATATATATATATATATATATATATATATATATATATATGTGGGTGCTTGTGTGTGCCACATCCACATTCCAGATCTCGCCAGTAATCTCACCATGGACATTTTGTGTATATTCAAAATGGTTAGTGAACTGTTATGGGAATGTTATTCTGAAGTCACTACTTCATCACCGCCGTCTCCTTATTCAGTAACTCTGGGAAGTCAGTTATTATTCTTTAGAATTCCATCCACAGAACTCCTACGTTCTATGCGGTCAAATGCAGGGGTAAATGCAGTATGTTCCTCATGGATCCATAAAGCCATAAGGGATCATCTGTATTGTTGTTGATTTTTAATATCATGATGTGGTGTTAGTCCAGGGTTCAAACTCAGGGGCATGACTAAGAAAACTTCAAATAAATGTTCTAAAACTGAATATTATCTTTCCAAGAAAGAAATAAGGTTGAATCCATATATGGATTTATGCAAAACAATCTTGTCAGAAGGATTATACAACAAACTATTACAAGAAAGTTATAGGGTTATTAAATATAGATATTTTCCCAACTGTGTTTTTCCACATTAACAATAAGAACCGAGAGCAATATGTTAATATACATTTCCTAATTTAGAAAACATGTCAAAGAAGTACATTCAAATGCACTTATTTCAACCTAATCTCTCACTTTTTCTCTGTGTGCTTCTTTCACATCACATTACCTTGTGTTTGGGGCCTCTCATTATGCTGCTCAGCCAGCACAGGAGGATACTCCCAGCGGCCATGGCCCAGCTTGGCTCATAGTTGGGACACGTTAGTTTGTGTGCCTGTGCGCAGGTTAGTGTGTCACCATCACAACCACTTATGTAGAAAACGGTCTACCAAATCAGCTCACTCATTAAAGAGAAAATGTGCCAGATACAAATGTCTGGCCCTGGGTGAGAATTTATAATTGAGCAGAACTTGGAGAGGCATTTTATAAAGCCACTATATATATATATATATATATATATATATATATATATATATATATATATATATATATATATATATATATATAGAGAGAGAGAGAGAGAGAGAGAGAGAGAGAGAGAGAGAGAGAGAGAGAGATAGATAGATAGATAGATAGATAGATAGACTTTCAGGAACTTTTAGAAAAAAGAGGGGAGATATTACTTTCAAATTAAAATAACTAAACAGACTGAAGGAAATGTTTTCTGAACAGTAGCCCATTAGTGTCCTACCTGATCCCACTGTCATATCCCACTGTTTTTTTTAAGATTACACAGTTATATTTACAAATCATCGCATTAGGTGTACTAAAGTTCCTCCAAACATGTCTGACCAGGTTTACAGATGACGCTTTTTCTCAGCCTGATCACGCCCGGTCCGAAATGCACTGCAGAAATTTTCACGGCGAAGTAGTATGTCCCAGGCCCCAGAGGACTGTGGTGCTGCAGTGGCACACGAGTGTATCCATCGCCCTCCTGGCTCAGTCCTAAGGGGACCGGCACTATCGGACATGGCAAACATATTTCAGGTATAGCCTGGGGGCCCCACAACACATACAAACAAACTGCTGACAGTCCCACAAAGCTATGCATCGAATACTAATGTGCTCCAAATGTAAGCATGGACGTGAATATAAGTGTGTATGTGTGTGATTTGTTTATTTTTGCACAATGTGTGTTCCTCTTTGATGGCAGGTGTCAAAATGTGTTTGTGATGCTGATGAGGATGGAAGTTTGCTGGTGGTCTGACTGTGCTGCTAATGGTCCCGCTGGGGGTGAAAATCTGTTCCACTGTCTGTCTTTATTTAGCACACTGGTCTACCCCTCTCGCTGTGTGTGTGTGTGTGTGTGTGTGTGTGTGTGTGTGTGTGTGCGTGTGTGTGTGTGTGTGTGTGTGTGTGTGTGTGTGTGTGTGTGTGTGTATTTGCATGTGCACACTGGATGGGAATGCCTCCAAAGTGTGGCTGAATATGTATGTCAGCACAGAGCTGTAAATTTTCTGTGTATATCTGCTGCGTACTTGAGAGAAGGGTTTGGCAGTCGAGTGTGTGGTGAGTGCTGTCTGATATTTTATGGTTCCCTAAGAGACAATCAAATGCAGGCCAGCTGCTGTTTTTTTTTTCACATGCAGACAAACTGTACATTTCAGAGAAATTATTGTACACTTGTCAGCTGATTGGCATTCTGTCTTCATAAATAAATGTTCTGTTACATGCATGCTTCAGTAATGACTTCTCCTTGTCTGTAGCTCTGCAGTGTCCAGAAGACCATCCTTGGTCACCAATAATCCATTTTCTTTCTGGCCCAGTTTTTCTTAAACATTGTATTTCAGCTGGTCTTTTTCAGTCCAAAGATCCCACACACTGTGTGCAGAAGACATAATTGAAGTTAGCAGGAGACAATCTACCTGCCAATGTGATGGATAATTCTGTTTTCTATTAACTTCTAGTTATCTATTTTGTAGCAGTGATGTTGATCTAACACATTAGAATGAAACGTTTGGAATCTGTTATTGCTAATACACTCATTGGCAAAAACACCCCCTACCTAACAAAAAGATTCAAAACAAAGAAAACTGCTGAAGACTAAGCTAAAAATCCAGAAAAAATGTAGTATATATGAAAAGCTGTGCTTACAATTATTCAACCCTCACTCCAAATTATGTTTGTTGGTAACATTTCAAATAAACAAATCAAAGAAGAAAAGTGTTACTAGCTCAACACAATTGATAGCACAAGAGCTTTCTCCAAATTATACACCAAAGGACAGTTTTAATGACTAATAAAACCCGCCTCATGACAAGCATCCTTCGTATTTAGAGGACCCTTTTGGTGTTGTAATCTGCGGCAAATGCAGCTCATAGCCAAACACCAGCTGTTAGCAGCATTCATGAGGACTATGGCACAATCCTCATGGGTTAACAGACATCAGAGGAAGCAAGGCCAGAGTTTATTAAAGACTGTAGCTGTATGTTTCAAGTCAAGATTTATGTTTTGAAACAAATCACTGCAAAAACGGAACTAAAAGGAAGACAATTTTCTCAAAATGAGTGTATTGTTCCTTGATTTGAGCAGGTAAATAAAACTATTTGCCAATGGAATGAGTATTTTTAAGCCTAAAATAGATAAGGGCTTTAAGTAAGATGATGGAGATGATTTTTTCCTATTTTAAGTGAAAAACTCTTATTCCATTGGCAAGTCTTATTTACTTGCTCAAATCAAGGACATATACACAAATTTCAAGAAAATTCATCTTACTTTATCTTGACCAAGTTAACCTGTGTTTGGGCAGCACACCGAGGCTGACCTTAGGGTTACTCCGACCAGGCTTTACTTCCCACCTCGCCAGGCTAAGCGTTGTTTTTTTTGTTTTTTTTTTCAAATGCCTCAAAGTAAAGTTCCCATCTGATGCTAGCTGTTATTTGCTTGATGCACACTACAGTACCCTGGTTAATGGGCTGCGCTCAGCCTTCGAGCTGTATCACGCAATGCTCCTCGTGCTTCCAGTTCCCTGTTCCGCGTCCCAACCCAAACCCCGTGCGCACCTTCCCCAACCCGACTTAACACTTACCATTAGGATTACCAAATCTTTTGGGGGAAACCCTGCTGACCTGCAGAAATACTCTGTCAAGAAAAGGTATTTTCACCATCACTGATGAGTGAACACTGTGGCAGTTTTTGCACTAATGCAGCAAGCAAGGGATGCCTGCTTAGAAGACTGGGGTGCCAATTGCAGATTAACTGAGCATGCATAAAAGCAACACACAACTTGCTAAGAGCATAGTTGACAGATATGTTTATGTTTTAAATGGTGTTTGTGCGGCCATTTCAATGCTACCCTGGAAAACAGCCCATACGGCCATATCAGAAACTGCCACTAAGTGAATATGTGTAATACTTTTGAAATCTTGTGTGCTATTTTACCACAATATAAAGCTACTGAGTTTTAATGACAATACATAGTATTAATTTCTTTAACTTTAATAACATACTGGACTGTGCCTATGTATCAGCCAAGTTGAGCATCTCTAAGCCCAGGCATGTTGTTTTATCATTTAAAATGTCTCTTGATTTGATATTCTGTTCTAGTTTATTGATATATTGGTTTATTAATCCATTTAGTCTTGTGTTGTGTTTCTTGTTGCGGTTTTGAAACTTAGTTTTGAACCTTAGAAGCAGTTTGCATAATCAGTCATTGAATTACCTCTGAAAAATCTGCAGAGCAGATTAAATAACTTGAATTCAATGCCCTACACTATCAAATGAAGCAGCAGACAAGGAATGTACTCCAATATGTTGCTCTGAAAAATAAAAGGCTTATTTTCCATATTTTCACAAAAATGTAAATGTTCTTTCTGGCCTCTTTTCTTATCTAATGTGTGGAAGGGCTAAAATATGAAATATCTGTTAGCAGAATGAGTAGAAGGATCAGTGCTCTGTCACATACATTCCAAAACCCAAATATCCGTCAACTCAAAAAGTTGGACAAAGCAAGTAATGAAATAAAGCTACATAAAAATGTCAGTTCCGTTTTTTTTTTTTTATTTAGCTCCACTTTAGAAACAATCGTAATCTTATCGTGTTATACAGAATAAACAGATCAAAAGTTCTAGTCCAAAAAGTAAGAAGCACCCAAAAGAATAACACACCACACTGCAAATCATCCACTGTACCCTGGATAAAACAGCGGTGTTACAATCATGCTCTGGGGATGTTTCTCTTCAGATGCCACAACAAAGCTGGTCAGAGTTGATGGAGTAAAATGCATAATGGCTACAAACAAGGCAATTTGGGGGGAAAAAAAACATGTTAGAGGCTACAAAAGACTTGACACTGAGGCAGAGATTCACCTATCAGCAGGAAGACAGTAATAAACTCGAGGTGAAAAGGTTTAATTCAAAACACAGCCATGATTTCTAATGGCCAATAAAAAAAGACTAACCCTAAACCCACCTGTTGCAGGATTTCAAAGCTGATATTCACAGATAATATCCACTCAATCAGACTGAGCTTAAAGCTATTTTGCAAAAGAAAAATAGCACAAATTTCAGCCCCTGGATGTACAAAGCTGGTAAAAGATATTGATTTGACGTCTTTAACTGCAGTTAAAGGTGGTTATACTTTGAGTCGGTCTATTACCCAAAATCCAGATACATTCCATTATTATATACATTTCTGGTGGTTTAGGTTTGGCATGAATACTGTTCTAACACACTGCACGAATGGCACCCATCTGGCTCAGCTGACAGTGTTCAAACACACACAGCCTAAGTCTACCTGTTGTGGAAAGGAAAAACACAACGGTAAATAAAAACAAAAAGCACATTACCTCAATGGAATGGTGGTAAATATTGGCTGCAAGAATGAAAAAGCACATACGCGTTACTGCTGCAAATATATGCTTTCCAGTTTCAGTTACAAAGACCTGTCTCCTCTGTTGTTGGATTGTTATACAAGTGTGTACGTATCAGTGTGTTTGCATGCTAAGTCAGGACCAAGCTGGTTTAATTTCCCACAAGATCCAGAAATAAAAATCTCCTTAGCGATGGAGTGTGCGGCACAGTACACTGAGCATATTATGTTATTATGATTATGGAGGCAAATCAATTCCTGTAATATGGGACACAAAGCTGAGAGGCATCTCATGTGTCGGGATCATATAGCTAAAAGTCCTGCATGACACAAATGGATATAATTTTAATTTGCTTTGCTCTTTTCTGGTCCTTCAATTTGAAAGTCATTGTACTAGGAGTAATGTGTTAGTGGTAGCGTGTCAGTAAAAATTGTTCACGTAAAGTATACAGATGATTGTTTTAATATTTTACGTTTCCAAATACAGTAACTTGCCCGGTGAAGGGTATGTGTGTTTATAAAAGGTTTGTGGGTTATTATGCCATCACAGTGAGAAAATAATACATAAAACAAAAAAAATTCCCTGTGCTCCCATTGAGCATGTAAAAAGCCTTGCAGAACACCACCACTACAATAACATCTCGTCTCCCTAAACATGTGCGTAGCCAGCAGGTGGAGCTATTATAAAACTATGTAAATGAGATTGAATTTCATAGAGGTCAATACAGTTATGAAACAAGAAAAAGTTTCTTGAAATATTGGGCACACTTGTTAAATTTTGTACTCACAGAATTAGCAACTTACATGGCAGTAAATTATGCAGACATGGTGAAGACAACCTGCCAGTATTAAAACCATGCATCAGAATAAGGAACCAAATAGGATTTAGGAGACTTTGACAAGAAAAGTATGCAGAATTCCATCTTAAATGGAGATATTTTGAACCTTGAAGTAGATGGACTACATCCGGAGATCAAACTTGGTGCCACTCCTTTCAGCTAAGAATAAGAAACAGAGTCCTCCATTCACAAAGGCTTATTTTAATAGTACAGTGACATATTGGAAAACCGTGGCCAAAATGTTATGGTTAAAGATTTGAAATTGGCAAAAGACACAAAAATGGCAGCTTTGGTTCATAGTGTTGTAAGTTTTATAAGGATACAGATGTGTGCTAAGTTTCATGACTGTATGTAAATATTACTTACAAGCATACAGTTTTTTTGTAAACTTTAGGGGGCACTGTGCAGGCTATTTACCACAAATAGTCCTTTCACCAGTGAAAATTAATTATGAAAATCTAAATTAAATAAGAGGGTGTCTGCATTTTTTTTCTTTGGATGTATGAAAAATGTAAGCTGGTGAACAATGTTCTCATCTCCTCAACAATGTATGGAGAGGCCACATCTGGGAATAGATAGAGACACTACAAGAAAGGAGGAATGTAGTTCTGTGACTACCCTCCACTGTCAACAACTGTGTGAAAGGTAAAGAAGCCCATAATTAGCTAACAACACCCCCCCCCCACAAACACACACATATACTGGTGACAGGCACATTGATGCACACCCAGCTGTTGGGAAGTGTTTGCCAAACTCTCTCCAGACCCACAGGCTAGATTTTCTTCAGCTCAATGTGCAAATGAACTAAGCGAAGTGTTGCTCATGTGACATGATGACATGTCACACAAAAAAATTACGTATTTCACACTTGTCTCAGCGATCATCGTTGCATCTCAGTCAATCAAGTAACAAGAGATTCATTTTAGTGTGACCAGACTCTTTTACGGCCAATGTTCTGTAAAACAAAATTAACTCTGCCAAACATGCAAAACGAGAAGCCAACTGGCAACTTTAACAACCACATACAAGTAACTATCAACATGGCTTTATGCACATTGCTGCATGGCCAAGGGGGCCGCGCTGACACAAAAACAGGAATTTTCTGTTGCCTACTTTTATGTCCCGAGAATGAGAATAAGTGCTCCCGTGTTGTGTGCAAGGCATAGACCCTTTTTCTATACCTGGACAGTTTTTTTGTCACCCTAACATACGTTCCAATTATTAAGAATCAATGTTGTTTGTTTGCTTTGTCACTTAGTACAATGCAATATAGACTATTATTCCCTAGCGTTGGGTTTGTAATTGGTTTCAACGGATTTAAAAAAGCAAAATATTTTCCACAATATCATTCCAGTGGTTTAAATATCTCTTGCTACCATAGTATAGGATATAGTCCCTCTCCTACCTGTCGCCAAGTCAATCAGCTGTATACAGGGACTGAGTGGGATTCCAATCAAAATCTCCTCTCATTAAAAACAAAGTAAAATTAAGATAAAAAAATGTTTTTGCAGTTGCTAATACATGAGACAGACGTGACTTGAAAAGCATGGAGTGAAGAGGTACCCGTGATTATTTTATATGGAAATACTGTTTTAAAACAGCTGTTGGAAGGAGGTACAAGAGTTAATTTGTCTGGAGATAGTCTACATAATGTTTGCCACTAGGGAAGGTTATGGCAGAAACATTGTGGCCATTTTGTTAGTTTGTGTGAAAATGCAATTTCCCAAACGTCTGTCATAGTAGAGATTTGTTGTTTTGTTTGTTTTTTGCTAAATTGTTACACAGGGAGTGCTAGGCATATCTTAAAGCTTTTGTGTGACTAATTTGTTAAAGTGCTAACAAACAGGAAAGCATGTTATAAAGTTAGACTAATCTAAATAAAATGGTCTTTATGTCACAATATTTCTTTCAAGGTGTTCTTCAGATAAATATTAGGCATTTAAGGAAGCATCAAGGCTATTCTTATAGTCTAAATGTGGTGCTTGTGATCAATACAGTCAAAAAGTCACTGGCTGGATCTTTATGCCTCCCATTGTAGAAGTGGACACATAATGCTGGACAACAAAGTGGTTCGAGTAACTACTTACTGTAAAAGAAGAGAAATTTGGGGATAATTGCGTAAATTGCCACTTAGTGAGGATGATTAGAACAACTGATGGCTGAGGTAGTTTGAAGGAGAGGCCATTATCCAGCATCTCACCACTTGTTCGCTACAGAGTGCAGCAGGAAGCAATTCCACTTCACAGCCATGTTAGTGGGCTTTAATTTATGAGAATGGGCTTTTTAATTTGCCTCTTTTGATGATACGTAATGGCTTCCAATAGTTTTATTTTTGTGTGTTTTCTTCGAAATATAATTATGCAACGTGTTTCAAAAGTGTTTACCCATCTTGGACATGTTAAGATTTTTTTTTGTTACTTTTCAACCATAAACTTTGCTAAATTTCACGTGGATTATATGTGATGAATCAACACAAAGCATTGCATAGTTGTAAAGTGAAAGAAAAAGGCTACATGATCTTTTTTAGAAATAAGAAAATAAATAAGTAAATGTTTGGCATGCATTTTTATTTAACCCTTCCGAGTCAGTATGTTTTTAGAACATCCTTCTTTTGTAGTTTCTGAGTCTAAGCTGAAAGTCTTTAGGGTATTGCTCTACCAACGTTGCAAATAAACAGACTATATCTTTCCCAATTATTTTTAGCAAAATTGTTTCAGTCAGAGTGGAGGGAGAGCATCTCTGAACATCAGTTTATAAATCTTACCAGAGATTCTCTTTTATTGGACTGGATTTAGGTCTGGACAGGATCATTCTAACGCGTGATTATGCTCTGATACCATTTAATTTTAGCTCTTGCTGGTTTTAAGTTTCATTGTTCTGTTGGGAAATCCCCACAGCATGATACCGCCACCGCCATGTTACACGGTAGGGATTCAAACGGATTATTTTTCTGCCACAGTGTTTTACAGGTACAGCAAAAAGTTCTTTTACATGTGTCGTGTGTTCCCTACCTGTCGCCTTGCAAACTGCAAAATGTTTTTTTAAGAATGTCTCAAAATAGTTGTATTCATTTTCCTGTCACTCTTCCTTTAAGATTTGTGGAGCCTATGGCCAATCAATGTTCTATAGACAGATTCTCCCACCTGAGGTGTGGATCTCTGCAGCTCTTCCAGAGTTGTTGTGAGCATCTTGACTGCTTTTTTTAGTTTAGGTGGATGGTTCTGACTTGTTATATAGACTCTTGTGACTTAATCTTTCCATTTTCTGATGATAGTGTGAATAATGCTGTGTAAGATGTTCAAAGGCTGGAATATTGTTTTAGAACCTAAAGCTGCTTTAATCTTCTCCACAGCTTTATTCCTGACCTGTCTGCTGTTTTGTCAAAACCTCTGGGAGCTTCACAGAGCAGCTGGATTAACAATGAGATTAAATAATACAAACGCAATCTCTAAGAACAAATTTTGTGATTCAGAAATATTTTTTCCCCACTATATTTTATATTAGGGTATCAGAGTCTAGGAGGGTTGAATGTACAGTAAAATGCAGGCTGCACTTTTCAAAGTTTTATTTGTAGAAAAATTTAAAACCATGCATCCTTTCCGTTCCACTTTGCAGTTCTGATTACTTTGCATCGGTCGAGGACTGCAAAATACATAGAATGATTATAATAATACGATTCATCTTTGTATGTCATTCCCACTTTTCTACATTCTAACGTAAATTTTCCTCTGCCTTTAACCCATCCCTTAGCAAGCAGTGGGTTGCCACTGTGCAGCGCCTGGGGAGTGTTCTGTGACTAAGTGCCTTGCTCAGGGACCCAGAGTGGCAGTCTGTGGTATTCTAACCAGGGAACTTGCTGTATTTGCAGTACCCTGCGCTAACACCTAGGCCACCACTCCCTTGGTTGTTACATGACCAAATGTGGAAATGTTTGAAGGGTATTCATACCTTTGCAAGCTAATCTACTGTATATACCTTTGCTGAAGGATGTGCATATATGTAATAAGCTCTTTTAACCACTAACCCTAACCACCACACATCAGCTGGTTACCTCTCACGCTGACAGCCATGTACATACACACAAGGAGGTCCTTGTTCTATCATCTTGCAAAATATACACTAATGTTATGACCCCCTTTTTAATAAAAAGGGGGTCATAACATTATCATTGTCCATCCACTTTCTTTGTGAGGCTAATAAAGGGCATTTCTAAATAAAGGCAAGGGAACAAAGGTATGGTTTTTACTGCTCAGCAAGCCAATTAGCTCCCTCTTATGTTATGCTATACAATTCTTGTTTGACCTCCTGCTATGTATTCAGAGCAATCACTGCTGGTCCATGCCCTACACTTGCTTCCACTGGATAACTATACATTTTAAGGTAGAAATGGAGAACCAGAGGGGAACTTATGATAATTAACTTAACCTAAATGCTTTGTTTCATTATTAATCATTGACAAAAAAAATCACTTCCTCCTAACTCCTTAGAAGAGAAGTCAGAATCTCTGATTGGGGATGTGTATGCAAAACCCTGCTACAATCCTTCATGCTCCTGCAGGAGCCAATATTTGGTCCTTTTGTGTTGGCCGCCTTGGGCACGGAATGAGACCTCACTTTGGCTATTCAATAAATCCGTAATCTTTCATTAATGGGCTTCTGATTTTAGGCTTTATTTATGTGCAGGCCACAGCATATTGTGTCCACACAGTCAGTTCATTCGAAAGATTGGCTAGGGTGGTATGTGTGTGTGTGGATAGGGATGGTGGCAGGGGGTGGGGATAAAGAATAAAAGAGCAGGATGAATAGATGAAAGTGGGTTGGAGGAGCATGGCGATTATAAGGCTGGAGGTAAAAACATTTGCTACACTTCATAATAAAGTCCAAGGATTAGGTTATGGGAGAAAACAAGGGTCTTATTTACATCACTGCACATAGACACTCTAAGCCAGAAGCCTCGGGTGGGTATTAGGTTGGGGTAGGTTATTGCAAAGGACTCTGCAGGCTCTGGACAGTCAGTTTACTGTCATATTATTTCCTGAACTCTGTAGGGCAATCTGGTGTGTCTTTTTGAGGAAGCAGTAACAACTACAGACAAAAATGTTGCACACAGTATGTGGGGTTCTTTTCAGTCTAAGACTGCAAAATTTGGCAGAACGGGCAGTTCTGCAGATACAGAACCACCAAAGACAAATTGTTCGTCATTTTGTTATGAATGCATACTTTTGTTTTATCTATTTTGTTTCAGTGATGGGTAATATAAAGTGAACCTTCTTTCTATTAAAAAAAGAGTTTATTTTTTCTTAGGACATAAGGACTCAGATTTGAAATTATTTAGGATTAAAGGAGGCTAGTGTAAGAAAGCAAGATGGCGACAATTGCTGCAGCTACAGTAAGACCCAATAGACCATCCTGCAATGCCTCGCAGTAAAGTGACAACGCAGTAAAGTGACAACGTGGCATGGTCGAAGTTAAGTAACCCCGATCGGGGTTACTTAACTTCGACCATGCCACGTACGAAAAGAAAGATTGAGTTACTTAATCTTTCTTTTCGTACCTCCAGTGGGCATTGCTCGCTCGGTTCTATTGCTTCTCCTTGTTTACTCATTGCTCGCATGCTCAATATCGTACTTCCGCTTTGTTTACTGACAAATCTATAATTATAAGCCAACAGGGCACGACAATTTATTAGGGAAACCTTTGTATGCACCCAAAGTGTGCTATTGCCTTAGAAATATGAAAAGTCATAGTATGTAACTAGGCCCCTTTAAGCTTAAGTGTATAAAAAAAACTAAACAGATGCAAAACATGTCATTATTTAGTAAACAAAGATGAAGTGAAACCAGCAATAGAAGAGGTTGTGAGTGGAAAAAATTGCTACTTCAATGAGCCTGAAAAAGTAAAAACTGGTCAGGTGACGAAGCTTATCAAATGTACTTAAATTTAATTATTCATTAGTGTCACTGCTTTTATAAAGGCAGGAGTTTTGGTGGATTGCAGCTCTGAAATGTGTGTGTGCGTGTGTGTGTGTGTGTGTGTGTGTGTACGGGAATGAGAAGCAACTGCTGCTGCCTATTGAGCTGGAAAGGGTTATAAGGCCCTTTACAAACAATTTGAAGTCTATCATTCTACTGTGAAAGAGGCACAGGAGTTAAGGAGTTTGTCCTGCAATTGGCGGGTTGCTGGTTCGATCCCCCGCTCCCACCGTCTCAGTTGTTGTGTCCTTGACACTTCACCCGAATTGCCATCTGGTGGTGGTCAGAGAGCCTGGTGGCACCGGTCTATGGCATTCTTGCCTCTGTCAGTCTGCCCCAGGGCAGCTGTAGCTACTACCATAGCTCACCACTGTAAGGGTGTGAATGTGTGCGTGAATGAATGACTGATTGTAGTGTAAAGCGCTTTCAGGTTGTTGGACTAGTTAAAGTGCCTTACAAGTACAAACCATTTACCATTTCACCATTCAATAAATTCACCCAAAACCAGACAGCTCCACCTTAGACTCTAAAGAGTGAATTGATAAAATTCACGATGGTACAACAAAACAAGACTGAACAACTATGGCTATAAGGTTTACTCAGAATAACCTTCTTTTCTCTAAAGGGTATTTAAGAATATGGTAGCACAGCTAAGATTTCCAAAGTTGCATCTGAATGAATCAAGTTCTGGAACAGTATCCCGCAGATAGATAAGACCAAAATGCAAGCATGGCGATGGAAGTTTATAATCATGTATTTAATTGCAGCCACAGAAAATTTTGGAAACTGACAGTCAATGAGTTAACTATGAACCCATCTGCATATCAAAGTATTTTAGAGTCAAATGTGGGATCATATGCTCAACGTTGCCAGCAGCTTTAATTTCCTTTTGGATTTAAATAACTCAAGAAGAGAGAAAATCTTGTCTTCTTTCTTCTTCAAAAAAATTTAATTTGATCTTTTGGTAACGACAGAGCTTGATTAATTTTATACTTAAAATTAGGTATCACAAGTCAAGACAGATCATTAGGATTAGGAACCCTGTTTTTTTTTTTAATCTCTCAGTTTTCTCTCATGAAGCATTTATGCACATTCGGCCAGCCATCAGAAAAGTACACCAAGATCCCTCTAATGTTCACAAGCAGACTGGGGAAAATTCCACAAAGCATTCTGTATGTGTAGGAGGATCTGTGCAGTTTTCTCTTTTAACCACACTCAAGACTCTTGGGATGTAGCCAGCGAAGACAGATACTATGTCTTGCTGTGTGCAACTTATCATCAGCAGATAGGATAAAAGAACAAGATGGCTGAGATGGACAGAATGATGCCTCCATGGCTTCTTGCTGCTGAGATTTAGGAAGCTATAAAGAGGTTATCTAAAACAATTTTCTTTTTTTCTACATCGTTTAAGGAGCTGACTATTGGCTGATGTTCAGCCATAGAAAAAAAAACCGTTTTGAAGTCCAAAAACATAATATTTATCTTTGGGATTTTTTTTTTCTTCTTCTTCTTCTTCTTTTTTGTTCCTGTTAAATTCAGTTGAGGTTAAGCTAAAATATGTTTTTCTCTCACAACAGAAATGCTAAGAACTGTTTGTGTTGAAGAAACTGCTTTGAAATTGTACACAGAAAAGTATGTAATGCTCAGGTGGAAATACTAATCTGTAATTTATACTACGTCTACATGGGAGATGGAACTGGACTGAAAGAGATTTCCCCAAAAACATATTTTTCTGGGACATTTTGACTAGAATTCTCTCTCAGATTAACAATGTGGGTTATAATTAAAAATTGCATTGATTTCAGTGCTTCAAATAAACTATAGCTCATGTATTATATATCTTCATTACACACAGCTATGTCTTCCAGCTAATGAAAACACACAAATGTGTTTCTCTGAACATTGTAATATAACTTTCCACCGACAATAATGATTGTTGATACAGAAATGTTAAGTTATGCCATACTCAATTATGGGGAAGACTGCTGACTTGACGGATGTCCAGCAGACATTCACTGGCACCCTCCACTTTGGGGTAAGCCCCAAAGGTTAATTGACAAAGAAGCTGGCTGTTCCCAGGAGGCTGTATCTAACCATGTGAAAAATGTAAAGTTGAGGTAAAAGAAAAACTGTAGTAGAAAAAAGATGCACAAGCCACAGGGATAACCACAGCCTTTAGAGGATTAGCTTCAGTTAAATCAGCATTAACATCCACTTGTGTAACATCCATTTGCTCAAGTTGGATACAAACCATGCACTGCAATATTTCAATTTATTTCGCAAAGCAAGAAATCCCACTATGTAACTAAACACAACTGTTCATTAGCTGTTATATTTATTGCATGACAGTATTGTTATAAATCTCTGTAATCTTATATTTTATTTTTACCAACTGTGAGTTTTGAGCTTGTCTTATTGTTATGTCCAAGTACATATGGAACAGCATTAGGGGTTTTTACACTAAGGCACATTCAAGTCCATTTCATAGTGATCGGGTTGTTGCACAACTAAATGAGAGAAAGAATAACTGTAAAGATCAGCAAGATAGATATTTGCTCATTTATTTATTCATGAAAGCAAAGATTTTCATTGGTTTGAAAGATAGTTACAGCTGCTGTCTTCTAAAGAGCAATCTGAAAGCATTAAAGTATTCTGGGCTTGGATAAATTGCAGAAAGCTGAACTATAAGCTAAAGGTTGATGGTGGCTTTTAAAATGCTGGATACACGAACAAGAGCAAAATAATTCATGTGCAGAATCTGCAAGTGTGTAGGTGAAGTTGAATTAAATAATAAATAATTAACTATTGGGGGAAATATATATATGTATACAGAGTCCATCCTGCTCCTGTATTTTAATACCCAGCTTTTAGAACACCCAGCACAAGGTTTAATGATTAACAAACATATCTTGCCACTTCTGTTAATTTAATCAGCAAATATGTCAGGAAGAAGATGTGAAATATAACATACATCAGTTCATTGAAGACAAAAATGGTCCCTCCGTCAAATCTTTGGGCACACTATTAGGTCCCCATCTGGATACTGGGAACTTAGGTTGGAGGAATCTTAAAATAATCAGGTCAAGGAAGCCAGCAGGGCCAACACAATAGTGGGTTCTGTGACCTGAAGACGGACGGTTGGAGCCGTCAATTCTCTCCCCCTTTTCCGTCCAACATTCTTTTCAGTCTGTTTCTCTAGTGACTTTTTTGCCTTCACCCCAGGTGATTGACACCTTCCTCAAATGGGAAGGTATTGAGAGAGCTGTGACTGACAGACTTGACTCCCACCTCCACAACCAGTCTGACCATTGTTTGATGGGTATCTGTCTCCAAAGGTGGACCTTCACAACACATGATCAGCAATTCCACTGTTGTGCGATATATATATATATATATATATATATATATATATATATATATATATATATATATATATATATATATATATATACACTACTGCTCAAAAGTCTGGGGGCGTCACTCAAAAAGTGTCATGTTTTTTTTTCCAATATAACTCACATTGTTTGGTCAAATGAGTTCCGAAACAAATAGAAGATATAGTCAAGACATTGACAAGGTCAGAAATAATGATTTGTACTTGAAACAATAATTTTCTCTTTCAAACTTTGCATTCATCAAAGAATCCTCAATTTGTAGCAATTAATACATTGCAGACCTTTGGCATTCTAGCCATCAGTTTGTTGAGGTAATCTGAAGAGATGTCGCCCGATACTTTCTGAAGCACCTACCACAAGTTAGATTGAATCGATGGCCACCTCTTGCACACCATGCGGTCAAGGTGCTCAATGGAATTGAGATCTGGTGATTGTGCTGATCACTCCACTGTAGACAGCATACCACATTGAAAATGTCTAGACCATATTTCTGATTCATTTAATGTTATTTTAATTGAAGAAAATAAGGCAGCATCATCAGCATTTGCTATCCATCTACAGCACCGGCCATATTTAACATTAACAAACAAAATCAGGTGTTCAGCCGCATGCTCTACTCTTCAATCCCAACTCTATCCAAAAAAAAAAAAAAATATCAACTTTATTCATTTATTTATAACTTGGTATGTTGTGTTCTGTGATTTCTAAATTGAATTGATAACTTTAGCAGTATAAAGCTAACTTAGTTCATGCTAATCCTAGAGATGCAACATTTCCAGATTTGTCCATTAGTCAGACTGAAAACCTTTTCCCTTTATGTGTCCCTGTGATATATATATATATATATATATATATATATATATATATATATATATATATATATATATATATATATATATATATATATACATATATAAAGCGGCCACTGTGGGATAATGTCACCAAAGAATCTATTCAGGACGGCTTATATAAATAACATAACTTACCTGTGGGCTGGTGCCAGCAGGTTGCCATTGAAAACAGTGGTGCGTTCAGGGTTGTATATGTAAGTGGAAAAAGTCCATTATTAAAGTGTAGCGCTGCTAAATTGCACAAATTGGCACAGTTCAGTGCCGATATAGTGTAATTGGTGTCACATATTGTCTAAAACACCCTTGGAAATCGAACTCAGTTTAATTAGTTTGTTTACTGGCAATCACATCCATATGGTGTATAGAAGCATTGAGCCACAATTCTCACAGTACCTACTTTTCCTGAAGGCCCCATTCTTCCTTCTTTAAGACTGTCAATCATGATTCCACGGGCCTCTCCTTTGTAACCACACCCCCTACGTAAAATTTGGGCCAAAAGCCTCAAACTGAAAAAAACGATCTGAAAGTGAAAAAATAACTAATTTGAAGCTGTAAAATATATATATAACCTTTGATTCTGAAAACATAAAACCTTAACTTGAATTAAAAAAAATAGTCCTCAAACATCGAAAAATGCAAAAGTGAAAGATAAAAAATTGTAATTTATTCAAAATACTTCCAGAATCAAATCAATATTTTGTTTAAACTGAAAAAAATTAAACACTTATTTTTATTTTGAATAGATGGTTGTATCTTTCAAATTGTATACACAACATTAAGTTTTCAATTGCAAGTTTTAGTTTTTCAATTAAAGTTTATTTTTTCAAATTAACAAAACTTTTGGCCCCAATTTAGCTCCATAACTTCCTGCCTGAATGATCCGCTTAGCTCCATATTTTTGTGGAGTCGATGCGGCAAGGGGCAATAATAGAAGAGCCACGTGTGATAGCATCTGGGACACTTCAGAAATGCATTGCAGCACACCGGATGGAACCGGGAGGAACTGTGCGTGGTGGTACCATGGCGCTTCCATATTGAGTGGGGTCGGGGAATTAGGAGGAGTAAAAAAAAAAAGAAGAAAGATTTAATATTACCTTATGAGTGCATTTATAGTGTTGGAGTGCTTTAGCTGGAGAAAATTAGGTTGTTCCTGTGCTTTGCATCTGTAGTGTTCCGTGTATCCAATCCATGTTTGAGTAAAAGATATGATAATAAGCTGGAAGCCAGTTTGAGTTTATTAAAAGGACCACATAGAGTTTTGTAAGTGGAGCAGTGCCTCCCAATATAAAGATAAACAAGGAACACAAATTAATCCAATAAAAAACACTTCAATTAGGAATACAACGTTTTAAAACCTGTAATAATATAAAGCAAATATATTGGTGGGTTTTAAAAAATATTTGATTTGTAGAGTGTATGACTAATACCCATAGTTATCCTCCTGACAAATTGCAATGCACATCACTTTCAAATTTTATTTATAAAAAAACAACACAATACATGTATAATTTTTCCAAAGACTTTTTAGATTTAAACACAATTTTCTGTAGGTTTGTTACAAAATATCCCATTAAAATACATGGTTGTGCCTGTACTAAAAAACAGTTCAATGGGTAATAGTTTTGAAAGGCACTGGACATTTTTTTATTGTAATAACAACATATAGCAGGGTAAAATTATTAGTGCACTTTGGGAGTTACTAGTTATTGATCGTGTTAAAGCACCTGCATACATACAGTTGGAAAATTCTGGCTTTAGGCATTTCAGTTGACATAGAAGTCCCATGATGAATGGCCATTGGTACCACAAGCTGCATCCTGACAAATGCCTCAAATGTCCCAAGCCTAATGACACTGCGAACAGGGCTGAGGGAGGACCATCCATCAGAGGTCCTACACCCACCACCGTTTATGGGGAGATCACACCACCTCTGAGAAATGCGGATGCTCAGCTGTCCTTTAGCCGTCCTAAACCCGTCCTCCATTTTCTACCATCAGCAACCCGCTGCCCCCACCCAACCATTTGTTTCCCTTTCTATTAGCGCCCCTTTGCACCATCCTTTTGGATAAGTTATTTTAAAGCCATTTCATCTGTCAAGTAGGACAATAATTTGGTAAATTCAGTACAAGAACTCAGGGACCATCACCATTAACTGTAGGTAAACATTTTGCAGAATTTCCCCTTTGAATGGGGTTTCTGTTCCAACACTGTAATCATGGTACTAATAAGTCATAAAAATACCTAGCAAAAATGGATTTGCAGTGCAAGTGGTCAGCTAATTACAAGGGCTGTAAACAAATCAGCAGATCAGGTCCCACTTTAATTAGAGGAAGAAACCTAATGAGAGCACCTATTTGCCTATAATCATGCTCTAAAGTACAGGAAACAGGTAGACTACATGATTAGCTAACTGTATTACATATTAACAGTCAAGGAGCTGCCTGTTGATGTGCAGAAATATTAGATCATAAAAGTCCACCTTGCACAGCTGAAACACAGAGCAGCCTGGGTGGTTTTTGCAGTGAATGTTTGGACTGCATTTTAAAAGTGCTAGGGAATCTAAAAGAATACAGCAGAACATAAGCATTCAACAGTTTGAGGGTGCATAATTATCTCTGGAAGTGCAGTGTCGAAATAAAATTTTCCAAAATATATTAAGAGTTTAGGAAAAATCAGCTGTAATAACAGATGTATTTGTCATTCAAGTTTTTATTGCATCTGCATGTTGTTTGTATAGAAGAAGAATGCTAATTATTTGTGGAGTATTTCACAGGCTTGGTATCTCAACAGGCAGTTGTGGTTGGCACTAGCATTAGTAGTATAGTATGATGATACCAGCATTGCATATATTAAATATTTATTACATATGGAGTTTGTTCAAAAACACATTTTAGCATTTTCAGCATCACACACAATAAAATTGGAGAGGCAGTCAGCCCCCAAAACCCCATCACCTAGGTCAAAGAAACGATGGTCAAAGATACCAGTGAAAACATGAAAAAAAAGCTTGCCAGCGATTCTGAGAACCTTTTAAACTGCTGAAATGGCCAATTAGGGTTTCTCCTGTGATTACTGAGAAGGAGACAGATCATCTTTGACAAAGCATTTTTTGATCAAATGCTCAAAATAAAATAAGAAATAAAATGTTCTTATTGGGGAGATGTCATTTCCAATCAAAAGAAACAACTTGGTCAAATGATTTGGCATGGCCTCAGTCTTGCATCCCAAAAATCTGGCTTTAAAAAGGGTTGTGTAGACGTGTGTCTGTATTAGGTGCCTTTAACATGTCTTGTTCTTCCTTATCGACATGAAACAGTCCTGAGCTGATGGTCATGGCCTGTTAACTGAACAGCAACAGTAAGTAGGGAGTTGGAGCAGGAGGGGAGCAGAAATGTTGTCTAATGGTGATGCCTTGCTCCATCGCTGAAGGTCAGAGCCATCCCTCACTGTCACCAGCAGCACCACGACGACAGGTATGGCACCTGTGATTGACATCCTATCAGCTGACTTTTTGCATGTGGTGATTAACCTGGTTCACAACAGCATATGCAAATGCAAACACACCGCTGTGTCATCACAGTGTTACAGCAAGCCTGACAGCACTTCCAACTCTTGTACACCCCTCCCTGTCTTTCCACACAGGTATAAACACAAACTGATGCACTGCTTCTGCTTCATATATCAGCTTTGCACTCGCTGTCACTGTCTTCCCCACAGTGTCCAGAAAAAAAATCCCAAAAAAACACTGTTTTTTTTCCCCCGCCTCATACAGAAGATGTTCAGGTGGAAATCGGCATGTATTCACCGTTGCATCAAACTAGTACATCCTTGTCTGCCTGCCAGGGAGAATAATGCCTCCTTTTAACAGCATATGTAAAAATGTCTCTTTGTGTAGTCAACCTACAATTGCTCTGTGTTAGCCTCTCCATTCTAATGCACTACCGGCAACCACATTACAGTGAAAATGGGGATCGTTGTTTGCCGTACAGAGGTGCAAAATGGATACAAAGTGGACGCTAAAGGACAAAACACTGGTAGACAATCTGAGTCCTTCAGTCTAACAACAGCATTAATAGCATCTCTATTTGGCATAGACTGCCACAATCTATTGTGTTACATCCACAGTACTTTTCACTTCTTTTTTTCCCCAAGCAGATGCTATATTCATACGTCAAAAAAATAAAGAGGTTTAAATATCAAGAAGGTTAATGTCCTTTCAAATCAAAATTTTCTCTTGAAGTTGAAGATTTATTTAAACCGTGTATGACTTCCATACATCAAACAACTCCATCTACACTAAATAGGTGCATAACTGAAGTGTAATGTGAATGTTTAAATTATTTTTTTTTAAATCTGAAAAGCATGGCTTGTTTTTGGATTTTGCCCCACGGAATCAATAGTATGTAGAAAAACCTTTAGCAGCAGTTCCAGATGAAAACTTCTGGAAGTATTTTTGACCATTAACCTTTGCCAAATCTACATAATACATTTGCAGGGCAGTGGTGGCTTAGTGTTAACAGGGCGCTTGCATATACCCAGTTCAAATCCTACAGACTGCCCCTCTTGGTCCCAAAGCAAGACTCTCAGTTCAAGAATGCTCCCTGGCAGCTGGACAGTGGCAGCCCACTGTTCCCTTAGCAATAGGTTAAATGCAAAGGGCAAATTTCATTGGAATATATGCTGCAATGATAATTGAAGCTGATTATTGTAATAAAAATAAAATCTATCCCACAGCATGACACTTGTGTGTGTGATGGTGTGTTCAGGATTAGTTTTCTGCTATGCAGCTATTATATGATGTTCAAAACGTTTAAGGGAGCAACAAGCAAAATTAGTAATGAGAGGCGCGGCTTGTCACACATCTTGTTTTGGTCTACAGACAGTGCTAAAGCCCCACCTAGTGGTGAAATATTGCTTATTGCTCCTTTAATTTAGTATCTTTACATCTTATTCTACATGTTTTCCATGTCCTCCACGTTATGGCACGTTGCAAAAAGGAAGTCTTATGGTTTTACTTCAACATTGGCTGTCTTCCACCTGAGCAGTGGCTCTCCTCCAGAGTTACCTCTGCTTCTTGGCTGCTCCTCTAATTATTGTCGTCCCTGCCTAGCTGAAGCCTTCCCAAAACAGCTGTGATCAACTGACACACAGGTGGGCTCTGTTTATTATGTAGATGTCGTCTGTCAGTGTATTGTACTGGTTTTTATCTGTTGCTATCAGAATGAAGGGGGCTGCATCCAACTATATGCAAGAATTTTTAGTTTAGTTTTTAGTTAAAAACATTTGAAACCCAGTATCAGTATCCTCCCACTGCAATTGTGCACTATTTTGTGTTGGTCTATCATATTAAACATCTTTAGCATAAGTAATTACAGATAGAAACAACCATGAGGTGTGGTGACCTTGTGGTTAGAGCAGGGCCCTTGGACCCTGGGAAGGCTGCAAGCTCCCTGGTTTGAATCCCACACATTGTTGCTCTTGATGTCTGAGCAAGACACCTAGCCCAAAAATGCTCCTTAAATGCAGAGTACAGAAGGGAATGTAAAATCGTGGCAATGACAAAAAAGGAAGATTATTACACAAATCCCTGTCAAATATACACAGAAACATAAGGCTCATAATACGTTACATGTCTGATTTCTATTTATTGTACTTTTATAGTGTAGCTAGGAAACTACTACTTTAGGAGCAAAGCATCTCCAATTATCCATCCATCCATCCATTTTCTGACAGGTCGCCAGTCTATCATAGAGTCTCCAATTATTCATGAATGAATTCCATTTTTATGTTTTTTTTCATAATTTATTTTCTCCCGAAGTCTTAGACTGCTACCTAGCCTGCAAGAAAGCCAGGCAGGTGTCCTTCAGTGCATTAAGTTCATCCTTTCCGGCTGCATCAAGCTTCTCTTATGATGCAGATCAGAGTCAAAGAAAGGCCTATGATCCATTGTCCTGACAAGAGAATGGATCATAGGCATTGTATAAAACACGAGAAAGGGCTTTGCCAAAATGGCCAAGTGGGATAAGAAGAACAGCTCAGGTTTTTCAAAAGCAAATCAACAAAAGAATCTTCCTTCTGTCATTTACCACACAGATGGGGGTAAAACGATGAAGCCTCTTTGGCCTCTTTCTCTTTGAGCCCTCCATCCACCAGTTCCCCCTCTTTGCTAGTGTTTGCTTTATTCACTTTACACTTTTTGTAATTACATTTCCGCGTTGTCTGCTTTCTTACTCATTTAATAAGAAGACACAGCAGCTTTGCTAAAGAGGAGTAGAAACCATATAAAACATTCACCTTATAGTTCTGCATATTAGAAATCTTTACATCTGGGAGCAAAGACCAATGCCATTGTTAATATCAGCGGGGTGGGGGTGCTTGTGGGGGGTGCTCAGAATGCTGTATTTGATCAGGAGGACATGGCACATTATAACCAGTTAACCACAAGGTAGTTGTAAAGTGCACGTAAAATGTGCACAGAAATTCTTAAAAACTAAACATTGCAGCAGGCATTCGTATAAAGCCGCCCAAGTCCATGCTTTGTAGGACTAACTTTTGTTGGTATTACAGCTGCAAGTCCTTTGAGGTATACCTCTATCAGAGTTGCACATCTAGACACTGACAATATTGCCAAATATTTTTCTTTGTAAAATAGCCGATGCTCAAGGAGAGCATCCATAAACATCTGTTTTCATCTCTCAATTGAATTTCCCAGGCCAATCTAAACCATGAATATGCTTTGATCAAAACCATCTATTGTAGCTCTGGCTGCACAGGCCAACCTTTGGATTAGGTTTGCAGTTGTGCCATGCTCTTTCTAATATCGTATAACCTAAACCCAGCTTTAAACTTCTCTACAACTGTATACGTGGCCTGTGTACTGGGTTTGTTGCTTTTTATTAAGGCATTTGTTCACTGAAGTTCTTTAAGAAACCTGGGAGGTCTTCACAGGACAGCTATATTTGTACGGCACAGAGATTACATAACACACGCAGGCATACTCCATTTACTGAATAGGTGGCTCTTAAAAGCAGTTGATCATACTGGATCATATAGAGTTCCCAATCAGGCATTAATACTTTTGTGAGGCACTGTAAATCTATTATATTTATATATAGTGTGTGTGTGTGTGTGTGTGTGTGTGTGTGTGTGTGTGTGTGTGTGTGTGTGTGTGTGTGTGTGTGTGTGTGTGTGTGTGTGTGTGTGTGTTGCTTGTGCACATGTACAGAGAAAGAAGAAGGTCAAATAAGGGATACAGTATGCCTTGTTGAAGTACAAGTATACACGTTTAATCCTCACAGCATCAATTTTTAGACCGAGGCTAGCTCTAAAATAACGACCAGTGAGGTAACTGCTAATTGAATGTTTCTATGTAAAATGCAACAAAACCTAGCTTTAATTAATGAAAAATGTTTTAATGGTAACCTTGGTGTGTGGCATTTAATAATAATGCAGCTTATCATAACGAGAGAGGCTGGTACGGATTTGAAGCCTCTGGTCTCACACTGCTCAAGGTCATTAGTGCTAATGCCATGGTTTTTGCCATCTGCTGAGATTGTTTACACTTGCCTCGATAATTAGGTCCTAATTAGAAGTGGATTGTGTATAGGCTCGGTCGGGGTGTGTATATGTAAGTGCATGCATGTTTGTGGGTTTAAGACATTGAATCTGTGCTGTTCCTTTTAGTGAATTATTGAGAGGGCAGGTTGGAGAAATTACAAATTTGCTGTTGAAAGAGGGAGACAGAGTGAATTTGTACTAAATCAGAAGTAATATAATATTTTCTCATGTGATTAAAGCAGAATAATAACATTGGGAAACACTAACGCAACAGTAGACACAATTCCTAAAAACTGTCATGCAAATAACTAAAACATTCATACACGTTATGATATTCGCCATTGTGTTTCACACGACTGAGACACAAGATTACCAAAAAGCTTTTTCTGAAATCATAAAAGGGTGTTATCAAAGACAAATGGCAACCTTAAGTAAAGAGGTTAGAATTCTAATAGGGAGTAAAGAAAAGCACATTTCACACTCCCCCTGCTTGACAACAGACATTATGAAACATAGTGATTTGGGGTGTCTCGAGAAAATAATTTAATTTTAAATCTTGGGCTACATTTACTTCTAATGAGGTGTAAACTAGTCAGTCAAAAGCCAGATTTAGCATAAACATATTGACACAATGTAACTACATGAGCCAACTACATGGTGTCTGCACAATTTTATGACACATTTCATACTTTTTCAGACTCAAATTTCCAGCGTTCTCATTCCAGTTGGGAAAATGGTCAACAAATGGATAACTGAATCAATAATAGATAGATGGAAAGGCAGATAAATGTCCAAATGGATCGATGGACATACAGATTGAGGATTACAATTAGAAATTTACAAATGTACAGAAGGACAAATGAAAAGATGGATAGACAATGAATAACAGGTCAGATATAAATAATGGACAAATACATGGTGGATGAACAGACTAATGAATGGACAAACAAATAGGAGTATAGGTAGATGGAAACAGCGGTGGGCAAAAAGACAGATGGGCGATGTAGAAACAGATAAACAGATGGACATATAAATACATGGAAGGATGATGGGAAAATAAATGGAGGGGGCCGGCTGAATAAAAATTTTAAATGATAGGGAAGCAAAGTCCGGAAACACAGTTCTGTTTCGGTACTTTATTTCTTTCCCTAGTTGCCACGACCTAGAAATGCTCAAATCAAATTCCACACGTTCCCAGCTTGTGTAGGAGCCTTCACACCATTAACACTTGAAATGCTAACGCACTACTGACAAGAGTTGTATCCTCTCTTTCAGAGCCTGCATTAATTGCATCTTGTTACCCTATAGGTTTGAAATAAGAAAAGCAGATTCGAATCAAGCAGTTTTTTAAACTTTAGCCTCAGCATTTGAAATCCATGTGCCACAGCTAGAACTTTAGTTCATTTTTAAACATGTGAATGTGACATTTGCAGTTTCTACATAGCAGAAAAAAACTCTAGGTAGGAATTACAGAGAAAAGAAAGGAGGAGGGGAGTAGCAACAGCTAAAGCAAGATGAACTTCTGTGAAGTGCAATTACCAACACTCAGTCCACTGCAGGTCTCTTCACTCCAGGAGAGGCATTTTTCTGCTGGGGTGGGTGGCCTTGTTTTGGTGACATGTTTGTTTGAAGTTGCTGCACTGAATTCTTAAGCCTTTCCCTTATTGCTTTGTACAAATATTCACACCTATGGAAAATTGTTCAGTTCCCTAAAATCACAAGCTTATTTAGAAATATTATGTGATATGCTCTACTTTGTGTTGCCCTAATTGTGAAGAGGAAGAAAAATGGATACTAAATTCTTTGCCAAAGAAAAGGTGTGGTTTTGATGCTTCTAAATTGAAAATAGTACACATGATTACTTTTAGGAGCAGAGTCTTCATGTTTATAATTTAGTTTCATTTTAAATGCAGCTGTTCTTTTAAAGCCTCAGCATCATGAATGCCATAAGACACAGCTGACAGGTCACAAATAAGGTAGTTAAGTTTAAAGCAGGGTTAGTTAATAAAACTATTTAGCAATAATCAGTCTGGACCTCAATGCTCTGAAGAGATTTCATTTCTGAGGTATTGGCTGTGTAGAGGGTCCCTCTACGGAACTCTGGACTTGTGAGGTTGAGTCTTCACACGAGAGTACTGTATGTACAAGAAATTATGCTAGCATAAACAAGCCGGGCAGTAAACGTAGAGCTGCAGTTGTTGCTTGAAACTCAAAGAAAATCGCTGTTTCACTTTCTCTTCTGTGTTCTGTACTTCTGCGCTTCAACCATGGATAAGTTTATTCAAATGTTTTTTTGATTATTTATTGAGCTGTCTGTTTCCAGGTGGAACCTATATGTGGACAAACCTGGTCGAAAATTGTAAACAGTTTATCTTAATGTTCAGATAATTATTTTTTTGTGTGTTTTCCCCAAGGTGAAAGTCTTTTATTTTGCCAACATGTCTCTCATCCTGTCTGACTCATGAATTTCCCATGAAATTGCTGCGCAGAACAGACATAGTTCGATAGCACTGCATGTGATCTCCCCGGCCCCATTCACATCAACCAGATGCAGTTATTTTGTTGATCAGTGTAAGCGAGGCTGAATAAAAATGAACAGCACTCTTTTAAGATTTGCATTCGTAAAAGAAATGAGAGAAGCATGCATTTTTATTCTTCTACCATGTAATGATTGACTACTTTGTCTTGGTCCATCACATCAAATCCCAATAAAAATATAAAAATTTGAGTTGGCATATGAATAATTTGCAATACCCCGTATTTGGTATCAATGTTTTGTTTCTGTAGCTGTTTTTTGGCTGCTCCTTTGCTCTGTTAGCAACAGCTCCTTCCTTATGATAAATATAGTGTGTTGATCTGTTTGTAGCCACAGCTGCAGTCTATTGCAATTCTCTAATAAGATGATACATGAAAAGTGAATTTCTACTTAATGTCCGCTTAATTCTAAAGACGTACCACTATGTCGAGAAGGCCATATTTTACAATTTCTCATCTCCTGCAGCACATAATTCCTACAGGTTTTTAAACTGCAGCTTTTCTGACTACAGTTATATTTTGTGATTCCTGTTGATGTTATCAATTATTTAGGTCAATAAACAAGGGAGAAGGACTTGTAGAAATGTAAAAATAGACTGAAACTGTAATAAAAATAAAGACATGATAAATCTCAAAGCTGTTTGATTCAATAAGTTCAATCTTGTTTTAGCACTGCAAATTAACTTCCACTGTCTCATCTCTAAACGGCTGCAAGTAAAATTGAAGAAAGTCCTTGTTTAATTTGAATTGATAAAGTGAATTATTCAGAGTACCCATAACATTTCCTCTTGTGGAAGAATAAATAGTACAACAAAAAGTGATACATGTATATAGCGTTTCCTGGCTTTTTAATTAAAATACCAGAGAGAACAAAGATGTTCTCTCGGCATTTTCATTTAAACCAGTTCACTACCTTTTCTTTGTTCTACTTTTGTATCAATAGGAAACACAGATTGTAATCGCTTGATGAGATTACATTCTGCACCCATGTGTTTGTAACAAAGCATTCGTTTCTCCTTTAATCTCCACAAGCCTTCATAGCAAAACAGATGTTACAGAATGAGATGGCCCTAATCCTGTGATGCATTGTAATCCACAAGTCCTCTGAATGAGATCACAGAAAGTTTAGCGTTTCTGGGCTTGGCAGCTGTTCATGTAAAGACAAATAAGAGGGAGGTGTGTCATTTTGGAGGATGGAGGTTCAAGCAATCTGTTCATGGAAACTAATTTTGAATATAACTGAAGCAGGACTTTTTCAGAAAGTGAACTGAGATCTGAGAGATTTCTGTGGATGAGATGAAAAGTTGATCATTTCCAAGCAGTTTAATCTCTTTGTAGATTCAAACAATGCCCCACCTCTGCACTGCATCAACCAGCTTTCAAAGAAATAGTCAAGCAAACATAGTGCATGACCAAATAAGAATTAAGCCACCTACGTGTGGTATTTGAGTATTTAGTACAATATCTGAAAATTAGTTTAGGGCTTTTCAAAATGCAGAAAGGCAGCAGAGGAAAATACCTTGCACAACATATTTATCGGTAGAACCACAGCTGAATACATTTGTTGGATCTAAATAACACACTTTATCTATCTATCTATCTATCTATCTATCTATCTATCTATCTATCTATCTATCTATCTATCTATCTATCTATCTATCATATAAATAATTAATTTTGTTTATTTTTTGCCGTAGTGAATGAGACATTTATATTAATTTGGCTTTCATCAACCACAAGAGCATCATTTTAATTTCTTTATTTAAATGGAGATGGAGACTAAAAGGATAACAATACAGATAAATTCACGATGTTCACGGGTAAACAAACAAAGATTGCCAGCAAAACACACTTTTTATTGTAACTGTATTTTTTGATGGCAATGACAACAGGGTTGCCCTATTATGCTTTTTAAAATTAATACTGATACTGGAGCAAATAAAAACACAAACTAGCTCAGAAGCCATATTTTCATTACAACTACATCTACATATAGTTAGTCTATACTTTACTATATTTTTAGTGTTGTTTTATTTAACTAAGAAAGGAACAATGTATACCTATAAACATATTAACAAGTTACACAGAAATGTATCTGAATTGGACAAACGGTACTGTACATTTTCATCCAAAACCCTTCATCCTGATCTAATTTAACATCATAGAGAGCAAAATATATGAGATATCAAAAATAACCAACATTTTATGAATCCGCATATACAATAAACTTTTAGCTACTTAGGTTGACACATATTCGAAGATAAGCATATCAAGAGGGTGTCAAAGAGAGATACACACACACACACACGTATATATACATACACGCACACACACACACACACACACACACACATCTATGGACAGAAAAGTTTCGGATGAAAGTGGGCGCAACGTTGCTCCCAGGTACAGGAAGCACAGAATTTTTGGATATTTTTGCCGTTACACTTGTACTTGTCATTGTGACAGTAAGTACATGTTTTTAACTTGAATTTCAAGTTAAATATTGACAATAAATTCCTAAATTGACAGTTGATGGCGGGATGGGGTAAGTGGGTTCATGGGTGTATAACTCTAAAGGAGAAAATGGGGCGGGGAGCTGTTATTGCAGTTTTGAGAATCAAATCAAAGCAATTAATTCAGGTTTTACATGTTTTTTTAATCCTATTGCCATGGTTTAGTTTTGGTCTGACTGTTTCCCCGGTTATTTTCCAGTACCTCCTCCTCTCACTCCGCTCACCCTCCATGCCCTCAGCAATCAGTCACACCTGTTAGGCACTAATTAGTCAGAATTCACTCCACCTGCCAGCCTCCCTACATAAGCCTCCCTCAGTCTTCTCTTCCCCGCTGGTTCGTCATCAGTCTCCACGTCTGTCAGCCTGGTTAGCTCCCTGTTTTGCTGCTGAATTCCCACCACCTCTGTGCCTCAAGTAAGCCTCTGCTAGTTGCTGGATTTCCTGCCACATCTGTGCCTCAAGTAAAGCCTCTGCTAGTTGCTGGACTTCCTGCCACCTATGTGCCTCAAGTAAAGCCTCTGCTAGTTGCTGGATTTCCTGCCATCTCCTTGCCTCAAGTAAAGCATCTGCTAGTTGCTGGACTTCATGCCACCTCTGTGCCTCAAGTAAAGCCTCTGCTAGCTGCTGGATATCCTTCCAACTCTGTGCTTCAAGTAAGGCCTCTGCTAGCTGCTGGATTTACTGCTACCCCTGTGCTCCAAGTTTGCTCTCTGCTCTGTCGCCGGATTGCCTGCTACCCTGTGCTCCAGCAGTCCTGCATTCCAGGAACGGTCTCGCTCTGCACCTCTGGTCTGACAATAGCCCTGCACCTCCATAAACTCTCTCCGTTCCCTCAGCTCCTGCCATCTTCATCCTCCTGCTCCAGCTTGATTACATACTCTGGTTCCCTTCATTTACTACCCATCTCTCTTTCAATAAATTCTCAAAACTAAGCTTCGTGTGTGGTATGTGTTCGGGTTCATATAACTAATCGTGACACCTATCAGATTAAGAAAAAAGTAGATTTTTGAAAAAAAGATTACGTTCTTGATGTAGAGGCACTTTATTGATAGAATATCCTTTGACAATGTCCTGATGCAGCTCAATTAACCATGTAAAAAAAAGATGAAAAGATGAGTAGGTCCTCCGGACTGGTTCTCCTTTGTTGAAATGTTTCCTCTCTTCTCCAAGAGACTTCTTCAGTTTGAGGAGATACAGACAATGCCAGCCTCATAAACAGTACCTTTTCACAGTGACAAGTTAAACATAAACAAGTTTAACTTTGACAGTCAAAAGTGGTAGCCGCCTAACAAGTGATCTTCCAATTGCCATCAGAGCACTAACGATTGTTTGTTAGGCAGATGGTCCTCTTTTCCAGGTGAGCATGGATTGTTACCATCAAACTTGCTGATCAACTATGCAAAGGTGCCGCTTAAAAGGCCTGATTTACCTGTAACTCCTCAAACTGAAAAAGTCTGAAAACACAGAATCTTTCTTTTGACAATGTGAACATTTCTTAAGGTCTGTAAAAAAAAAAAAATTGTGACTGGACATTTAAGATCAACCTCCATAATTACGTTGATTTGTTTTTAAATCTAGCAAATTATTTCTTGCTCCTCGTGTACATCAAAAACCTCCCATCATGATTGCTCCAGGCTACTACCGCCAGTCGGGTTAAAGTGCTGTTTACTCAGGACCAGATGCAAGAAGGATTTATCTCAATAAATCCACCAAAACACCACACTGTGACAGTGGTTTTCCACAGACAGGGCATTGATTCCCCCACTAATCACTCATCTCGGGTAATGGATTTTACTGTCCACATTGCATGAATCTGTGGCAGATGGAAGATAATAATTTTGCCTTTTTGTATCTGTTGGGAAGCTTGAAATTTGAGAAAAATAAAGAGAAAACAAATCTTCTTGTGTCCATTTTCCATTTAAAGAATTACAGATTCTTTTCTGTTCGTAATTTCAGAGAGTATACGACTTCTCTGAAGTTCATAAGTAAAAGGTTGTTCATGAAGTATTGCCTGGGGCCCCCTAGAGGCCCGCTGCAGGACTGTTCAGTTCAAACATTGGGCTGCATCATCTTCTCTGTACAAGGACTGTGAAAAGGATCAATGATTATGCTTTTGCCAGATCAAAGGAATCACTATTAAAAGTCCACTGCCTCCTCTCCCATCACTCCTTGCTTTAGTCCTTAACGTCTTTTTTCAGCAAAATATGTTTTTACATCATTGGTAACTAAGTTTGAGTAAATATACAGGGAAATAAAATCTAGCTTCAGATGGTCAGCTCTTAATTATAGATATGGTATTAGGATGTGTGATTTTATGATACAAATGCCATATCATGTGACCATGGTTTGGAGCAAACACTTCCCTGGGCCTTTCTTGCCTGCACATTCCAGCCTATGTGCTCTTTTATCTGAGCTTTCTGTTTTGCATGTCAAAAAAGGATGCATTTTATCCTGAGGAGAGATGTAAAGGCAAGGAGCAGCTGTGAAAGTACTGGATAGAAGGAAAGCTTGAATGGTTATGTAAAACCGCAAAGTCTTTTAATGTTTTAAAAGAGCTAGTTTTTTTGTCAGGCAGTGGAAGGACCACATGAGGACCTCCTTAATCCACTCATCATGGCCTCTAAAGAGGCGGTAGAGTCTTTAGGTAAAGACACAAGTCTTTACCTATGGACAAGGTCACCAAGGCACTTAAAATGTTGCCTGACAACATTTGCCCCTGGAATGCTATTGTGGTTGACATGCCTCTTCAGTGGTCCATGGGGGGTTGGGAATACACCTGAGGATTGGCAGACCAAGTAGGTGGTCTTAATTTTAAAAAGAGGGAACCTAAAGTTTTTCAGCTATCACACTTCTCAGTCTCTACATAAAAGCTTATTCTAGGGTGTTGTAAATTGTTCTGTGATCATTGGTCCTACTTAGAACTCAAGAGGAGCACAGTGGTAGTGGCATAAGGGACCAGGGGCCTCAATTGTAAAGCTTGCGTACGCATAAAACGAGGCCTGAAACTTGCGTACATCACTTTCCATGCAAAAGCTCTGATCTCTAAAAAAAAAAAACTCGACGGGAACATGTGCGACCCTCTCTGACCTATGCGTACGCTAGTTTTGGAGACAGAGGAAATTGGTGACACAAATGTTAAAGTGGTCAATTGCAGCTACATTGTATGATTTAAAACCACAGTGTTATTCATGCTTGCACTGGTGACACATAATTATACATAAGGACCATTAAAAAACAACCATCCATAGGCCAACTTAAATCTTATATCAAAGTCCACACAATGATTCATCGGGATTTTCACATTCCATGAATCTAGACGTGTAAGGGGCAGAACATGAGGCGGAAGCTGGCACGTAAACGTTCAGGTGTAGCTGCGATCTATAGAGATAAATTGTGTGCTGGTGTACGTGCGCATGGTTTTATAAATCAGATTTTTTTGGCATACATGATTTTTGTTTTTTTGGTTTACGTGCACTTTTAGTATGGATTCATTGTAATGTTTTATAAATGAGGTCCAAGATCTTAAGCCTTGTGGAATTGTTGAGTGTTTCATGGGAGTTTGGTTAGCTGGTCAACATTTGTTTTATGGATATGATGAAAGCTTTCCATTATATCTTTCAAGGCATTTCCTGGGGTGTGCTCTGGGAGCGTGCCATACATCCGTTACCTGCCTAACATACATTAAGATAAGTTCTGATTAGGCAGTTGATCCATGCAGTTTTTAGTTTTCACCAATACATCTAATTCAATTCCTATTTATTAAAATATTTTGGAAATAGATTCCTTGGAAAGATCAATATTGTTAATAATACCTTCAATAAATTACCATTCAATGAAAATGTATCACTTTTCTTACTTAAATCCCACTTACTGATTGAGGTTTATGAGTCTGATCCAGAGCATTTTAATGTGTAGCTCCGAAACAAGAAAGATGGAGTAAATATATAAATTATTTGTCACATCCAGTTAGGGAGCTAAAGCTCAGGGTCTTTGATCATTTGGTTGGACAGAGCAGAACAAAGTCAATGAGTGGGGATAAGGAGGTACAATTTCCGATGGCTTAGGTGAGCCTATAAGTGAAAATAGCATTAGCGCCAATTTAATGGACTGTGGCAAAGTGTCCTTCAAATCCTCATGTTGACTGCATGGGAATATGAAGGGTTTGCGTTTATAAGTGGGTTTACTGTGAAACATTGGAGCCTTAAGGTTTAGAGGTTCAATGGAGAGCCATTGTATGTTGATTTAAGCTTCAGAATAACTGCACTGCACAGGCAGCAAGATCGGCTCTTACTGTCAGCAAAGTTATTACAGCTACACAACAGTTGTGGGATTACGTCTGTACTGTAATTGTGTGTGCTTTAGTAAAAGTGGGTGAGGAATATCAATGAGTAGATTTACAAAAGCGGATGTGACAGAAAATCCTGTGGTGCTTGCATGCCGAGCCAAAGTCTAACGTGTCCGTGCATGAAAGCTTGTCTACTTACATGCATAAAGTAATCCAATAGATGAGCAGCCTCATTGGAAAGAAGGGCTTGCCAGGCTAAACCAGTCAACCTCCGAATTTTATGTGACTGGCTTCAGAAGTACAGTGATAGATATCAAGATCAGGAAAGATGGTTTTCCATTCACTTTCTCATGGACAGAGGAAATATTATTTTAAAAAAAATTGGGAACTTCTTTTGATTGTTATTTAAAAACCAACCTTGATCAGTCAAGTTATTTGACGGAAAAATTGTGAAAATAAATTGCTCATTTATGTACTCGTTTTGCACATATGTTTTTAAAATACTTTGGTGAATTAAAGAGGACATATCATGCAAAATCCACTTTTTAGCCCTCAATACACATTGTTGTGTAGTTGAAGTCTCCAGGAGTACAGACAATCTGAATGTAGTCTCTCCAGATATTGTGTGGATATCTTTATATTCTGTCTGGGGCATATTTTCCAATCCGTTCAGTTTTCTCTATTCTCTATTATGCTTTTTGGACAATAATGTCATAGTGTTTGCTGTGGAAATGTTAAACAAGCTCATAGACTTCTGGCAAACCAATTTCATGAATCTGACATTTTTATTTCTCGGTTTGTTGAGCTTGGATTCTGAAGTCTGAGCTCAAGGATGCTGAAGCTACAAGTGGATAAGTCAAAATGTTTTATTGTTGGATATATTAACCCTAACAATTCATTACACCATCCTCAAGTATACTACAAAAATGGCCAAACGGCGTGGAGTGGACTCTGCTTGGCCGTACTCTACTCCACACCGTACACTTTGAGTTTTTCGACTGGCTTTTTTTTCCCTTCCCGGCTGGATTTTTTCAACGCTTGTCAGGAGGTAGTACGGTGGTTGTTGAGTAGAGTACAGCCCTTTAAGTGAGCAGACTCCTAGTCCGGGAGAAGCGGAGTCGATGCGCTGCAGCAGCAGCAGCTGCATTACGCCCCCGTTCACGGGCGCTAGTACTTCTGTGTTTACGCTGCAATGTCGCCGACACCCCCACCCATTTTAACAAGACAAAAACACCAAAATAATCCGTAGTGAACTATGTTTTTTTTTAACCTACCGGGCGGGTCTTCCTGTCCGACTCCGCGTTCGTATGTTACACAAACATGTCTGAACATCCATCCATCCATCCATGTTCTGACCCGCTTAATCCCTCATGGCGTCGCGGGCGTTGCTGGAGCCTATGTCCAGATATAATATAATTGTAGCCGTCCAGTGGTTTCATGCTTCCATGCTCTCTCGTGTGTACTGGCCTGCGTGTTTATAAGGTAGCTGTATATGTCGCGGTACTGAACACTTGGCAGCATTTCACAGACTCGCTCCGTCCCTTCAGTTTTTTGCTGTGTGGATCTGGCAGTCTGATACCATCAACCATCAACTTAGTCTTAAAACGATCTTGTGATACGTTATCTAAAGAAGAAAAATACGTGGAGAACTCGTCAGTTTCTCTGTTTGCGTCCGTAGTGTAAACGGGCCTTTTTACACTCGAAAGTTATCTCAGTTACCGAGCTCGGACCGGTCTCGGCACGGTTAAAAAAGGGTAGTGTAAACAGAGTAATAAGGCCCGTTTACACTACACTTTTTTAACCGAGCCGAGACCAGTCCGAGCTCGGTAACCGAGATAACTCTTGTGTGTAAATGGTCAGCAGACTGAACCGGACCGCGCTAAACATAACCGGACCGCGCTAACTGCAGACCAGTTCTTGGGTAGGTCTCGGCCTGGTTTTATTTTTTGGCCCGGTTTTCTGATAAAGAGCGCATGAGCAGACCGCGTCATGCCCTTACAGTCAGCTGACTGTCCGCGGTTTTTCCGGCAGTCTGGCTGCACGTCCCGATTCACACTCCATTCAGACAAATTTCAGACATTCATAATAATACTAGCTTCCTTACCGTGCCACATGGTTTCCAGAGATGAATCTGCTTAGCAGCGCAATGAACCTCAGCGTCTGTCGTTGTTTCCTGCGTCTGTAAATCCTTATTAGACGTTCGTTTGTCTCATCCACTTCCCAAAAAGCCAAAGTAAATTCAGGCAAATTCAATGGTTGCCTTCTTCCCCTGACTCTCCACAAACACCGAAATATCACAATATCAAGCATAACATCCTGAATGTTTCGGGCGCCGCCGTTTTGATTTGCTGCCTCCGCCTTCAATCCCAGAGAGCGGTAGTACTGCAGATCGCCACTAGGGGACGAGGAGCAACCAGGGAACCGAGATAAGCTTTGTGTGTAAACGGGTCGGCTTGTCTTGGATAACTGATCCAAGCTCGGACTGGTCTCGGCATGGCTCGGTTTTTAGGTGTAGTGTAAACGGGCCTATAGTCTCATCCGTGGGGAAAAAAATCAACACATTCGTTAAAACCTCGCTTAAAAACTCAGACATAAATGGCCTGCGTACGCTACCTTGGGTTTCTGTTATGATTTGGGGTGGTTTAGGACCTAAAGTGCACCATGAGTGACACAGAGCCATCATTAAAAGTGGTAATTAATAGTAAACTGAAAACCTGGAGACACTGGGGCAGCCATGGGGTGACAAACTGAGAATCCAGCAATGGAGAAACAGAAAGCAGGAACTTAAATACACTGGGAGGTAATCAACAGGATGAAAATCAGGTAAGTTACAATCAACAGAATATCAAACAGCTTGGGGGAAAAGACTAAGCTGTGGAACTGCACGAAACAGAAGTAAAATATACACAATACATAAACACCAACTGAAAGATGCACAATCCAAGGAACCTAAAAACAAATAAATAATCAAACACCTTGAGATCTTGACACTTAGAACAACGGTGAGGAGTTCAGTCATCTATGGGGACCTCAGAGTAGAGTGACTGCTTGGATGCTCCAAACAAATTAGAAGTTGCCTAAGTACCCTAATGTGAAACAGCGTTTTGGATGCTGACTATAAATGTACTCCAAACCTTTATGATTTTATTCTGTAAATCTTTCTTTTCTTTTTTTGGAATTTATGTGGGGAATATTTCATGTTAAATGGACAGTGAAACAAGAAGGTAGAAGAGGAAAAAAAAGGAGAAAAGGTGAAAGAGAAAGAGGAGAGGAAAGGGAGAGAAGGATACAACATCCTCAGTCTGCTTCTTCACCTGCAAAGAGAGATGTAAAGAGAACAGCAAAACCAGCCGATAAAGTATTACAGGTACAAACAAGTAACGCCTTGATACCATCACTGAAGAATATACAGTATTATTTAATATGGAATTTATAAAGTGACAGCTGAAGATAAAAATAGGAGTTTTCTGTATAGAAGTGAATCTGTAAGTACCTGGATCCAAGCACCTGTTTTCTGTAAATCTTAAAAACCATGTGAAACACGTCGCTGGGCTGGTAGATTTACGGTATCCATGTATACTACCCTGGGGCCCCACACATGACCTATATAGTTCATCCATCAACCTTTGAATCTTTTGAGTTAAAAAAAGAAAGATAACTTGTTTATCAATGCACCAGCAACAGGAGCATTTTGGATCAGTTCAGTGTCATTTCTTGATGTTTTGTGATCTGGCTTGCTTCAAGTCATTCTTGGGTGGATGCCTGTATATGAATTGGAAGGACTGTCATGCACTAATATCGATGCAAGCTGGAAGCAGCTGCCACACAACAGGGCAATGCGGCTTGGATCACAACACACACAAAGCAAGCATTTGGCTTCCTTCTCTAGTATCGGTGCTGTATTTTAAAAGAAGTATATTCATTTTCTTCAAGGTCTACTACATTTTCCATTTTCAAAACAAAAGAAAATCACCTCACCTTCTTATAAATGGGCTGCAAGTTTTGTGACTTGAACAGTCTATGAATTAATGCATATGAATATAGGCAAATTTTCTTCTTTTATCTGAGTGAGTGTGCAAACTGTATGGGGAATTTTAGCTGAATGTCTATTCAGGATAGGTCAGAATAGCAGGATAAAAAAAAAATTTCACTGCTTTACCTCCTGACTCAGACTATTTCCTGGTAGTAGGCAGCCACATAAAAGCTCTCCCCCTTCTGAGCTTCCAGGTAAAATATACTCTACGGCCTGCTTGCCATTCCAATTCCCTCCCTCTTTTCATGTCTCTTATCTACAGATGTATTTTCTCCAACAAGACCCCACTACTCTGACTTTCCTCAGAGTTTCTATTTTAAGAGCAGAGCTGTTCTGTTCGATCACAGTGTCCGTCTGCAGGTCCTTTGGATGGCAAGGGGAAAGAAAAACTGTGTCCATGTACAATATCTCTGTGAGTGCATGTGCGGGTCTTTGTCTGGGTATTAATGTGTGTCTGTCTGCTCCTTCTGGTGCTATGTGACTACACAAACACATACCCCCAGCTAAAAACGCAGACCAAAACTAAAGTGTTTCCAGATGGAGACACCCCACAACACACACACACACACAGCGGATATAATCCTGTCTCCTGTCCTACTGGAGCATACCATTTCTCAGTCTCCTGCTATGTTTATCTTCAGTGACAACTTTCTAGGCCCGGTCATTGTTTCAGTGTTTATCTGAAGCCCAGGCTCCAAAAGCAGCAGCGCTATGATTCAGTCTTTCAACGCCTTTTTATAGACTGCAGCTATGAAGTTGCATGGAAAGCAGAGAGGAAGTGTGGGAGGCTGGACTCAAAAAACATGTATTTATTTATTTATTTATTTATTTTCTATTCACAGATTTATTGTTAAAAACTCATTTGAGTCTAATCATGTGTGGATGACACACAATGCTTCTGCACACATGTATCTACTTTTAAAAAAAGCCTTATATCTAAGACCTAAGAAGTCTTAAGAATGACAAGGTAATTAAAATTATTGATGTTCTTCAAGTTATGGATGTTGAGCCTTTTTGCACTTTGTGTTTTAGATACACAGGTGGGATATAAAAATACAATTCTGTAAAACAAATTAAAACAAAATTAATTATTTGAACGTTTCTATATCTAATTTTTTTCAAGAACGTGATCCAAAACATAGATATAAATGAAAATAATTGCTAAAATAGGTTCTGGAATGACCTAAAAGCCCTGGGCCCTATTCATCAAGATTATCAGTGTCCCCGTTACTTTGTCTTCTAACACCTATGAATGGTTGATACAAGAAAAAAAGAACACCACAACTGTGCTCCTTGCAATCGATGTAGAGAAATTAACCAACTAGACTGAATTAAGAAATCTGTGACATGATGATGAAACTGGGATTAGATTAAGAATCTTTATTGTTATTGCAACATATATTCCAATGAAATTTGTTCTCTGCATTTAACCCATGCCCTTGGGGAGCAGTGGGCTTCCACTGTGCGTCGCCCGGGGAGCAATCTGGGGTTAAGGGTCTTGCTCAGGGACCCAGAGTGGCAGTCTCTGGGAGTTGAACCCAGAACTGGGACACAAGCACAATGCTCTAACCACTAGTCCACCACTCCCCCAATTAAATAATTGTCACACAGCTTAAAATGTTTGAACATTGCATATTTACATCCTCACCATTATTTTTGATTTGCTTATTGGTATGTTTACTTGTCATACTAGTAATTTCACTACTTCATCTTTTTGATATCAATGTGCACTCACCTGTCAGCATTTTACTGTGATTGCCTGCTTGTATAAAGCAGTTGTGTTTGGCAAAATTACCAACATAAAATGGAGAAGAAAAGGTGGAGAAAACGGAGCGTTTAACAGTATGTATAATACTGAAATTCTTCTGTACTATTATTCATGACTATTCATTATTTTTCTCGTTACTTATTTCTCCTCCATAAAATGACGTTACTACAGCAGCTTCTTTGACCTGTCTGGCCGCTGAAACGTATTGATTTCACCCCTTTTGAGGATGATAAAGTTTATCTTATCTACATCTTAGTAACTGTATGATTGAAGAGGTTTATATGCTAATTTCCTCCACTGTTTAGGTGGTGGATCAGCCAACCAGCTCTTTTCTCAGCTCTTTCTCCATTTCTGCCATCTTCCCTGCTTAAGACACTCCTTGGCTCGCTTAAAGTCCTCCTCACTACTGTTGAATATGTAGCCAATCTGAAAGTGAGCTGACAAAAACCCAGAAAAAAACACAACTCACTTCCATACTCTAGAGTAGCGAACTTCGAGGCCCCGTTTTTGCTCTCTCCACTCCTCTGACCAATGCCCTTTCTTTTTGTGATATTTTTTTCTCTGTTACAATAAGCCCGAAAACTATCGCCATTGTTATTCCTCATCGGCCATTTTTATTTACTCTGAACTCACACTTGATCTCCAGAGGTTTTGTAAGATTTTCTGTCTGACATCTGAATGTTCCTGAGTGAAATCTGTTCATGTGTGGTGTATTGTGCTTGTTGCTTGACCGGACACAACACACTGTACAAGCAAAACCCATTTTTTATTGTTGTGTGGAGTACCACAGCTTTTGAAAATCAGCCCACAATTTTAAAATCTTGCCATTTGAACTAGGCATTAGGTGAAATTCCTAGAAAAACCTTATAATTTGAGAAATTCTAAGATTTTTGCTAAAATGAAACCACTAGGTTTTTTTTTAGCTGTTTTTAGTCTTAAGATTCTTTATTAGTAAGGGGCCCAGACCCTAATCTGATTCAAGGTCTGTGGAGAGATCTAAAGAAGGCTGTACACAGGATATGCAATTGATCCTGCACACCACAATACATGTTTGCCTTGAACTGCTTGAAGAGGTGTAAGTAAAGTATGTAAAGACTGTTATAACGAGAAAAAGAAAAATTACAGACTAGACTGGACATAGGTAGCAAAGATTAGGTGTAATTGTATCCCATTACCCATAGATGGGACCGTCTCATTGCAAAGAAAACAGCACATGGCTCCCACTGATTTAGCTTTGTGGTGAGTAGCATTTTTCATGCAAATATTCATAGCTATGAATATTTATATTACTATTTTTAGAAAATACCACATTTTTATGCCAGTTGTATCATTTTTTTTTTTTTTGCCTTTACAGTATCCACCTCACCTTAAATGCTGGTCTGTGAAAATATTAAGTTGGGGATCAATGCTCTGGACCCCTTAGTGTGTGCTGTGGTATCTGGCACCAATATGTTAGAAGCTTATCTCTTGAGTCCTGTAAATTGTTGGATGAGGCCTCCACACTCATAGTTATTTGTCCAGCAGATCATCCAGGTGCGCAATTTGATTGGAATTAGGGTGTTATGCTCCTTATGTGTTTGGGTTTCTTTTGTGTCTACGTTTTCAACATCAGTCCATATGTTCTTCATGTCTTGCCATACCCTGTTCATTTGCTGTATTCATTATCATCTCTAAGATGGTGTTATATTAGTTTATTCCATTGTGTTTGGTTTCTTATTCTGTTCTAATGTTCTGTTCTTTGTACATTTGGATTTATTTCTGTTTCTGACGGTCGATGGAGGAGGACTGTTCGTCATGCCACAGTACCATGGAGCTGGTGCGAAGTACTGCACTGACTAAAATGGCTTCTATTTATGACAGAGGAAAAGACGCACAGATGACGGAGTCTGTGTGAATGAGGGGTTAGCTTCCCTGCTTTCATTATGCTTCAGCTGCTCCACATAATTTCCTGATTAACTCACCTGCACCGAATGCAATTCTCAACTCTTCCTTCAGTATTTACAGTATGTTTACTGGTGGTCATGTTTCTTTTCTGGATCCTCTTGTTATTTCCAGTTATTATCAGTTTGTCCGCCTACTCCTCCATTGTCCTGATATACTGCCTGTGACACTGACTGGGTTTCATGTCCAATAGGTTTTCTGTCACTATTAATATATCCTCCTCACTATGGGTCTTACTCAGAATCTATACAAGATGACACCGGGGAGTTTGGAAGCCAAGTCAACACCTCAAACATGTCATTGTGCCTATCAAATCATCCATGAACCATTTTCCTTTGGTGCAGGATGCATTACCCCAGCTAAAAGAGGCCTCTGTCATCAGGAAATACCGTTTCCTTAAAAGGATGTACATGTTGCTTAGGTAGGCGATGTTCTGCAGCATCAGGACAATGTATGGAACAGTTTTCAGAGTGTCATAGTTTATATTTCACAATGAACAATGTAGCATGACAATCTTTAATCTTATTATCACATCATGGTTCTGCAGAGGTGGTGAAGAAATGGGTTGATGAAACTGTACATGTAAAAATCTCAAATAAGTAGTAGATGTCAGAGCATGTTGCATCTATGTGTTATAACATTTCTGTCAGAAGCATCATAAACATTTTTAGCTGTTTGAGCTTCAGTGTTTGGTAGGACTACACAGGCAGGCATGTGTTCCTTTTCATCAATGAGATTTGGTGTCATGTCACACTTTTACAAATAAAATGCCAATAATTGTGGAGGGTGTTTTATAATCTGATATTTTGGTACTTTGAGCTGGTAATTTGATATTTGTTCCATGATAAAAAACATTTCCTTTATAAAAGGGTCACATTGGAGCTGTGTTGTAAATAGATATGTAAGATCTGCAGAGACCTGTATGTGGACATCAACCTTAGCCTTTAAATTTTTTTCTTGAGTTGATATTCTTTACCATCAAAAGCTCTTTGCATCATCTCTTTTTAATATGATATATCATTTATCTTTATTTTCCCTCAACTTCCCTCTAGTTCTATCGACCACAAGCATTCTTTATGCTTTTTTTTCTCAGACTACCAAAACTGGACCAAGGACAATCTTTTTTTTAAAGAACAAAGACAGAATAAGCCACAAAGAAGGCTGGAATAAGTAGAAGTATGTAATAAGTGAACTTCCTCTTAAAGACAAAGATGAACCACATTTACAACCTATCATCTTAAGCTAATGGAACAATTCATATGGAAAAAGATAAATAGAATGGCTGTTTTCAGCACCAGTTGAAGGCAAGCTCACTCACTGTTATCGGGGAGCTTTGCTGAGATTGCATCCCATTTTACTCTGTGTCACTTGAACAAAAGGTATGTCCTAAAACTACCGCCCTCCTTTACTTTGCAGAGTTCATGAGCCTAGCTCAAAGCCCCAGCCTGTCCTCAAACCTAGTTTGAGAAACACAATTATTTTTAATTCTCTTCTCATCTGTCTTTGATGTTTTCTCAACTAAAATTTAAACAGGCATTATGATGGTGTGTTTACACTAAAAACATGTTTCTACAGACATCTCTCATGACTATAAAGGTGAAGAAAGCATCTCTCACATGTGTTTTTATTGATTTTTGGTAAATGCCACAACATTAAAAAAATAGTTGATAGGGATGCTATTTTATCATCCCCACACCAAACTACTAATTTACTACTACTACTTGTTTACTAATTAGCTATGACTAAAGTGGCTTTGAGTTGCTGTGGGGGTGTGAGACCCCTCACACCCGCACCATGGACTGTTCTCCCTGCTGCCCTCTGGGAAGAGGTTCCGCAGCATCCGCTGCAGGTCCACCAGGTTCTGCAAAACCTTTTTCCCTGTTGCCATCAGACCGTTGAACTGCTGAAGCTATAAACTGGACTCTGTACCACATTCACATATTTGCACATTTGCATCCTTATCTAGCATTACAAATGCTGCCGAACTCTCAGTTTCTAAAATGCATTCTTGCACAATTGCCCTTTGCACAATCATTTCTGCACATACAAATGGTTTCTAAAAATACTCACCTGTACACTGTGATCGCACACTGTCTCTTTCTCCGGCATTGTTTACATTTCAATTGTTTTACTGTTAAATCACTGCTGCACCTTATCCTGTAATTTACTGTCATTTTCAAGCTGTATGCAAACGGAATTTCGTTCTGTACGCACTCTGTGCATACAAAATGACAAATAAAGTTGTCTAAGTCTAAGTCTGTTGTTATAGCAGTAGTGAAGAGCAAGTGACGGAAATATGGTAAGCTCATTAGTTCTATCATAACATATTTAGAGCAAGCTATATGTCCATTTATTATTTATTAGGCAATATTCTTACAGATTTGCAATTTGGAAAACTTGATTGACAGCATTTAGTTACAGCTTCAGGAATAACCAAACCATAAAAAAATGCCACAAGGTGAATATACTGTATGATTTATAGTCTGGCAATTTTAGGATGCAACACACAGAGAAGTATAGAATACTGGGGCAAAGAGTTGTAAAATCAGTCAAGATTCACAGCTCTGTTGGTCACAAAGCATAACAGTAAGCAAATTTCACATGGCATGAGTTTTAGTCTATCCTCTCTTCAATAATTAAATAAAAATGGGTTGGTTAGCTGTATTAAGGTGTGCTGTTTGAAAGTGTTTCCATTTTGAAGCCAGTAACATTTCCACCATACAGCTCTTAGGGGTCAAAATGGTAGCCTGGCCAGCCAGACTAACTTTTGCCTCTCTTTGATATGCCTGAAGTTAATCTGGAACTGCTCCCATAGAGGGCTTTTTCTGGGGCGAGGTTAACAGGTGCAAAGTAAACCAATCGGAGAAACTGCGGACATGACGTAAAAAAGGCACAATCAGACTTCTGCTGTCAACATTTCACAATATAATTCAACATGGCGAGCCGGGGTCGAGCAGAGACTATGGTGAATGATTCTTGTTGTTTTTGTCACAAAAATTTAAAGATACACGGGATACATGACAGCTGACAAATTAAGCTCTTTCCAAATCCAGTAGGAAGTGTGGCAAAAACATCTTTCTTAAAAATTAAAGCTTTTAGGAATGTCAGTTGCTGCTGTTTTAAGGATATTCCCAGGTCTTTCAAAACAGCAGGAAGTGCACTAGAAAACAAACGCTCCGTAGCGGTGGCCATATTGTTTGTTTTGGCTGAGGGATTCTCGGGCGCTGCATGTCGCTCAACATATGAAGCTCACCCATACCTGTGACTGGTCATTACCAGGAAAGAGGACTCTATGGGAACAGTTCCAGACTCAGTTTGCTGTATAGCAAAGCGAAAGCCAAACTGAGTCTGGCTGGCCAGGCTACAAAAAGGGAACAGAAAACTTTTTTCGGTTTGTTTGGAACATAGAGTAACACATCAATGTCCCTCTCCCATCCGTTGCTTTGTGCTGCAATAAACTTCAATGTTTTGAAAAAAATGGTCATGGAAAACACAGACAGACATACAGTGTAAAATATTTGAGAACAATCCATCCCTCTGACTGAAGTAACACCATTTTACAACTACAAATGGCATGTCGGTCCAGTAGACAACTGCAGGCTGTCTCCCCAAATAGTCTGATTAATTAAGAAACTACTATCAGCTTGTTATACTCTCACAGTTACTCAATAAAGAGCAGAAAAGTGAACAGGCGTAGTAGTCTTCACAATAAGCACTTAAAAACGTGCACAAAATTTAGTCTGTGTTTATTTCGTATTTTTGTCTAGCTCAAAAATAACAAATAAAAAACTATTTAACAAATATTTTATTTGTTTCTGTTTCTTTACAAACACAGTATTCTGTTAGAGGAGATCACACTAACGTCAACCAACTCCAGAAGCTGTGCAACAGCTTAAAAAAGTTCAGCGTTGATGCAATGTGGACATGTATCATTTTGTTCCCTCGTCCAGCCAACATGATTTACTACAAAAGCTCAAACCCTCAGAGCACTATCTACGGTATACAGATCAGAATGTGACAAAGCTGCCATTTTCTGTGGCCCAAGGTGACAATTCTTAGTAATGTGAAGCTGCAGGTGGTTTGAACAATTGAAGCTCAAACACACGAGAAATACAGAGAAAAGGGCTGTAACACACAGGATGAAGAAACCCATCTGGATTATTAGGGATTTTTCTTTAAATTTGTTTTTTTAGATTTAAATACTCATCCTTTTAAAACTGAAAAGAAAGGAAATCTTCACTTCTGAGCTTAACCGAGGCTATTTGAGAAGTGGGTGCTCACCTTTGGATTAGCATAAACCACAGCTGCCATTGAATATTGCAAAAAGAGACAAAACCTTTGTTCAGTAAAACAACACAATATGCCCTTTGCCTGTATTTCACTTTTGCGTGAATTACTGGGGCTTGGAGGCATTTGCATAGAAATTTATAACCCTGCCCCCTGTAAAAAAAATATCAAAGAAAGGATTTGAGTACAAGCTGTAATGTAAGATTAAATCCTTGTGTCACTTGGGAGTATGTGAAATTGATACAGACACTTTAAGCGAGAAATAGATGGAAATGTAACATTAGGAGGATTTAAGAAAAACAAAAGGAATTGACCTCTTCTCTGAGTCCCTGTTAAAGAGGGCCAATAACCTTGAAGCTCCTTCATCCCACGCTGCTGGAGTCTTGGCAGACCCATAAAGGCAAGCTGGCACCATAGCCACAACTAAACCAAACACAAATAAACCATTCAGCCATTTAGCCTAATGGTAATGCATGCCAAGTGTGTGCTTGCTGTAGTATGTGAGGCCGCTCCACCTTACTGAAATACCCAGAGGGGCAAGGAGACAAATCAACACATGTGGAAGCTGCACTCAGTTCGGGCAAGTCTTCAGCTGTGAGCGCGTCACAATGACTGGCATGTGGGTCAACCAATAGATAAGGAAATACTCCCAGAACTCAAAGGACAGAGGGGGGCATGGCCAGGACCAATCTTCTTTCCAAACACTGCCATTCACACCAAATGGCAGTGTTTTTGCAGGCCTGCAGCTCCCACAGAGGTCTAATGTTTCTATTTCCCTTTTCTGAATGTATAATGTTGACTACTCTCAGGATGGAAGGACCATTTCACTCATGACAAAAAGTGCTTCTGAACAGGATAACCAACTACAGCTTTAAATCAATCATATTAAAAAGGTGTATATATTAGCTTTATGTAAAATGTTACCTGATGTTAGCTAGCGGTTGTGCTGCAGTTCCTTAGGGGTGGGAAAGAAAGTAATGAAATCCTACTTGATTAACTCGTCAATAACATTTAAATATATAAACATGAAATAAAAAGATCCTGAAATAAAAACAGGGTTAAAAGACAAGTCCCTGAATTACTTAGAGTAGCTTTACTAAATAAAAGCGTCACAAAAGAAAGCACTATTATGAAATAAATACATAAGTACATAAACAATTAAAATACATAATTCTTGAAGTAAATAAATAAATAAATGATAAAATAAGCTACAAAATATTTTTAAAAATACATTTTGTTTAATTCATGGGGACATGTATTTATTAGATGTAATTATACTACTTTATTAATAACAGTATTTATTTAATTTTTAATGAAATGGCTTTCCATACAGAACAGGTTTGTACTGAAACGTGTCTGAGAGCAACCTCCCCTCCTTCAGGTCACTGAGCATTCCACTACACCCCATTTTTATATGCTGGGGGACAGTGTAATGAAATGTGCGGGTAAACACATTCAATATCTGAACATTTGACTTATCCACTTGTAGCTTTCACATCTTTCAGCTTGGTCTACAAAATTGCAGTGAAAATTAAAACTGTCGGATTCACAAAACTGGTAAGCCAGAACTCCATGACCTTGCCTGGCAGCTCCACAGCAAATGACTCAAACAGAACATAAAGATGTCTATGCAGCACCTACAGAGACTAATTTAAATTTGTATTTGCATATGTCCCTTTAAGACCTCTCTCTAAGAGCTGTGAGATCTAAACTGTTTTGCCTTTTTGTCTGAGTATGTTGCATGATCCACAATGTAGTGCATTTTCAAGAACATCCACTTCTGGCAAGATTGGCAATGCCTCAAATGTTCCCCATCTATAAAAAGAGCCACCCCTCTATGCTGCTTTTATAATGGTAGAAATGCATATTCCAGGATTCCTGCTTTTATAAAGGTCCCCACTCTGCTGATGAACAAGCAATCAAGTGCATTTGATTATTGCCACCCAAAGGAGCCTAAACCCGTTGTTATACCCAAAGTATAAGACATTCTTAGTTTTCATCATGATGGTACAGCTAAAATTTAAAAGATATTCACATGTCCCAATACTGAATTGAGGCATGACACCGGTTTTTCATGCAAATGCTCTTTTCATTCATTCATGTTATGTTTCCCATTTCCTGGTAAATGATAAATGCACAGGAGATCACAAAATGTGTTGCCCAAGAAGGATGAGAAGGATTTAACTCCAGGCTATGTCATCTCCAAACATCTTTTATTTCCCCACATTTAATATTATCCCATCATCTGCGAGAGAAAACCAAGTCTCCTCCAGGCAGGTATCTATTTACATTTCACAAATCTGCGTGTCTCTAATCTTTCCCTGATTTCTACAAGGCCAAGATGAGAGTTATCTTTCCATGAATTGTTTCCCCATGCATGACGATGCAAAAGCTGAGGGGTTTCCTGAGCACTTTTCGCTGCAAATGGCCTCTGAGCTTAAACCTTGCCCAAAACACTTAGGACCTTTATTACAGGCACTTAACCACAGGGCCCATCAGTGTTTGCAATGTGTTCTAAGTCACAGATAATGGGCTAAGGCACACACACATACACACACACACACACACAGCTTGTGATATCGTTATGGTATCATCATCTCAGTCAGCAGCGTAAACTACCAGGGTGTTTGATACAGCATGGGGATTACTCTATGGATCAAAGGGTTTTCCTGTCTGCATAAAGGAGTGAGAGTGTGCTGTTTCATTGTGAGAGGGACCATGATGTGTTAATTGGCGATGTCTTTGCAAAGTCCTTGAAGACTGCTTAACAAGACTCATGTTTCTACCCTAGTCTAATTGTCAGAATCCAAAGAGTTTGTTTGTGTGTTCTGCTTTGCAAGCATGTGTGTTTGCAGGTTCATTTAGTTTTTTATTGTGTTTTCCAGCCATTACACAGGACAATCAGGTTTCTCGTCTTATTCCTTTGGCCCCCTTGAGAAGTGAAATTATACATTTTCCCAGGTTTGGAGGGAGAAAGTGAGGGATCCAAATTCACAATGAATTTTTGAAGTGCATTGGTAACTTTCACCCTAACCGAGAAAAAAAAGAAAAGAAACAAAAAACTGGGTAAGAGTGGTGTTTTTTTATCTAGGCAACACGGCTCAGCCCCGGGGCAGCACATTCTTATACCTGGGGCCACCCCAAGTGCTTGATGTAAAAAAAAATATATCAACAAATGTTTTATTTATTTTACTTGTTATATTGGATTGCTTTGGAGCTTTAACTATAGCACTTATGTTAAGAGCTATGTTAACTACTTTGTAGTTTTTTTTTATTTGGCCATTGGGACTGCTTTTAATCATTTCCACTTTAAAGTCTTAGATGTTTAGATTAGTCCATGCTGGACTTCTCAGCCTCCCAGGAGACTCTGACTGATCAAGTCAGTCAAACCCCAGATTCAGGAAGAGGAACGTGACTTTCGTTCTAGTCATGGGAAAGTGGATCAGAGCTTTACCCTCATGGAATTGCTGAGGGATTCATGGAGTATGCTTTTCTGGTCTATATGTGTTTTATGGATCTGGAGAATGTCCCTTAAAGTTTTTTTTGTGTGGGTGGTTGGGGGTGCCACTGGAGTATCGGGTACCTGGGTGGATTTTAAAGACCTATCCAATCCTTGTATGCCCACAGCAAAAGCTTTGGCTTTGTCCACAGTAAGGTGGACACTGCTCCAGTCTTCTGTGGTGAAAAAGGGACTGTGTAACGTACAGGAAACGGACCCAAGATTCAGCCAAACAGGTCAGTGACGTTTAAATAGTTTATTTAAAAAACAGGAAATAGGCTCGACTTCTCGGGGGTGCGGTGGCTCACGCTCGGACTGGTAGTCCCCTGATGGCGGGATTTCTGAGCCAGTAAAGCCGACAGAGAAGCAGGGACGGAGGTCCGTTTGTGGACGGTGCTTGCGGGAGCAGAGGCTGTTAAGCAGCCGACAGACAGTCCGTTTGGGGCTTTCCAGGGGCGTTATCCAAGAGAGGTCCGGGTCCGTTAGCAGGCAGAGATCCAGTGACAGTGCAGAGGGCCAATCCAAAGAACAGGTCCAGGTCCAGTCCAGGTTTAGTAACGGGCGGGCTCGGAGAATCACAAGGGTTAGGCGGGTTCCGGTACTCACAGACAGGCAGTGTTCGTTACACGGGCAGGCAACACAAGGTCAGGCAGGTTGGCAGGTCCAAGGACAGGTCAGGTCTCCAGGCAGACAGGCAGAATCAGAACAGGGGACAGGCAGGCTCGGTAACTGAAGGCAGAATCAGGTCAGGCAACAGACAGGCAGGCAGAATAAGGAATGCTGGAATGCTTGTACGGGTGGCTTGAGACAATCTGGCGGCTGATTTTCACGGGGATTATATGGAGGTGAAAACAGGTGGAACCAAATGAAGACTAATTGCAGGCAGGGTGGAGATGAGCAGGTGTGCTGAGTAGAGGATCAGATGAGTACCAGTGCCGAGATTATCACAGACTGAGCCCAAAAGTAAAGCTCTTGTATTACTGGTCTGTCTATGTTCCGACCCTCACTTATGGTCATGTGATATGGATCATGACTGAAAGAATGAGATCCCGGATACAAGCAGCTGAAATGAGATTCCTCCACAGGGTGGCTGGACTCAGCCTTAGAGATTAGGCAAGGAGCTACAACATCCCAGGGGAGCACAAAATGGCTCCCCTGGGATGATCAGGATCAGGATGCCCTCTGGGTGCCTCCCTTTGGAGGTTTTTCCAGAAGAAAACCCTGGGGAAGACACAGGACACACTGAAGGGACTATATATCCCATCAGACCTGGGAATGCCTTGGGGACACTCAGAATGAGCTGGAGGATGTCGCTGGGGGGACGCATGTCTGGAGTTTCCTTCATGGACCTATTGCTCTACCACTCAATCTTGGATAAAGAAATGGATGGGTATATGGATGGATGGAGAAAGAAAAGCTGGACTGACTTGTTTCAAACAACACAGAGTCTTTGAAACTGATATCTATGTAACCCTTATCCTATTTCTCAAAACAACAAAGGTACAAAGAGGATTTTCAGTGCTTATTAGGCCTCAAAACCCCCTTCGATGGTTGTACAGGTGCAAAGGGGTAACTTCTCAAGATGGTATTCAGGCCCTGGCCCCAACTGTCACCGCTTTGAGCTGCCATGACTGATTATCATCAATGACATTGATGATAATGACAATGACATTGATGATAATCAGCGTTTCTCCATGGTCTTCAACAATATTAAAATGTTTTAAATGTAACCATCTCAAATTTAGACTTTGAGGTCTAACATATGTCCATGTCGTCAACCATGTGGCATAAATGTCATTTAATTATGTCTTATATTTATATTTCTGCTTCCTTTTCTGCCATTCTTTTTTTCAATTTTTTTATTGGAAACATCTGGGCAGCAAAAATGTATTCTCCATGTAGTTTTGGCTCAGGAATTAGAGTATTATGATTCTTTGTCCTGTACCATTATAAGGTAAATGATGCAGGACAGCCAGCAGCCTTGTCAGTAAAAATGTAATTGGCCAACATTTGCCTTCTCTACAAACGTGTGAAATAAATCTGCGCCCTTTGTTACATAATATTACCAGCTCTGTCATGAGACTGCCTATTTAATGAGGTCTGGTTTATTGAACATCAGTGCTTCTCAATTATTTTTGTTACATACTGACATATTTACAAAAAAGTAAATACTCACACAGAAAGTTTGTCATTCCTCAACGTACTACATAAGCAATAAAGTATTTGTTGCTGTCAGTTGCTTCATCAAATTGTGAGGCAAAACGTTTGTCTTTGAGTTTCTCAACCAGCTATCCTTGAAGATATTTAGCAATGTCATTTACACATTGGGCGACAGTATCATTGGACGGATTGTTTTTGATTTTGGACCACTTGCATCATCCAGCAATACCAAAACCATGTGTAATGCTGCAGTCAGTATGCACTCCTCTGCTAGTCTGTTTTTTTTTGTTTTGTTTTTTTTTTTTGTTTTTTTTTTTGCACGGAGCAATTTGGTAAACTACCTTATATGATACCAACAGTGCTGGTTGGTTTACAGAAGAAGTATTCACAAAGTGGGAAGAATTTTGGCTATATTTGGGACAGTTTCGCTGAAAAACTCAAGCAGCTTATTAGTGTTATTGTCTTTAAATTATGCCTTAATATATTTGGCTTCGCTGTCTGCAACCAACACTTTTACAGTATACACACTGGTCTTTACCTGTTTCGCACTGTAGTCACAGTGAAGCAAAGCGCTACATATGCTTTCCTCGTCATAAATTTTGGGGGATTGTCATTTGTCTCATTATCTCTGTCTCTTTCTGCCTCTGTTTTCATCCCTGTTACATATTTTTCCATGGTGTCTCTTGAGTGTTTCTTCACTGTAGTTCATATCTACTGCTCTGTGTTGTGTGTATGCAAAAAAACAAAAACCCTACACTATCACCATAGAGTAAATATTCCCTGTGCACACTATGATGATGAGACCGCCACACTGCCACCTACCATATTGGATGTGCAATTACACTTTATTCTAGTGCGTGGGTCTTAGATTGGAATTCTTATGGCCTGTAAAAAGGTGTCAAGAAGTCTTAAATTATACTGGCCAAATCTTGCTGAATACCTGAATAATCTCTGGAACTCATTATTTCTAGCCAACACCTTTTCATTTTTTTTTTATTTTTCAACAAAATTTACAACTGTTTTCTTCATATTGCTCTGTTTGAGTGTCCTATTATGCCTATGGATATGTTCACACTGTATAAATCAGCCCTGTTTGTCATTAGTTGGCTTTGTCTGGGTTACAGTTTCAAACAAACATGCCAGATGGAGCCTCTACTTCAGTTTCAAATGAGCCAAGTTCTATGATATTTTCAAAGTCCTCAGGGGTCTAAAGTATGAGAGTACTTCAAGATAGGGGATAACAAACCGGTTGGTTGGTTTTGGTTGCAAACCATTGTAACACAAGCATATTGCATGATGAACAGCAACACCCAGACGCTACTGATGAGATATCAGAAAATCAGAAAAGACCAAGTTACCATCATTTTTCCTTGAATGAACAATGTGCCCGCTCATGTTAAAGTGCAGGCTTTGACCTCACCAGATCAAATTTACCTTATCTTGTCTTAATCCCATTTAATTGTGAGGGGGATATTAATATCTAATTACATTACATAAATTACTAAATATTACATACTTTTAATAAATATAGGTAATATCCTATTTGAACATGTTACTGTCTCCAGGTGTTATTAGAAAAATTAAAGTCAAAATTAAAGTGAAAAACTGCTCCATTTCACATTTGTTTTTGTGAGCCGTAAAAACCTTCCCCCACCTGAAGGGGTGTAGTTTTTTATGGCTCTTATTTGTATTTGTTATGCTGGAGGTCGCACTGTGAATACACAGTCATATTCAATAAATTAGGATATGCATTTCTAAGAGGCTTGTTTGTCAGATATTACAAGTACCTTTTGAAAAAATACATATTAAATATACTTTTCATTAAGCTCAATTTCACCATGAAAATTTTAGTTTTTTTTTATTGGTCTGATGTAATATTTTAATCATAAATGCTGTGTTCTTATTAGTTGGAGGTGGGGGAAAAAACAGAATTAACTAATTAAAGACTTTAAACATCACCAGACAGTATTAATCTATGTGACAGACAGACAGACAGAACAGTAAAAAGATTTGTAAATTGATGCATCAGTGTTACTTGGAAAAGATTCATAAAAGAAAACCAAGCACAGAGTTTGTAAAAAAAAATGCATATGTGTTTCAAATGGACATTACACACACACTGTGTGACACATGCTTTTATGCTCTTCCTCCCACAAGTCACCTACTGCATCATTCATCAAAATTAGCTTTGCATACATACTTTTTAACATGAAAGGGATATAAGTACACACGCACAGACAAACACATTTACCATAGCATTTATCATCAGTTTACGCTACAGGTCTCACTCAGTAGGACAAGACAATGGGCAGAAGGAGGGTGTTAGTGGACCAGAGGACGAAGGGTTTCTCTGCCAAGCAGCTGACCAGCATTCGTGACTCATGCTTTTCTTTCCTTTTTTCTAATGGACTGAGCCGAGATGCGCCAGAATTTGATTATTTCCTCCTAGTCTCCCTCTCATTCACTGGCTCAATTTTCTCTTTCATCAGCAACTTGCTATTTGTTCCTCATGAACCATTATTCCATCTCTTTTCACTTATATCAGTCCATCTTAATTCCTCTCTCTTTTTTATCCTCTTCAACTTTATATGCCCTTTTTCTCTTCATGCTGCCTTTTCCGTCTTCACATATTCTACTAGCTTATCCTCCACTCTCTGATAAAAAAGTAATAAGGCTTGTAATGGCTTCAATTTCCTTCCCCCCTCTTTCCTGGCAAATGCTGTGCATTTCATCCCTGAAGATAGGCTTTGGTGTTTCTAAAACAAAGGGCAAATGCGTGTGTGCATGTGCATTTGTCCAGTGTGAGTGTGTGTGTGTGGGGGGAGGGGGGGGAGAGTTTTCCTTTAGTGTGTGTCTCTGTGAGATTGTAAAGTTATTGTACACCTCTCCCCTGTGATTCCAGTCCACCACTTATTCCAGGGGGTTAATTGAATAGTGGAAGTGGCTTGTCCTTACCTTAGTGCTATATAGCACCCATAGCCTCCCCAGGGAAAAGGTAGGGGTGTGCCTAAGGTAGAATATTTTTTTTACAAAGGCCCATGTATGCATTTACCACTGAAAAAGGTTGGAATAAAAGTCTTTATAATGCCTTCTTTGTCTGCGTTCAAGGGAAAAAAAGAGAGATAGCAAGAGATGACGGAACAAGAATATCACTGAAGAGGTCAGTGTCCTGCCCCTCATCTCTTCCAAACACCATAGATCCATTTTTATTTTCTTCCTTGTCCCCCAAGGTTATGGAAAGCAACTTAGTGTAAGCTCGCTTTGGTCCACCTTGTCCTACCCCACAGAATGAATGGACTCCACACTAAATCTGAAATGGGTTCCAGCCAGGATCCATTCTAAAATTATGAAAATGTGTTTTCTTTGTGAAATACAGTTCTGATTAGAGGTTAACAGACCCTCATCAAGAGAATCATGAGAGGGATCCAGGAATACAGATTCCTGTATCTGCTAAGGAATCTCAAGTTGTTCTGAGTGTGTGATTATGTTTGCGTGTCATTTGGGGCTTATTACTGTGATTAATCATGCACATTGTCATAAGTCATTGCTGGCAGATTATGCGTGAATAATACAATTCCTTTCTTGGAATGATGAACGACCAGCGCAAATCCATGGGCTCGAGTGAAAGGAATGAGAAATTGGAGCAGACATATTCAAGACACTGGCAGTGTTGCTGATAAAGCTGCTTTTACATTCACATTAAAATACTGTGTAAGCACAAAAGGGATCTGTGATGGGCAAAAAAAATAAAAAATAATAATAAATCAATCTATTTGCAAGCTTGTCACGATTGCAAGGAGTGATTTTTCATAATTTTATATCCCATTACGTCACGTTCAGCCATGACATGTTTGAGGAGTACATGATTTCACAACAAAGTGGAACAAAGAAAAAAGTCCTACATTAAATTAGGACGAAACTGATTACCGTATTTTGCGTACCATAAGGCGCACTGTGAATTAATGTGTCTAAGGGGTCTTAAGTATGAGAGTACTTAACATAGGGGATAACAAATAGGTTGGTTGCTTGTGTTGCATTACCATTGCAACACAAGCATTGAGCATGATGAACAGCAACACCCAGACGCTACTGATGATCAGAAAATCAGAAAAGACCAAGCTACCATAGTTTTTTTTAGTTTCTGAATCCTCTTTATCACTTTTCCTTGAATGAGCATTGTGCCCGCTCATGTTCAAGTGCGAGGACAAACCTGATTGCCGTATTTTCTGGACCATAAGGCGCACTGTGAATTAACATGTCTATGTGTGTCTGTGTCCACACATAAGGTGTACCACATTATAAGGTGCCTTAAATATTCTTCCCAAATATGTAATATCACTCCACCCCTTCATGTACACAGCTCTGTCCTGAGAGGGAGAGCTATCCGTCTCAGTCAGGAGGAAAGAGTAGTTGGACTACACTGCTCTGTTTCTAACATAAGGACAAAATAAACCTAACTTTTATATTGAATTAACTTACTAGGTTTATTGTTGCTAGTGCGTACTCCGGGCATGTGCTGCCTAAAGGCTCACACATACTTGGACGTACTGTGGGCATACTGTGAGCTGCAGGGACTTCACACTGACTCTCCGTGGACATTTTACCCTTCATAGTTGAGTGTACTATTACCTATATTTCTTGTGGCAATTTCCTACAATTCCCACACTTTCTGCCAGTGGGACGAAGCGCCATAACGGATGGTAAAATGTGTGATTAGCTAGCTGAGCACCTAGAGTCGTTTCTTTTCCAGGAGGCTCCCACTGCACACCTGTCAGTGAGAACAGAGAGGGACTGTGATGCTGCTCGTCCTTGCGACTGCCTGTTTGGAGCAGCTCAGTTTATCAAGCCGGGAGTCACATATAAAACTTTTGACGTAAAGACTTCTTGCCACCGAGAAGTTTATAGTGTGACACCACACTTGCAGTCCAAAAAATTGAGCTCTGCATGTACCTATAAGCGCGGAGTCCGCCTTGAGTACGCCACGAGTATGCGCTGACCTCTGCGGAGTGAAGTACGTCCGAGTATGTGGGGGTCTTTACATGAATGCACTTCTAGTTTCGACATTATAGTCAGGCAGTGTTGTAGACAGCCCAGGGGTCCCATCAGGTCGTGACACAGTGTACCTTAATGCTCCGAATATCCATTGAGCGGAGCTTAGCAAAGTCTTACTTACACATTTTAACAGATTTTTGAGCGCACTGTACCACATAAAATCAGTGAGTAAGCACAATGGTAATCATATATAAGGCGCACCTCATAATAAGGTGTACCATCGATTTTTGAGAAAAATTAAAGAATTTTAAGCGGCTTATTATCCGAAAAATACAGTAAATCAATTGTTTGGTTAAATTAAACAAATTGTTGGATTCTGCCTTCACTCATATCTCAAGGTAATTCCCAACAGCTTTCAAGTTTAGAAAATGTTGAGCCTGCCTTGTGATTTATCTCATTCCTGCAAACAGAAGCCATAATAATACCATCAATTTGATTTAATATATTTTAGCACAACATTCTAATATTATGACTGCCATTTCCGATCTCTAATATTACCAGCACTGCAAACTGGAGTTAAAGAGTCACTTTTAACAATGCTTTTTTAAATACATGCTTAAAGTTCCAGCAGTGTTTAAAGACACAGTTAGAAACTCAGCTAGGTAAATACCTTTCTACCCCCCCCCCCCCCGCACCCCATTTACCCGTCTCATTTTCTGAAGACAGTCAACGTTTACTCTCGGTTCAACAGACTAAGTACAAATGTTGAGGTGACTAAGCTATTTCTGTGGCCGCACATCTACTCTGGAGTCATCTTAGAACTTTCATCTATGACTGAAAAGCTCAACACTTTTTTTATCCAGGCAGGCTTTAATACTTAAAGCTTGGTTGCACTTCTGGTTCAGTCGACCTGTTATCCATTTCTTTCCCGTCTACCATGTTTTTAACCTTTTATTTTGTTTTATTTCATCTCACTGTGTTTTTGTTGTTATATATTGATTTTATTAAGCCCTTTGGTGGTAACCAATAAATGAACTGGAGCAGTTTGTCTTGAAAATTGCCTGAAGATGATGTTGGTTGTAAATTGGGGGTAAATAAATAAATGAACTGATTACTGTTAAATTAAATTATTTGTACCCCAGGGAGTTTTTGGCTTAAATTAACCAACAATTTTTAACTTGAAGTTATATTAACATTTTGTAGTGATCTAATTACAGGCTTGACTTGGATTTCACAGAATCTGTGAGGGGAGCTGAAGAATAAGGTAATGGTAAGGAGCCCTTCCAACCACATGGACTTGGAGCTCATCACAAAAATTATATGTCAAATTTCTAAATTAAATTATATATCAAAAACATCAGTAGAAACATGCAAAAGGTTTTTTACAAATTAAAGGCGGTTTTGAGTGTTGTAATGCAAATAAAGGCTTTGCACTGATTACTGGGAAGGATATGACTCGTTTTCAGGATGCCAATTTATTTAAAATGGAAATCAAACAAAAAATGTGCTTTGTGTCTTTTGGGAGATGCCTGTTTCATTTCCAATCAGAAACAAACCTCCTGGTTGAATGAAAATAATTTTTAATCTAAATCTGCCGGTGGTAAGAATAATCTTTTTCTTGGCTGTAGAGCTGAACGTCAAGGTTAAACAATTTTAAGTCTATAAAAAAGGGAATGTAATGAGGTGGAAAAACAGGATTATATGAAAAAGAAATGGTTCAAACTTTCATCAATGTTTTGTAGTAACCTGTTCAAACAAGGGTTTGTTGTGACAAATTATTATTTTCACATCTCTTTTTTTTTTCTTCAAATCTCTAATTGACATGACACTTGAGATTGTTCATAAAGGTTATGCAAGGGTTCTCATCTGCTTCAATATGTAATGCCAACTGCATAGGTTCAGTTTCCTGCTTCAGTCAAACTAGTAATCTGATTGGAAGTCGGTTTTTAAATGGGGCCCAAACTATTGACAGATGGAGGTCTCTGAACTTCAAGTCTTGAAAGTTACATACCTAACACTTCTTTGAAAGTTTATTATTATTTGTATGTTGCAATATGAACTCAAACCCATGTTGGAATAACCCTAACCCAAACCCAAAAATATGTATGTCATTTCTATATGTGTCTATGAAGAAATTGCTATTAAAAAGCCAATGCTTTTAAGGCTTTTATAGGTCTGCAAAATTCTAGTGTTCCCAGTCTGGTCCTTTCCAGTTTAACATTAATATGGTCAATAATTCAGTTCACAAATTTTTTTCATGTGTCTTCAATAGAGTGTTTAGCTAATTCTGCCATAATATATAAAGTATAAATTCTGCCTTACTAAACAGTTTTGACCCCTGCTCTTTTTCTTCTGTTCAACCCACTCTTTTTGTTTCTGCCTGGACAGACTTCTGGGCGAGGCACCCTCTGAAAAAGCCCGCATTGATCCACCTCTTTATCTCCCTTCCCCTCTCTATTCTGTCAACTATACTCTCAAAATGAGCTGAGAATGAGTGGGTGGAGAGGAAAAGAGGCTGCGAGTTAGAAAGAGAGAGATGGAAAGAGAGGAGATATTAATAGTGACACGGCAGAGATATTGAGAGCCCACCGATGATCCCACAGCATCTCACCAAAGGTGTGGGGGTGAGGTAATGGCTTGATGCTGACATCTAGAGATGGAAGTGGAGAGGTAGATGAAGGGTTAATGCTCATAGACTGTGACCTCTGGGGAGTGAGATTTTCTTAAGGCTTCTAAAAGCTTGAATTTTTAGCGGAGATGCAAGTACCATCTTGGCCAAGGCTAAACTAGCAGGGTTTGTCTAGATAAGTGGACCTGACAGCCCCCTACAATGAAGTCTCCCAGCAGATTCACTACTCTATTGGCACACTGTTTAGTTTTCTCCATAGGCTGTGTGAGGGGATTTCGCTTTGTCCATTTACTTCCTATCAGTGTCCTCACATGTAAAAGAAAATGTCACCATTGTGGTTCTGGAAGCCGCCTTTCTGTGAATAATACCATTTTCATTAATTAGAAAGCAGATATTTAGATGATGAATACTAAATGCTTTCCAAAAAAGTCTGCTGGGAAGATTATGAGCCATTAGTTGGCAGGTTCTATATAGTGATCTGACAAGCAGTACAGCAGGTCATAGTGTAAAATACCATAACATCTTATTGGCATCATCAGCTGAAAAAGAAAAAAAAAATGGAACACTAACAAAAATACAAGAACTTATTTGAACCAGGGTTACACTAACAGATGATACTAGGATTGGCAAGATTTAATAGTGAGATCATGGTCAAGCATCATTAACACCAGCCAGACAGAAGCTGGGCAATGTGTACCCTTCATCAATAGAGCAAACTGCAGACAAGCCTTAAGAAAGCATATGGGTAGATATATGGAAGTTAAAGCAGGGCAAAAAACTTTGACAACACCAATTAATAAAATTCTGGTAAATGCTGCAATAAAAAAGAAGGCACACAAATTCCACATCCAACTATGTGCCTTTATAGTAAAGAAAAATCATTTTAACAGATTAAATGTTTCGAAAACTTTCAATAAACATATAAACTCCCATCTAGACCACACAAGGATGTCCACATTTGTGTGTGTGTGTGTGCGGGCTGGGGGATATTAGAAGGGGGGGGGTGGGTTATTGCTCTGCATGTATCCAGTAAAACCAGAACCATTTTGTTGCTGTCTTTTGTTGTACGTAAATACAACCAAAAACAACTTTATTCATGTTAATTCTGATGATTTTCTGATTACATCCATGATAAAAAAAAATTTTTTTTGATACTATATATAACCTCTGCTGCACTGAACATGTTTCTATGTTTACTTATTGTATTCTTGAACACAGGTGGGTAGTAACTGGTTACATTTACTCAGTTACATTTACCTGAGTAACGTCTTGAACAAAATGTACTTTTAGGAGTAGTTTTACAGCACCGTACTTATTACTTTTACTTGAGCAATATTATTAAGAAGTATTGCTACTTTTAGTTGAGTAAAATTTATGGCTTACTCTACCTACTGTGAATAACTCCATTGAATAATGAACAGACTTGTTCTAACCAAAAATACACCAGAGAGACACATGTCTACATTTATGTTAAAGTGGAACTTCTTGTTTCTACACAAGCATTGTTGTTTGAATGTTATTTTCCAAATGCTGAGCTCATTGATCAATCTGGGGGTCAAGTGAACACACAGTACAATATTACTAAACCTGAGACAGTTTTTTTCTAATCATGTTATTTTTGTATATTTTTTAACTTTTGTTCTGTAACATACCACAAATTGTGCATATCTATATACTTTATATATTCAATTACATCATTTTAAAATATTAAATCAGATGTTATGATTACTCGGTATTCGAGAAGGCTTCTTACTGAACACTTTTTTTCTCTTACTTGAGCAATTTCTTGGTTGGCTATTTTTTACTTTAATATATGTGGATGTAGTGCTACTCTTACTTGAGTAAAATTTTTGGCTACTCAACCCACCTCTGTTCCTGAGGATGCATTAATAAAGCATTTATTCATGGTCCACACAGATTAAAAAGTAAACCTTCCACTCTGAAATCAGATTACCGCCATCTCCTGTCAATAGGATTATCATAAATGCATAGTAAATGTCAAACTGTCAAGAAAAAAGAAAACGAAATAACATGCAGGCGGCAAAGGAGTGGTTGAGAATCAAGAAATGAAATGGCCAGGGCAAAGCCATAGCATTAATTAATTAATTAATTACATTAATGGGAAATACGTCAAAACAAACTCAAATGAGAAGTGTGTGTATATATATATATATATATATATATATATATATATGTCAGTGACGTGCAGTCAGGGGAGGCAAGTGAGGCCAGGCCTCACTTGTCATCATGGAAAGAAAGAAAATATATAATGATAACATAATATAAATTGTGATTCACTCTGTCATTTGTAATAAGTTATTTTTTTAGCTAATTTCCTCATTTTTGATCATATTCTCTTTAAAATTGCGGAAGTTGCGCTATTTTTCATGTAAATCCTTGGTGGCGCTTGATAGCGAAGCCGGTGAGACCGCACCGAGCTTGGCCTCCCCTGGGATTGCGCAATCCCATGTTAACTGCGCTGGCTTCCATTCTGTGAATGCATCTTCCTGTCTCTAGATCATAGATTCAATTGTTCAAACAGTTATGAACTGATTTTCCACAATTTAATGTATGTGGATTACGAATTGTGTTTTGGGCGATCATAAACGGCAAAGAAGTGGTTGTAGGTGAGGCCGGCAGTTCCTTGGCCTCTAGGCAGGGGGCGCTCAAGGTGAACCGCTCGTGATCCCAAAACTATAGAGTCACAGCAAGTTATGGATGTATTATTAGCGAGTTTTGCTAAACAAGTAAAGCACTAAAAAGACTCAAAACATACAGCTGGAACAGGACTGATCAAGGAAGGATTTCCTCCCTGGCAGTGATCTCCATTGAGACTGAGAGACTTTTAAAACCGAAGAAGATAAAGAGAACTTTTACCGGAAAATGACCGATATTTTTGTGCAGAAAGAGCGCCGCATGGACTTCATTTATAAGTAGAGGTTAGACAGCGATAATTATTTGTGTTTTGTTTTTGTAATGAAATGTGCGTAATGTGGGTTTTTGGCTGTGTTACAAATGCAGAAATCCATCATAACTCATAAACTGTTACCAATCAAATGACAAATAATTTAGTATTATTTTTTCATCAAAGAATCAATATTTTTTCCATGGTTAATTGATTTGGCTCAATCAGTCTCCCTCAGCACTTTGCAATGAGTCTACTCTGTAGAGTGTATATATTTGTAAATCTGACTCTGATGACGTCAGTGCCTCACCAGCTATGAACCCTACCGCACGCCACTGATATATATATATATATATATATATATATATATATATATATATATATATATATATATATATATATTAGGGCTGTCTGTTATAATACGTTAACTTTGTTAGACCATAACGCCGTCAATTTCTTCGTTGCACGTTAATCGCGCATCAAAACACACACACCGTTCCTTATGTTTTTTTCCGTGCAGCACTCTCCGGACTGTGTTTTTTTACCTTTGCCGCTTTCCGTAGTTCCAAGAATGCTAGAGAGTGTAGCAAAATAGACCCGCGCTCATTTCATGCGACTTTGGGTTCTTTTTTCTAAAGTTGCTGGTAAGCCTCATGAGTCGCGGGTTGTGTTTTTTTTTTAGCTTGTTTCTGAAAGTGAAATCTCTTATTTGGGCTCTAAAATAAGTGACGACAAACACGAGTTATTAAAAGACCTGCTTACATTACAGACACTTTGAGTATAACCAGCTGAAATATCCCTCCGCCTCATCACTTGCTGCAGCGCATCCTCCTCCAGACTGAAATAGGAGCCGAGGGAGTAAAGGCAGAGAGAGCAGTGTTGCCCGTATTTTCTGCAGTTTACGGTTGTAATAACCGGTGATAACTCCTGAAAGTAGATTACGCGGTGCAGATCACCATTTTGAGCAGAGGTTGGTTCTGAAGATGAGTTTTTACACGCTGATAACATTGCAGAAACCCAACCCATAAACCGTACTTTAAAGCTTATGTCTCTGTATTTGACAAACTAAGGCTGAATCACATTGCCAAACGAATTACCCTGGAGTTACAGTGTCAGCACATGAAGCTGTGCTAAACAGTTAACTTTAAAGGGTATTAAGCTCCTGCCCAGTTGCAAACAAAAGCCCCATTTACACTACCCTTTTATAACTGTGCCGAGAACGGTCCGAGCTCGGTAACTGAGATAACTATCGAGTGTAAATGAAACGCAACTGAACTGCACCGTGCCAGACACAACCGAACCACGCTAAATCTAGTCCAGTTCGATAGTAGGGCTCGGCCTGGTTTTTCAGTGGCTCTGTTCTCTGATAACAAAGAGCGCATGAGCAGACCGCGTCATCTCCTTACAGTCAGCTGACTAATTTCACGGTTTCCGACATTCATAAAAACACTAGCTTCCCTAACGTGCCACATGATTTCCAGTGATGATTCTGCTTAGCAGTGTGATGAACCTCAACGTCTGTCATCGTTTCCTGCGTCTGTAAGCCCTGATTAGACTATTGTTTGTCTTATCCACTTCCCAAAAGCCGACTCTGTCAAGTAAATTTACCAAAGGTTGCCTTCTTCGCCTGACTCTCCGCAAACAATGAAATATCACAATTATAATGAAACATAACTTCCTGAATGTCATGGGCGCCACTATTTTTATTTGCTTGATTCCCTCCTTCAATCCTAGAGCGCAGTAGTACTGTAGTTCATTATGTATAAATGGTTGTAAGAACCAAGCTCGGCACGGTTAACTTATCCAAGCTTGGTCCGAACTCGGCATGGATCGGTTAAAAAAGGGTAGTGTAAATGGGGCCAAATGTGCAAGACTCTGGAATGACCTGGAAATTTAAAAAAAAAATTGTGTGCATGAATGTGGATATAAACAGCATGCAAAAATATACAAAGAAATTATTGTTGTTGGTGTGAAAGCTCAGGATTAGATGTGTGAGAGAGAGTGAAAAAATGAACAATAAAAGTTGTGACTTTATTGAAATGTAAAATTAGGATTTATATGTATATGCGTAATACCATCTTTGTTTAAGAGGTGAAAAAATATTTCGGCATGAAAACAGGTATTTATTTACACATTTGTTTAAGCATTGTGTAAACATCAGGGCATTATGATTAGCGATTTAGCCATTATTGGCCAGAGTTTAATATTTTATGGCACCAGGATGTTTTCATTCCAATTCTGAAAAGGGCTTGAAAAAAAAAATTGTATAAGCATGTTTTTTATTAGTGTCATTTATTGCAAAAATGCATATTAAAATGCCCAAATAGGCTTTTACACTTTATAGCGCCCTTTCAGGCCCTGCAAAGGGATAAATGTGACTGAAGTCATGCTATGCTAAAGGGAAAAAAAATAGAAAATTTCTTTTAATTCTGTTGGTCTGTAGTTCCTTTCTCCTTTACCATATCTCAGTTTCTATTCTTCTAAGCAGCTTGTCCAGCTGGCAGAACTACGCCAAGTTATACATGGACAGGCACACAGATCGAGCACAGGTTCAATGAGGGCAAAGTGAGAAGCTGGCCTCAGGCAGTGAATCAGTATTGACTGTCCAGAGGTTCCAAAAATTAAAGACGCACCTTTAGTAACGACCAAAAGCCTTGCACGGAGATAGTCAAGAACCTTTGTTAATTTTCAGATTGAATCGCATCTATGTGGAAAGTAACAACTGGAGTAAGAGTCTTCTTTTTTGTTTTGTATTATCGCTCATCTCTCTTCTGTCTTTAAGGGACATAAGAAAATATACAGGAACATAAACTTTCATATTTATTGCAAAAAAGTTAAGAAGGAAATCACTGAGGTTGGGTTGTGTGCGGGTGAAGAGAAAATCTTTATTGATTTACTCTAAGAAAGGGGTGCATTAAATAAAAAAGGAACAAAGAAATAAAAAATCAGGAGGCTGAAGGTTCAATACTGAAAACATTTCGTTAAGAATTCTGGAAAAAGATGCTGGAGCAGCCAAAACCAGCCTATTTGTCAGGCTAGTTATTTCCTTTGTGACATAAAGAGAATTCTGACTTTCAACAGTCAATCTCCAGTAGTCTTCACATCTCGTTTCTCATACAAAATGCATTAAGATAAGTACTTTGTTCTTCAAAATCTGCAATGGAAACAGTACTGACTTGTGCACCTTCTGCAAAATTCATTGCTGCTTGTCTTGCAGGTGGTGGATTCTAAAGTAGGTCACACAATAGGGTGTAGAAAGTGCAATTTCTCTTAAATCAGTAGGATTAGACCAAACATATCCACAGGTACTTGCTGAAAGCAGCTAATGCTTAAGATTAAGTCTAGATCCAGGGAGAATTAGAGACCGTAAATTTTAAATAAATTTCCATCAACACAAGGATAAAATTCCATAGATACATTAGAGCAAATAGCCCAGTGAGGCAACAAGCTTAAAAAAATATATTTATTTTCTAGACAGTCAACTATATTTTAGGTCTGGTCAAATATCTGAAGGTACGGTGCCCTTGAAAAGTATGTGAGTTACTGTTTTTAAAAACAGCATTCTGAAAGTGACTTCAGACATGTACTCAGATCAATATACAGTAGCATTACAGTATCAGCCACCATGACCACCTTAAAAATTACCAACATTTTTTGAATATATATCCAAAAAACCTATATGCAAACATACTGTATTTAGATTTTATTTGATAGCTAAATCTAAAAACATACACGATTGCATTATATTTGTGGTTAATAAAGGACCTAAGCACAGAGGCTGACTGTGGAAACAAGAGCTCCAGTTACACTTGCTCGTAAAGGCCACACACCGCACAGCTCCGCTTACTTTTTTAGTGTTTCACGAGCAGTATTTTTCAGGGTTTTTGCAGCTCGAGAGGAGTTTTGAGTGAACGCCCCTCTTTTCAGTGATTGGCCGCGGGGTGAGGAGAAATGAGAAGGTTTTCTCTGAGGATGTCCAAAAAAACTGAACAGCGACAATATTAATATTAAGGACCACTATGAACAGAGTGGGTCAAACGGAAATATAATTTTATTATTTTCAAACTATGAACCATGCCTGAGGGGTAAAAAAGAAATAGGACACTTCAGCTTTCTAGACCAAGATGCACTTTATCAGATCTGTGGATTTATTGAGGCACTGCCTGTTTGCAAGCTGATCTCATTGCACACTGAAAGCTGTTAAATTTTGTCTCTGAAGTGTCCATCCATCCACCTCAAGCGGTAGAAGGCAGTAGCTGTCTGCCTTTCCCTGCTGCCGGCCCGTCTTTTTGTATAAAGCATCCGGGGGGAGCAACGGGGTGCTTTCGCAGAGCTGTCTCGCAGAAAGGAACTGGAACTCGGTCAAGCATAACGCTCCCTCCGCTGACAGAGCAGCTTGCTATCTGTAAGCATGCAATCAAAGCCATAAAAATAATACCACTGTGGTTAAAAAAAAATATTTAAAGCAATCAACGTGTTCTCCTCGCTTCCACCATGGATGAGGCAAAATATCTAATATAGAGCTTTAAATATTAACTACGTGTCCCCGGGCAAAACAGCAGTGTTCTTCGGGCGCTCTTCCGAGGCTTTATCCGGGGAAACGTCTGAAGCTCGCTCCCCTGGTTTGCCCGATTATTAAGCCCAAAAATCACACAAATAAAAATAATTTCACTGCAGTTAAACATCAGTGTTATTAACGTGATCTCGTGTTAACGAGGTAAAAGATCTAAAATTTTAACTTAGTGGGCAAAAACAGCCGGAGAAAGCAGCAGTCTGCTCTGGCATTTGTGGGCGCTAATCGGAGCCCTGGAAGCTCCCTCGGCTGAGAGGCCCGACGTTTGCAAGCTGAACGGCTCCGCCTCTCCGCTTCCGTCTCTCTTCCAATACACAGTTAAGCAGACAGATAGAGAGGGGGGCTAAAGCAATGCCCAGGAGGTGTTTCCCTCTTCCAGGACTTTCTAGGCCGGTCCAATCACTGAAGCAGGTGAAAGTAATCCGAGCGGGGAGGAGACGAGTAGGGCGTACGAAAACAGGTGGGCCAGTGAAACTGCGCCTAAGGACAGCTTACAGGAGAAATTGCAGGAGGAGCAGGACATGAAGCATATATAGTGCAACAGAGGTAACCAAAAAAGAACAATGAAAACCAGTGAGCTTATAGACTAAGGGTAGGAAATGGCTTTTGATTCACGTGAGCTTAATCAGGGGTTTTGGAACAGCTGTGGAGGACAGTAAACTCATCCACAGCTAAGGAGACTGATGGAAGCAGTGGGGGTTCTAGACCAAATTTAGCAGGGGGGGCAGGGTGGGGCCAGTGTTTTTTCACAGGGGCACAGAACAAAAGATTGGGGGTGAAAACTTAACAGGTCAACATTTCATCGTTTAATATATTAAGTAAGCCAAAGAGCCAATTGTGGCTCTGGAACTGCAGGTTGCAGACCCCTGATCTTTTCTCAATACAGCGGGAGCTTAACGTGAAAAAGCTTCATTTTTAATTATTGTTATTTGTTTTATATTTATTTTTTAATTATTTTGTTATTTTATTATTGGGTAAAAACATAAACGAAAAAAAATACAACTGATCCAAATGACCAGTCAGTCACGGTGTCTTTGTCAGCATTTATCATCCTAAGAAATTTAATATAATGTTTTTAGTACAGGGGCCATAACAGGGGTCAGGAACAGTTCTACAGGGGCACAGGCCCCTGTTGGCCCCTGTCTTGAACCGCTCCTGGATGGAAGGGAAGCAGAACTAGACACAAATGAGCTACAAACCAAGGAGAAAATGACACAAATTGATTTAACAGAATAAACTAGAACACGCAGAAAAGAACACGCAAAAAGAGAACAAACTGAAATCAATGAATGAACTCATATGGCAAGATGATTATTCTAACAATAATAAGCACAGATAAAAGAACTGAATACAGCAATACGTTCCAAACATAAAGAAAAATTCTGAGAACCAACCCAAAAAAAGAAAAAAGAATCAAAGCAGACTGTAATTTGGTAGAAATTGATACCAGGTTTTTAAATTTTTGATCAATAAAAACCTAAGAAGTGTGGTGTGGAGTAATGACTCTCTGCGTGCATTCATCTTCCTACAGTCAATACTTTGAACTACTTTTTATTTTAATTACAGCTCAAGCAGCTTTTGGGGTTAGGGTCGACAAGCTTTGGACATCTGAAAACTATAAATTCCACCAACTATTCTTTGCAAAATAGCTCAAGCTCAGTCAGATTGGATGGACAGAATCACTGAACATCAGTTTTAAAGTTTTACTGCAGATTCTTGATTGGATTTAGTTCTGGACTTTGACCGGGCTATTTTAACACTTTGATGACAACATGAGAAAGTTTCCACTGCTATGCTGACATCACCCAGCTTTATTTATCAGTTAAGCCACATTACTCTAAATTGATCTACACACTTGTCTCAGAGACTAAATTGTTGAACTTCATACTTCTCAACTCTAGCAAGACTGAGGTTATTGTTCTTGGCCTAAAAAGCTCTGTGACCCCATAGCCAACCACACACTTAGCTTCGACAGTTTTGCCTAATGTTTTAACAATTCTGTTTCACCTGCAGAACAAAAACAAATCAGACACATCTTGACTGGAACTGACGCTGAGAAACAGCACATTTGTCTGTAACCTGTAGATGTGACTACTGCAATGATGTTATAGTTGGGTGTTGAAACATATCAATCCATTTTCTTCAGTTACAGAATTCCTCAAGATACAGAATGCTGCACCCAGAGTTCTTACGGGAGCTGCGAAAAGGGGTTATCTTTCTCTTTTACTATTTTACCTGTACTGTCTTCCTGTATGGTTCAGTATTCAGCAAATAAATAGTTGTGATTACATACAAAGTTTCAATGACCTAACAGTAGCTTACTGACAAGGCTTACTTGCCTACAACCCCACAAGAGGACTGTGCTCTCAAGATGGTGACAGCAAGCAGGCTTAAATCAGAAGCAACCAGACCTTCGCTCAGTTTATTTCTGAAAATGTTTCAACACCTATCCAGGAGTTCTTGTCAATTCTGACGGCTCAGTGGAGCGCTGCTGTTTTTAAAGGAGAAGTCCGGTCAAAATCAGAATTCAAACTGCTGAAAGTACTTTAAATATAAAACTACTACATACTGTGCAAAAAATTATAAGTTTTTTTAATTAATAATAATTCTCATTTAATCATGTTTATGTGGAGGAATCCATCTTGGTCAAGAATAGTACTGTCACCTCCCATTTTTTTACGTCACTCGGCGGACCCGCTGTTGAGCAAGTTTCAACGCTCTGTTTGTCACGGCGCACTATTTTCCAAGATCAAACTCAGTCGGGTCCTACAGTATATATCTATACACGCGTGTGTGTGTGTGTGTGTGTGTGTGCGCGCTCCGCGCAGCACGGCTTTGCATCTAACAGACGGGGTTTCAGTTTCAGTTTGCAGCAGAGCGCGCGCACACACACACAGACACACAGCGGAGGAGAGATCGCTGAAGTGACTTAAGTTAGCTGATTATTATAGTATAAGTATTAAAATATAAGAGCATTCCAGCACATGCTGGGCTGAGCACGGCTTTGCACCGGCGCTGCAGCTGAGCGCGCACACACACACACACACACACACACACACAGCGGAGGAGAGATCGCTGAAGTGACTGTGTTGAAATAAGCAATGTTTTTTCCTCTTTTACCAGTTGTGTTGGAACATCCGATGGCCATGCACGTGGGCATTGTTGCTTCAGCAATAGCTCTTGGGAATGTCAGCAGTGAAGTCCTCTGGAAATCCGAAATAATTATTGATGATCGCAGCTGTGTAGAACGGCTCCTATTGACTTTGCATGGAAAGTGGAGAGAAATGCTGTCGCCGCTTCCGCTTTTCCACGTCGCAGGATGTGATGTCAAACGCCCCTTACTGCCCATATTTGGGCAGTCATGTCAGCTCCCATACACAGTGATTCAGACGACAATTTATGTTTTTATTTTCTTATTGATTAAAGATAAGTTCATTAAATAACCACAAATGTATTAGTTTTAGTTATAGCTAATGATACCCTGATTTTTCCTTGTTGACCGGACTTCCCCTTTAAGGACATGGAGGCCCGTCCGCCTGGGCGCATTTCAAGTCACATGCCAATCAGTGACCCTCCCATCACTGTCCTGGGTCGTTAGAGGCTATTGCTTGTGAGTGGGGTACTTGGTCATCTGAATCATGCTGAGAATGCTGATTTAATCTCTTTGGAATGAGTTGGAGGACCGAACTGTAAATACTGGGGAATCAGTAGCGCAATCCTCCCACTCTTTGAAGCGTTGGCTTTTCTCTTTTGACAAAGATGGCTTCTTTCACCCCTCTTTGAAAAAATACTTACTTTCTTTCCACTTTATAAATAAACCATAAAAACGCTGAATAACTGATCAAATATAATCCTAGTTTTATAAATTAGTTATAAAACTATAAATTAGAGGATTGTTGTCATCATCATCACTGAAACAGACTGAGCTTAGTTGCTATCATGTTGCACTAAGGTACTTTGGGTTTCTGATGCTTTAAAACCTTGCCACAACATCGTAGTTCCTCATTGTCTTGACCATAGTTGTTGTTGTGAAAGATTAAAAAGAGTGAGAACCGTGTGAAGACACCTCCTCTAGCCACATCCTCCCTCCTTCTCTGCTTGACCCCCTACCTTTCGGCTGATCGATATGGCTGCAGCAGGGAGAGCCACGGAAGTTTGAATCAATCTAACCACTGCTGGGAACAACTGTGGCGGGAGAGCCAGAGGCACAGCAGGACGTGGACGTAAGAAATGGGGAGGCCATAGTGGGTTTGGAGTGGGTATTACAGAGGATTTCAAGTGATATTTGAAAAATATAGTTCAACTAATACTACATGATACCACACGTGGGTAGCAGCAGAGTGAGCATATAAATAGCCCTAAAATGACTCCTGCTCAGATGCAAACTGTGATCATGATGTCAGCGGAGATGTCCATGTTGCAGAAATAAAATAATATAAAATAAAACTTTAAAACAATCAATTACCAGTCTTCTCATTTCATACTCAGCTTCTGAAATATTATTGAACTGTTTACACCGCCTCAGGATTTCTTTCAGAAATAAGACAAACTGCTTGTACAGTTATTGAGAAGTCGGCAGAGAAAACGTAACTTTTTTATGTTGTTTAAAAATGTAGAAATGTTTCAGGTAAGAAAAAAAGGACAAAATAAGGTTGAAACTAAACAAACTGAACATAATCAATTTTAAACTTAGTGCTGCACAACAAGTAGCTTGAGCTGACATCCTGTGAGCAAACTTTCCAGAACAGAGAGCCCAATCTGTCTACAATTCACTGGAGCGACCGGGAACTTTGAGCGAAAATACCACAATTGCACTATATTAAGGTATTATAAATAAATTCCTTCAAAAGTTTCGATAAATAAAGCTACTTTACTATATAATACTGTTAACTACATCAATAAAACACAATTAGAGTAGTGACACATATTGCAAAGATTTAAAAAATATATATATTACATTGATTTATTTATTTTCTGTCACTATTTCAACCATTCCTCTTTCTTTAAAGGTCACTTTTCCAGTGCAGCTATTTAAAGCAATTATTATATGAATGTAAATATGTCCCAATAAGTTCCAGTACAGAAGTTTGAATCATGGGATGCAATTTAGTGTGATCAGTGCTTTTAAAGGCATTTTATCAGACTTAGTTGAAGTCTGTGGCTTCTAAAGTCATCTATAATTGGTCATTGGAGTCAATTGTAATGTTGTAATTTTGCTTTTTGGGAAAAGAAAGGAAAAGATCAAATACAGCTTCTTGCAAAAGCGTTCACACCCTTTAAACTATTTTCACATTTTGTCAGGTGACAAATACAAACCTCTACATTTTTGGGGGGGGATTTTATGTGATTGACTAATACCATGAATAGCTGTTAAGTGGAGAGAAAGTGATGCATGATTTTCAGCATTTTATTTTTGCAAAAAAAAAGACTGCGTTTCATGCATATTCTGCATACTTATCTCATAATTGCAACAACCACCTCTTGCTGCTATTACAGCTGTATGTCTTTTGGGATATATCCTTCTACCTCCCTTTGGACATCTACTGCCGACCTTTCTCCCAGGTTTTCTTTCAGGATTTCCCTGTTTTTAGATCCATCAACGCCTCTATTAACTGTGAAAAAATTCCTTGTCCCTCCCCACAGGATGATGTTGCTACCATGTGCCATTGTGGGGATGATGTGTTTAGAGACCCAGTTTTCCACCACACTTAACAGTTATGTGGATCAAAGTTGCTTTTTTTTTTTCAACATGACCACAGCAACTTCCTTCACAAGCTTGCTGTCCCCTCTACGTGATTTGTATCAACGAACCATTTTGGCTTGCCATTCCAAAATGTCAAAAAATGTGTTGCTCTTCCATAGAGGACTGATTTATAGGATACGTGACAAGTAGTTCTACATTCAACACATCATTCCCTGTTAGCTGCAGATCTCTGCAGCTCCTCTATAATTTATTGGTGACTTCTCTGATTAATTCTGTCCTTGCCCAGCTTGTCAGTTTAAGTGGATGGCCATGTCTAGGTAGGTTTGCTATTGTACTATTCCTTTCCTTTTTTTAGATAATAGATTAGACAGTGCTCCATAAGACATGCGATGCTTAGTAAATTGCTTTATTAGCTAACCATAGTTTACACAGACTCCACAACTTTATCCCTGAACTGTCTGGTGTGTTCATTGGACTTCAGAATGTTGTGTGTTCACCAATGTTCTCCAACAAGCCCCTGATTCCTTCACAGAACAGCTGTATTTATGGCAATAAATCACCCACAAATGTACCCTAAGTACGATATAGGAGACTTCTGAAGGTAATTGCGTGAATTGGATGTTATGTAATATCAGATTATAAATGCATGTCAAACGATTCAAAATTCCAATTATGAAAAAAAATTGAAATATTTGTATGACTTTTCTTTCCACTGAAATATATTAAAGATGTGCTGTTGTCATGTGACAAAATATGAAACTCTTCATTCAGAATGAATAATTTTGCAAAGCACTGCATAAGGACAAGTGCAACATGCACACAAATTTTTTTTTTGTGTGTGCAAAAAAGCTTTTTTTGAATATAAAAACTAACCTGTTCACAGATTTCTTCCTATGCTTCTGATCTCGAGTAAATATTTCACAAGAAACACAAAATTAATTAAGATTAAAAAATGAACCTTGTTATCCAGCTAAAACTTTATTAGATACATAGCCAGAGGGAAAAACAAATGTTCTTCTTTTCTTATTCCACTGTTGATGTTGAATTCAGCCTCTCTTCAATTTCCTCTGCCTTTAGTTTTACCCCTTCTATCAGTATTATGACTCAAAGCACACACAGTCAAGGGTAACAGAATCAAACAGAAAATCAACATCAGAAGCAAGATAAAAACTAAAACCCTGAAACAGAAAGAAGAGAGCGAACTGCGGCAGCCTCTGAAGAAAAGCCTCCGGAGACGTGAAGCCTGTAGCCGTAAAAAGGCAGACGGAACTGATCTATCAAGGAAATAAGACAAAAAAATAATTATCAAAAAGGACATGCAAGAGTCTGTTCTCTTATTTCTCCTTTTTTATGAGAACAGAGTAGAGGTTTGGCTTTGGACAATCTTGTTGGAGGCCAAAGTCGAAACAAGAAGAATGCAATAGGATAGGAGTAGTATCCTATAGTTAAACCACAGGAGGCAAAAAATAGAAGAACAACCATAAGTAGATAAGAAGACAATTTTGTGAAGCAGAAAAAAAGTTTTTACTGGTGAGAATTTCACGGTGAGAGCCTTTGCCCAATGTTTAACTAAGAAACTGAACTTTAGTAGCTGTTCACTTAACTGTACTCGATTAAACTGAGCTTGGTGCCCAGATTGCAGACATAATTTCTTACCGAAGGAATGTAGTTGCCATTTTCTTTTTTTTTTAAGGAAGAAAAAGTGTTGTTTCTAAAGCTTGTTGCATGCTCCACAAGAACAAAGAGTTTTTTCCTCGGGGTAGGAAGAACACAAAAAAAGTTTGTTTTTGGCTCTGCCTATATATAGTGCACAAGACGCTCAGCTGCAGAAGTCCACCCCACGTCACGTCAGACCTGATGAGGAGATGGGGGAGGGGGGCACAGAGAGCCGAGCATGCGGAGAGCTGAAGGTTGAGAAGCTCTGCCACTGTTTGTAAAGACTGCAAACATCGGGGGTGTGCAGTGCTACAAAGGCGGGACAGCTCCACTTGGATAATTTGTAGAGTAAACGCCACAATTGGAATGTTCGACCGCTTAAACGACCAGAGTAGAACTGCGGGAATGAGACATTTCCGCTTCTCCAACCTAAACACGCCTATCTGAAATCTGTCCAATCACAGCACAGTAGACAGACGCCCCTTGTGGAAAAAGTTGTGCCCAGATGTTGTGTCGAGAACAGGGAGACCCTCCGAGACAGGGCTGAAAACAAAACAATGTCATTTACAGCGGGAACGAGAACAAATCCCTCGTTTTTCATTGTATGTAGCAGCATTAATTCTAAAGTATGGATTTATTGGCCAACTTTCTTAAAAAACAACAACTGGTAAACTGTTTGTAGAAATTGTTTACGTTGCCAAGCTCAGATTGATGCCCTGAATGCAGAAATTTCCCTTCCTTTTTTCGCTCTTTCTTTGATGCAAAAAAAGAAGATTAAAACATATGTACGAGATTACACAGACTGGACTGCAAAGTTGGTTGCCATGGAAATTACAGATAAACTGACTCTGAAGGCAATACTCAGACCGGACAGAATGACTGTTATGGGTGATATGTGTCAGCAAGGACGTTTGCATTAAGCCGGGCGTACACTGTACGAGTTTTTCCCCTTTTCGGGCCGATTCTTCAGTCGTGCGAGCATTTTTTGAATCGGGCCGAATTTCAGCTTGATCGTACAGGGGGGGGGAGGTGGGGGGACTGGCTTCTCACGACTACCTCCCGATCAGGAATCGGACGGTCGGTGAAAATCAAACATGTTTGAAATTCAGTCGGCTGTCGTGAGGTTTTCGTGAGCGCATCCTGCTGTTCAAGCAGAGCTACGAGGGGGCGCCCTCCCCTCCTCTCCGTCCCCGCCAGCGGAGGGAGGGGAGCGGGCGTCCCTGAAGCGACCTCCGCCCGGCCCGCTCGCGGGGGCGTTGGGGAGGGCGAGCCGTCCGGTCCGCGCAACGCGCTGGCCGCCTGTTTCGGCACTCCTCCGCGGTCCACCGCCTGTTTCGGCACTCCTCCGCGGTCCACCGCCTGTTTCGGCACTCCTCCGCGGTCCACCGCCTGTTTCGGCACTCCTCCACTCGCGGGGGTGGGGGGGGGTTGGTGGGGGGGGGGTGCGCGCCGGGCGACCTGCCGTGCCGTGCGGCCGCCAGTGCGTCTCGTCCCTCCTCTCTCCCCTCCGTTCCCCCGACGCCCGGTGCCTCCTGCGGGCCTCGCCAGAGCTGGGCTCGACCCCCTGCTCTGGGTCCCTGTCACCTACCGTCGCTCGCCTGCCTCTGCCACCACAGCGAGCGGTCCCATAGGGGGCACGACGTAAAGTGTGAGCAGTCCGGTCGCGTCCGAGCGTCGCGCCGCACAGATCGTGAGCGGTGAACTTTTTAAACCCCGCGGTTCCGTCGCACAGTTTGAGATGTATATAAGTACCACGACTGAAAAACTCGTACAGTGTATGCCCGGCTTTACAGATCTTCTCCACCAATGGGATAATAGGAACGCTGATATTATACTGGGAACGCCCTGAATGGGTGGACACATGCTTGGTATTTAATGTAACTAATGAGGTTCTCAGGGTGAAACAAAGGAAAGCCTCAGGACCGGACGGCATCCCCCCCAGGCTGCTGAGGACCTCTGCAGATGAGCTCTGTGAGGTCCTCAGCTACATCTACAACCTGAGCCTCAGCCTGGGGGTGGTGCCCACCCTGTGGAAGACTTCCTGTGTGGTACCGGTTCCCAAAACACCGCACGCCAGGGAACCGGCCGACTTCAGACCAGTCTCCCTGACCTCCCACCTGATGAAGACCATGGAGCGCCTCATCCTAGCTCACCTGCGCACCGTGGTGAGCCCCACCCTGGACCCGCTGCAGTTTGCCTACCAGCCCAACATCGGAGTAGAGGACGCCATCATCTACCTGCTGCAGCGGGCGCTAACCCACCTGGAGACCACCGGGAGCCCTGTGAAAGTCATGTTCTTTGACTTCTCCAGCGCTTTCAACACCATCAGACCGGTGCTGCTGAGGGGGAAGCTGGAGGACGCTGGGGTGGACAAACATCTGGCTGACTGGACCATGGACTACCTCACTGACCGCCCTCAGTATGTGCGGCTGCACGGCTGTCAGTCAGAGGTGGCACTCTGCAGCACCGGGGCCCCCCAGGGCACCGTTCTATCTCCGTTTCTTTTCACCCTTTACACCTCGGACTTCACCTACAACACGGACAGCTGCCACCTTCAGAAGTTCTCTGACGACTTGGCCATTGTGGGCTGTGTGTCTGAGGGGAACGAGCTGGAGTACCGGTCGGTCATCATGGACTTTGTGGACTGGTGTGAGAAGAACCATCTGTGCTTAAACACCAGTAAGACCAAGGAGATGGTGATCGACTTCAGGAGAAGACCCCCACCTCACTCACCTGTGAACATCCAGGGGCAGGACATAGAACCTGTGGAGAGTTTCAGATACCTGGGTGTTCACGTCAACAATAAGCTGGACTGGACACATAACACCGACGCCCTGTATAAGAAGGGCCAGAGCCGCCTCCACCTCCTGAGGAGGCTGAGGTCCTTTGGAGTGAGCAGGCCTCTGCTAAAGACCTTCTATGACTCTGTGGTGGCCTCAGCCCTCCTCTACGCTGTTGTCTGCTGGGCTCCTGGCAGCAGAGAGAGGGACAGAAAGAGGCTGAATAAGCTGGTGAGGAAGGCCACTTCTGTCCTAGGCTGCACTCTGGACTCAGTGGAGGAAGTAGCTGAGAGGAGGGTGTTGTCCAAGTTCACATCCATCATGGACAACACCTTCCACCCCCTGCACCAGACTGTAGAGGAGCTGAGCAGCTCCTTTAGTGCCAGACTTAGACATCCTGTCTGTAAAAAGGAGCGTTACCGCAGGTCATTCATTCCTGCTGCTATCAGATTTTACAATGCTGCACTGTAACTGCAACTGCGACCATAACTGTAATATTTAATGTGCAATAACCAGGGTGCAATAATCTATTTAATACACTGTCCTACAACCCGTGTCCTACAACCCGTGCAATAATCCTGATGTAATGACTTCTGCTGCTATCAACACTTGAACATAAGTCAGTACACATGTATGTATGTATGTACAAATGTATACAATGTATATGCACGTACATACGCGTAGGTGCGTATGTAAGTAGGCGCATAGATATATGTATATATTTAAGTATATAGATATGTTTATATATATATATATATATATATATATATATATATATATATATATATATATAGACCACTAAGAATGTAAATGAGACATTTACATTCCTATTTCCTTTTTTGTATTTTTTGTTTTTGGTATTCTTTTGATCCATTGTAGATATGAAGATTCACTGTATATAACTGAATGCACCTTCCCTACTCTGCACCTTCTTGTATGAGCCGATGTGACGAGTGAATTTCTCCATTGTGAGATCAATAAAGACTATCTTATCTTATCTTATCTTAGGGACCAGTTGCTTTCTGAATCTGTAAACATTCCTCTGCCTTTTAGATTAAATATGGTAAAATATAGTTACGGTTTGAAGAGTCCTTTTATTACTAAATAAGTCTACAATGCAAACACCACATTATCAGATAAAAGAACCAGGGGAGGCCGAGAACAGGCAGAAAGCTGAACACATATAACAACTGTACTTCTATTCCAAGCTGAAGAAGTTTCGCTTCTCATCCAAGAAGTTTTCTCAATTCAAAGCGTCTGAAGTAGTGTGGAGTTCCAAGCTTTTTAGACCTTTATAGAGAGGGGTGAAGGAGGCCATTTACGTAAAGCAAGAAAAAAAACAACTTTAAACAGTGGAGGAGCGCTCAGGTTTCAACTTTCAAAAACCTAAAAGATAGCAAAATAGGTTTGATTCCTGCCAAGCTCCACCCCAATGCGGTACCGCGCGCGAGCTATTTTTAGAAACACAACGTCACGATGACGTCACATCACGTGGTATGCAGTAGGGCAAACTCCCAAACGCGCCGCTGTTTTGGTGTGGAAGAGACGTGCGTTAGCCTAGGTTTTATTCGGTAAACGACTGCTTTTTCCAACATCTAAGACCATGGTTTATAAACATTGTTGCTATGGGACGTGCAACAGCGACTCGAGGTACGCTGATCGGCCGCATATGAAGGATGTTTTCTTCATTAATTTCCCGAAACTCAAGAGTGCCAAGGAGAAATGTGTGCGTTGGGTACACTTGTGCGGGCGGCCTACACAACATTTCAACCCGGAAAAAGTTACCAAATTCACCTACATATGTAGCAAGCATTTTGTCGGTGGAAAGGGTGATGATAGCATATAGGCTAGCATGTTAGCAGGCGCTAACATGGTACCCTGCTACCGGGATAGCTTACTCAAAAACAAACGCCCTGAATCTCTTAAGCGAAAGATTCTGAGATGTGAACAATCGTTTTGTAGCTACCTATTGGCAAGATATACAGATTCCTGGACGTTGATTGCAAACAAACAAAAAAGGCCGACGTGAACGGAGCACGGTGGAAATCATAACAAAGGCATGAACGCCGAGCAGGGAAAAAAACAAAGCTTACCGTTGAATCAACTCGGCCCGTCTTCCGGTTTTTTTGAGCCCTCGACACTCAAGCCACCGTTTCAGCTGAAGGTTGGTGTGTTCTTCCACAGTGCGACCAGTAAACCGTGCGCCTGGGACATCGTCTTGGGTAAGTTTAATGGCTGCAAAGTCGGTCATATCGCTGGTTCTGTTGCGCTTGTAATGGCTGGTTTGTATGTGCGTTCTACGACTGTTTGCCCTACCGGTGCGGCAAAAGGGGCGTTACTCTTAAGGCCGTGACGTCACGTGCGCGGTATCGCATTCACACCTCCATGTATGTGATCACAACATTTCTCCTGTGAGCCAGGCAAACGATGAGCCTAACGTTGTGAGGGGCGATCAGTTCCAGGTGAATCTACATACAAAACGAGGCCTCGCCAGCAGCTTGCAACTCCACACTACTCCAGAGAAAGCATCCTGGATGGGAAGCGAAATATCTTCCGCTTCAGAATAGAAGTCCAGTTGTACATTTGTACAACTGTACAACTGGAAATGTACATTTGTACATTTCCAATTGTACAGTTTGTATATATATATATATATATATATATATATATATATATATATATATATATATATGTGTGTGTGTGTGTGTGTGTTTTTTTACCATTCTTTTGGATTGATCATGACTTGAACGACAGACAATCTTCACCAACATATTCTTTGACGCTACTTGTAAAGTGACCATGGCACCCAAATACTCCTAAATACAAAGTTCAGCAATTGGTTGGACTCTCATTTCTTATTGTTAGACCAAATCAACCATGTAAATCCTCAGAATTGCATTATGTTGTCATCTTCTGCGAGCAAACTATTTTTTCAAATAACACATAAAAAGATGGTTGGAGTCAGTGGCCAGCTTCTCTATAGGGGAAATATTTTCAGTTGTTGTTTAGTTAACTAAACCCAACTAAATAAACCCTTCTTTCATCTTCCTATTTCCACTTCATTCAGTCTTTATTTCTGCCTTTCCATCTTCAAACTTTGCGCTTTACTCATCCTCCTCCTCTACCTTTCTTGCACTCTCTCTCTCCCTCTCTCTCCCTTTCTCAGGACATGCAGATGATACGGGGCTTGGCCAGAAAAAAGTGATTCCACACTGCTGAGGTCTGCCAAGGAGAGATAGCCTAAATGCAGTGTCACCGCTGTTAGCTGGAAGCAGACTGCCAAATGAAGGATGGCCTGAGCCTGAGACAGGACAGAAAAAGAAATATAGCAAGATGAAAATACCTGGAAAAAAGTTTTTTTTTTCTTTTGGATCAAACGAATGGGGACTTAAAGAGTTACAGTGTGTAGAATTTATTTAATTGAACAAGAGCCTAGGATTTAAATGCACTTTGCTTTCTTGAGGGCTTCAGCTAAGTCCGACAGGAAGTTTGCTGCTTTTGGCTCAATGAGATGCATCCCTAAAAGAAAATCCATGGTGACCCACTTCCTCAGTATGTCAGTCATCTAGTAGAAGGCAACACACTTACACACTGTACTCTCCACTACCCTGAAGGCCTACAACCATAGCTAAAAATAGATATGCACACTTGAGCTTGGTTCCTTGAGACTTTGCACTTCTCAGATAACAATGCACTGGATATATTTTATGTGTGCTCATATCGATCTGAAAAAAGGAAAGATGAAAAAAAAACAAGCTTTCTTCTTTTCGTAGTTCATGCTTTCTGAAGCTTCTGGAGTAAGGTAATACATTTGTAAGTATACAATACTTGATCTCCAAAACCAAAGAAAAATAAATAAAGGCAAAACTGTGTAGCATAGTTGTGTGTTGCATGTTGAGGTTTAGCTATCAAGACCCTTCCAATATCCATAAATGAAAGAAGATGGAAACAAATGGAAAACTTGTAACCTAATTGCCAAATGTATGCAAAACTACATCATCTAGGGGAATTCCTGTACCCTCACAGACCAGAATAGAAATAAGAGTCCTTTCGCTGTCTCATGTGACTCACTTTCAACTGGATTCCTGAGATTCCGAACCCAGAAGTTATCCTAATTACAACCACACCTTCATATCATGGCCATTAAAACACCAAGCAAAATGTGTTACACCAGGAATCTAGCCTGCACTGAGAAACAACCTCAACTTGTTACCCAGAAGGTGGACATATTTTCCTTTGAAGGTGGTAGCAGGACTGTATAGGTTCCAAAAGAAACCTTAACACCCCATACCCTGCAGAAACCCCTAACTAATATAAAAGGGAATAGTTTCATAGACATTCCCCAAACCTGCCAAACAAATGTGGATTGAACAGTCTATACTCCTAAAACTCTCTCCACAGGGTGAAAATCCTTTTGAATTTAGAGTTCATTTACTGTTTGGATTATCCCTTTTTCATAAACAAAGTCATACATTAAAATAAATATCTTCCTAAGGCCGAGATAAAGTGGCTGTGTAAGTTGCACCTCAAATTTCCACTGGAAATATTTTCTGTTAAAACAATCCATAGCAGCAATGTCTGGTTGGCAGGCCATGCTCCAAGGTACATCACCTTGCAATCCTGTTTAAACTGTTTGATTCAGAAGTATCCACACTTTTTATAAAATTATTTCAGTAAATTGCTCTCGGCATGTTTCTCCAAGAACAGCAAGATGCATCGGATGTAGGTTCAACACTCCAAGTGATGTGAATGAATTGACATGATGTACCCCCATGGTGCTGTTGTGTGTGTTCCCCTTTAGACTCACTGGAAATGTAATGTATTTTTGGTTTGGTATCTTCCATGATATCCACGATGAAGTAGGTGAAAACAACTACTAATCAGTGGGTGCAGACAATGACCATTTGAACAAAACACAAATAACACCCTGGGGTTCCCAAATAAGACATTGCCATGACTGCACCTTGAGATCCTGCCTCTGAACATTTCAAATAGCATCTATTATAAGGGCCAACCCAAGCAAAGTTCAATTTGCATTGAAACTCTGGCTCAGTTGGTTACCCGGAATGCAAACACAGCTCTTGGTTTAATGATACACATTCTCCAGATTTACAAATATAATTTAAACTAGACATTAACTACCAATGGGAGAGTAAAGGTCTTTGTGAATCCAAGATCCAACAATTGGTTGTTTTTTACATTCATTTTGTCAAAGAAATGTGTCCATTTCAAAGTCATTTTAATTGCAAAGCATAGTGGCAGCCTGAGATGTGACTCAAAGAAGCCAGTTATTTTATATTAAAAGAAGCCACAGCAACAGTCTAGTTGGCGACCAAATATCCAAATTACAGTGCCCGGCAATCCTTTTTGTTCCCATTCTTTTCAGAAGCATTACCACTTCTTATACAACTATTTAAGATTGTGCTTTTGGCTTCATGAACTTAAACAAGTATCCTCCAATGTGTGTTAAATACATCAAGTGACATGAACAAATTGAAACGAATTGAAATGCACCTGGGCATTCACCTCAAGAGTTCATAGGATTGTAAAGTTGTTGCTTTATTTCTATTCTTCTATTCTGGTTTATGTAAAGTCCAATTCAGTTAAATTGTCAAAGTTAAATTACCATTTGTCTGACTGCTAGTGCTGTTTCTGAGTTTTTGGAGCTTTGGAGAGTTTGCAGCTATACTCCCAGACAGATGGGGACATACTAGTAACAGGCAAGGTTGCTTTCTATGGATTCTCCTGTACCACCAGTGTTTGTGTGTGACAGTAAGAGGAAGAGTGTTGGAGCAAAAGAGTCGACACAGGGACTTGGAAATGGCAGTGTTGCACATTGCCAACTGGCCCAGTCATCCCAGAGTCATTACCAGATGGATTCACATGTGTACACACACACACACACACACACACACACCATCATGGAGCTGCGGCTTTCTAGCCGGGTGCGATGCCATGTGCTTTTGGTGTCACCTGACAAGCATATCAAAGTCCAACACACAACCGTTGCAATATAGGGCAAGTGATGGAATGGAGTGCTAATCCATCTGGAGGGCTGGCACGAACAGCGAAGCTGTTTCTTTAGGGCACGCTCCCTGCTGTTAAATCCCTCCCCACCTCTACTGCCTGCCTGCTGCAGCGGCACCCTGACCCCTGGCCCAGTTGTTCCGGCACTATTGATGAATGAGGGGGCAGCAGTGTATGAGTCATGTAGGATTTTGTTGGTGTGTATGTGTTTGCATGTGTGTAGGTGGCTGAGATACATGGTTGTGCAAACACCACATGTATGAGTGAAACTACCAGTGCCTGGCTAGTCATAAACTTCATCAGGCTACGGTAACTGGTTTAATATCTTTGCTGTCTGAGTAAAACAAATATGTTGTAAAATCCTTTTCAGTAAAAAAAAATGTCATTAATTTCCTGTATTAAATCCAGTTTGTTGTATAGAGATCACACATCTCTTTTGCAAGCGGGACACTGACAAATTAGCTGAATCTTGCTTTTCTTCTCCAGTCCAGTTCTTACTCTTGCAATAACTACTTCCAAAAGATTCACTGAACAAAGATTGTGATTTTCATGTTTCCATACTAAAAGGCATGTCAAGAAAGGACGAATTTTACCAGATTAGTTTTGCAAATGAACATACACAAGAGACTGAGAGAACAAGCATGGCAGGGGTGATCAGTTTACTTAATGTAGTACAGACAATGATAGATTAGAGGTGAGGAATCACATTTCGGTATACATCTCAGTATTCATAAATATACACTAACATACAAAGCAACAAGCAGATGCATTCATATACATCTACATCCATGGTGAATAACGGCTCAAAAGGTTGCTTCTACCATTTAGAAAAACAAGTGAAGAACAGTAATTTAGAGGGTCATCAATATAGAAGTGAAGAGCTAAATACTCTTGTAATAACCTTGGAATAAGCTCTTTGGAGATTCACCAATCAGTTGGGTTAATCTGTTGACAGGACAAATATTAGTAATATACTCCTCCTCCTGCGTGCACAGTTTTATATGCAGTAGAAAAACAACCCTGAACATCAATGTGAACACACCATCCCTAATGGGAACAATTGTGTTGGCAGCATCATGCTATGGGGGGAGAGGGATGGGACTAAATGCATGGGGGTCCTGGAAGAAAACCTATTGTAGGCTGCAAAAGTCTTGAGTCACCTAGCAAAACACCGTCTGAGTTGAGAACTGTTTTACACACTGTTTTAAGTCTATGACCAAACTTAAAAAATGGGATTCACACACATCAAACTATGCAAGCTTATTGAAGATGAACTGTTGTTTAAATTATATGAAACAAATAATTTTCATTTCTACTTGCAAAAAGCTCGTATAAACATAGTACAAAACAGTTGCAGCTCAAATTGCAATGAAACAGAGTTTTACAAAGCAGTGACTTTTCAGATATTAAGGTAATCATAAAAAATTAAAACATGACATTTTCCTTTGCCTTCACAATTATTCACTACTTCCTCTTTGTTAATTATTCAAAAGAATCCATCAGGGGCAACAAAAGAAAATATGTAAAACATTTTATATTATTTGTTATGTTTGAAGGCCCTGTGCAGCCCCCCTCCTGGGGCTGCACAGGGCTGTACAGTGGCGCAGTGGGTAGCGCTGTTGCCTTGCAGCAAGAAGATTCTGGGTTCAAATCCAACCCTGGGCCTTTCTGCATGGAGTTTGCATGTTCTTCTGTACATGCGTGGGCTCTCTCTGGGTACTCCGGCTTCCTCCCATAGTCCAAAAACATGACTGTTAGGTTAATTGGCTTCTCGAAATTTTCCTTAGGTGTGCGTGAATGGTTGTTTGTCCTGTCTGTCTCTGTGTTGCCCTGTGACAGACTGGCGACCTGTCTAGGGTGTACCCCGCCTCTCGCGGAGATAGGCACCAGCGACCCCATGAGGGATTAAGCGGGTCAGAAAATGGATGGATGGATGTTTGAAGGCACTGTATTGCTGGAGTAATCTAGCATGTTAACCAAACATACAGAGGAAAAAAGAAAAAAAAGGATATACAATCAAAGAAAGACAAACAAAAATGGGAACCAAGCTGAACTGTGGATTTTCTCAGTCATCATACCCCTACTTACATGTGAGCAACGAAAGTAAGACAGTAGCAAATTTAAGGCTTTGTCAATATCTAACAACTTCCTTTAACTTTCCCAGTTAAAAAAATAAATAAATCTGAACTTGTTAACATAAGTTAATGTTGGTACTGGGAATCTGTCCTTAGAAGTGGTTGTTTTCACTGGTGAGTTTGAAAAAAAGCACTGTGCTTATCTGTAAACACGCTGTAATATAACTGATTGTCAACATTTTATGTTTGTTGTCGCTGGTATTTTACTGTTTAAATGTAACTTCACCTCTGCTGTTAAAAAATCCTCATACCGTCATGTGAATATGAATGTGTCATGCTTTACCATGGTAACTACATGATCTTGGATAACTATATAGACAGTTGCCATGAGCAGCAAGCTGATTGCATAAATGCATTTGCAATTTAGCTTTTCAGTCGAGAATGTAACAGATGCATGGCTACAGTTCTGTGGGTGGTTGTCTTTGCGTTTGCACCACAAACTAACCTTTCAAGTGCACTTGAAACTAGACTGAGACGGTCTTTGTTTGAGCCAAACAAAAAAGGACAGGCATGGAGGCTTTGGCTGGACATGAAACTGCTGCTGTTGTATTCGATAGCGCTCTATTTGCCAGATACCTGGATTTTCAGCTCACCTTGAACTATTGACCCACCATGCAGACAGAACTGCCCAGTTTGATGTAAAATGTATATGGAACCACGGTGAAATGCTCTAAATGTACAGCCCCTACTTAAATGTTCTGAGACTCACTGAAATCCTGGTTGTTACAAACTTTCATGCTTCACTATTCATAGCCACAATTTGCATTGAGTCTATGAAATGCAATTAATGACAGGGTAGCTGATATCCTTATGTCATTCTGATTAAGTTAGAAGAGCAAAATGATTGTTCCACAAAAGGAGTGGCACTTGACATCCTTCTTCTCTTACCAACGATCACTGCACATACGTGTGCAACACCACTTCGATTTAAAAAAGCTTCACAGGCAATGGAATTGCTGTTCGTAAGATTCCACCCAAATTAACTATTTAATAAATAAGGAAAAACTTCTAGAAGAGATGTTCAGTTGATGCAAAGAATTTTTCATGGCAACAAAGTAAGTCCAGCAATGCTGGGAATATAATCTATCCTCTAATACAGAGCTTGCTCTGGAACATCAGCAGTTAGGTAAGTATGTTTCTGCATGCACACTGCCAATGGCACTTTAGGAATGCTTGCCTAGTGTTGAGAACGACAACTAAAACACTAGCACTGCAGGATGCACTAGCATTGGTTTGAAGAATATAGGGGGAATATAGCTACCATGAGTATTGTTTCATGAGGAAAGTGACAGCACTGTGAGATAATTGATGTGCAGAAAGTACCCACTGTCCAAAGCAGTTGAATAACTAACCATTTTCTGAGATAAGTGGTCACAGAACAAAGATAATAAAAAAATATCTGTATGGACAGAATATTGAGATTTTGGGTCCATGGCCCGAGTGCTGGAGATAAGTGACACCACCCCCCCCCCCCCCCCCCCCACCCCCATTCCCTGCTACCCTGCACAAATAAGTACAATGGACAGATGGGTCCATGGCCCAGAAAATACCCAAAACCCAATGCTATTGAGAACATGTTGGCATTTAATTTATTTATTTATACATTTATGAAAAAAACAATTTTTTGTTCTTATTAAATATTTACATTTTATGAGAAAATATTTTTTTGTGTTTTGTAGGGTGTAAGCCACAATTGTCAAAATTAGAACTAAACACTATTTATTCATCTATCTATAATATATTTACTGTTTTTGCGATATATTGAGATCCACCTGCACATGTTGGACTGGCTATGTGTCAACTGTTTGCCTGACCTTGGCATGTTAAAAGTTGATGGCCAGGGGCTTGATGACTGTACTAAACAACCAGTGACACGAGCATCTGCTTCCTATAGACCCATTGGACAACCCTCATATGGTGTCTGCCAGTGAGTGAGTGTGGCTTGGGGCTTGCAAAATGCCAGCAGCTGCTGTCCTCGTACCAATTTCCTTTCCCTCTCAGACATATCTGCACAGAAATATGTAGTCCACGTTGGAGCTGATATCAGCCGCATTAATACTTTGTCCAGTCTTTGCTCCAGTCAGCACACCACTGCAGGCGGGGAAACATTTGTCTTCAAAACAAACAACCACTGCACTGAACTTAATCAAAGACATCTCAGACAATAAAAGAACAATAAAACAGCGGCCCTTTCAGCTTTCAACCGGGGTACATATTGCTGTTACCCAGAGGGTTACAGCAGTCAGCTCCACGAGTGGGATATCCTTTAAAGTAATATACTTGGTTTCTGTCTTCCTCCACTGAAATCAGGTGATACTCATAATGCATTTAACTGCGGACTGTTTTCAATCTTCTGCCTATGTTTTAAATTAAAATAAGGTCCTTACTCATTCTATGCCAAACGATGAGAGGGTTAAGTGAGAGTATGAGGTGGCTGAAAAGTTGCTTCAATGGCTGTGACTAATTAAATGTTTTGACCTCTCATGCTTGTGTATGCACTTTCAAGTCGAAAGAGCCAAATGAAAAATCACTGGCCCTGTAATGTATGAGACTTAATCAGAATCTTATATTTTTGTATATAATTCCATGAAAAAGGTAAATGTGTCCAGAACTATAATTCTATAATAGATCATGACTAAATAATAGAGTGGCAGTAATACACTCTTTGAAAAAATGGCATCTAAAAGGCATGGTCTCATTTTGGACATTATTTGGTAAATGTACAGATTACTAGTAAATGAATGCAGCTATTTGCAGGTACCGCATGTGTATATATAAACCTGGGATTACATGTCCTTTTAATTCTGGACCTAGACACACTGACAGATTAGAAAGTAAAAGTTACATATCCTGGTCATCACAAAATTAAAATGGTCACCAATGAGCTGTCTGTGATAAAAAAATGTCAATAAATGTTACTTTTTGAAACTTGGAATTCAAAACAAGCAACTTTGGAACGATCCTGTGTTTGCAAATGCTCTCTTCATAAACAAGACCCATCTATATAGTGAAATGTATTGAGGAATATACCCGGCTGTTGTGGTGAGGGAGCAAGTGGGGACACTTAATCAATACAGTATATAGTAGAAGGCTACATGTAATAATTCTGCGAGTACATTTGGTCCTAATATACAACACGTGGAAAGCAGTTAGACTTACAAAATTTGGGTTACAATAAAATGGAACACAAGTCCAGAAAAAAAAAGAAACAGCTGATGTGGTTCAGTATTTAGAAAAGAATGCCTGTTTGCTTATAAATAAATAAACAAAACAACCTAGATTTAAAAGGTAAAAAGAAAAAAAAGAAAAAAAAAAATATATATATATATATGTATTTTTCTTCAGTAATTATAGTTATTAGTGAATAGTTGGCCAAGCTTAAATTCAGAGGGTTAAACATTGAATAAACTATAATAAATAAATAGATTCCAGAAAAACTGCAACTGAAATTAAGATCAGTTAATGATTTTGTTTGCTTTTATCTTGTACATTTTGAGATTCCAATTCTTGCTTTACATCATCATTTTAATTTGATATTTGACAGATTGCAGGAACTAGTTAATTGATGTTAAACTGTCAGAGGTTAATTAATTTACCTTTAACAGGAAGTTTAAGCTTTAGCTGTAACTTTAGCTCAAACTTCTGAATAAGTGTGTGACAGCTGTCAAAGTCACATAATAAAATAAATGATACCACTGACACCATATGACATGGCATTCTAAAAAAGCGAAATAGACAAATATTTATTAAAAAGTATGAGTGTTTGGATCAAGATTGTTTATTGTCCTCATTAACAATCATAGTCAATTAAGATTTGCTGAGACCAAGACCCAGATCTATACCTCATTAGAATTGATAAAGTAAATGCTTCTCTGACTCAGTTAAGAAGGTTTTGATCATGTTTTGACCATGTTACACTTAAAATACCCCTAGCTTTAATATATTTTTTAATATAAGTAAATCTTACTCAAAACAGCTACAGTCTTCAGCAAACTTACCTACCTAGCACAACAATACAGTTTCTCTTTCACCACTGTAAAGGGTGAAAAATGCCTAGGTTTTTAAGCAAACCATACACTTTAAATCCATAAACTGATTTGCATTGTCTTTTTTGCAAGCTTTGCACTGGAAAATAGACAGATTTCTAAAAGCGTTCATGCACAATTCACAAGAAACGCTCAGAGGTTAACATTGTGGATGCAGCCGACAGTTGGCCTGAATGACTAGCCTTCAACAATGTTGATGATCGTTAAGGTAGCAAAAGCAAAGTGCTTCAGAAAGGGCTGAGATAAAAGTCCAGAACAGAAGATATATGCAGCATAAGTAAAAGAAGGAATGAGTAAATTAACAGTTTTTATTTTGTAATACTCAGAGATCGAATGGAGTCTGAAAAAAAAAAAAATCAATGCACTCAGCATTAGAAGCAACAAATAGATTCCTGCACAGAGACCTGGAGGTGTCTCTAAAAGTGTCTGTACATCAGGAGTTCTCTTTGTCATCCTCTGTTTGCTTTTCTGTCACATTCAGACCAACACACACGGACTCGCTAAAGGACAAGGACATACACACAAACTCCTATACACGCAGGACTACATACACAGCTGCATCTCCACACCCGTATGTGGCTGCTGCCAGTAAGACTTTTGCTTTGTCAGTAAACAGTTGACCGTCCTTGTCAGTAAAATGTTTATGTAGCTGGCCATGGTCCTGGCAAATCTGGCAGCAGGAGGCTGTCTCTATAGATAAGGCTACAGATGAAAGCGGAGTGCGATGATAAACAATGACACAAAGCCACCAAAGAATAATTACACAGAATAACGGCGAGAGAGTTGGGTGTTTAATATTGCCCATGGCGAGATTAGCAAAGTGTGTGTTTTTATGACTTGCCGATAAAACTGATACACATCAGGTCTAAGACTGCTGCTCAAGCAGAGGGTAGAATGAGCTTGTATTTATGCTGCAAGGTCACCTCCTTGTGGAACCACTTGGATGGCGGTGCAGAAATGCCAATTAACCTACCACAAATACTTGCACTTTTGTCAGTTTTTTCCCAAATTCCAATCTGGCTTTAAACTTCTGTTGACTCTTTCCTTTTCATAATCTCTTATGCAGATTTCACCTGAATTCCTAACTTGGTTACAATATTTGGTATTATTTCCACAGTACTTCCAAAGGTTAGCCGTGTTTCTTTGATGAAAGTCAAGGACTGACGTGGCCCTAGTTTGGCTTACAAGATAAAAGTATAAATAAAAAAAGTTTATGACAGTTGCCTTTTTTGTGGCAATAAAAAATGGACTGTGATGAACAGACAGTGATGGATACAACTTTCTGAGAATAGAGTAGGGAATAAAATCTGAAAAAAAATTTTCTGCGCAGCATCTCCTTTTTCTTGAACCTTGGTTGACTTCCATACTTATCCAGAACTGAAAAACAAATTAATTAAAATTGCTTTAAATGAGATGTTGTATAAAGTAACTAATGTTACTATGAGCTGTGTCAGCCGTGTAATGACTGAACAAGAGGAAACCATGTGAATATTTTCCATCTTTGAAAATGACACATTTGACACAGTGCAGAGAAATCCTGTAAATCATAGTTTTGATACTAGAAATGGCCTTGCCCCGCTCTACATCACTGAGCTTTTACAGCCCTGTGTGCCACATTGTTCTCTTAGGTCAGCTGATCTTTTACTGTAGAGTGTACCAAGAACCAAATACAAGTCAAGAGATGGACCGGGCCTTCTATGTAGCTGGTCTTAGACTCTGGAATGCTTTGCCGCTGTACATAAGGCGGGCTTTGTTCCAGTACATTTTTAAACCTCTTTTAAAAAACATATTTTCTCTTGGGCTTTTGATACTTAGTGGGGTGTTGTTTTTATGTTGATCATATGTAATTTTTATGTTAATTGTGTATTTGGGCATTTTCTCATTTTATATTTTGCTTTTCTCTGTACAGCACTTAGGTGTCTGTTTGTTTTTAAGTGCTTTATGAATGAAGATGGATTGGATTAGAGGTGTGTTGACCATGGAAACTGAAGTTGTGTTGTGCCTCTAAGGTATTCCAGTCTATTCACAAACTTCAATTTAACATTTGAGAATCTTACAACATTGTTTCTCATACCCTTTGTTTTTTGCTGTTTAGGTATAATAAGTCCAGCCGTAGTGCTGAGAGGGCTACTGTTCTTTTTTCCTAAGCCATTTCATTGTTACACAATAAGTAATAGAACAGTAACTTAGGTGGAGTAGAGAGACGTATAGGTCTAAATGTGAGCAAAGGAAAAGAGTTTTCCTCCATGAGAAGATGCATCACCAGGTATGATGCCATTTACCCATCAAAGCTTTTCTTCACCTGAGACTTAAAAAATATTACAAAAACATTACAAAGCCCAAGAATAGTAGAGAATTTACAGCAACCTCCCAGTTTTTGGAAACTGACAGCCAAACTCGCTTTTCTTTTTTCTTTTTTTTTTTTACACACTTACTGCATTTTATGTACCAGTTTTAGCTCGGGCTCAAGGTAAATTACACACTGATGTTTGTTGTAAACTTGGCATCTATTTATGAGCACACTCAGACCTGACTTTTTTTTGCCATTTAGCTGCTCATATTTTCTTTCTGTTACTCTAATATTTATATTTGCTAAAGCCAACTGTTTTTTTTTCCTGCTTACCAACGTTTCCACTGATTTTAATCTTTTTGTGTTTCTTTTAATTAGTATGACTCCATGACTTTTAGTTTCAGTTTGAATAAAAATGTGATAGCACAGAGGCTCATTTATCTTAAAAATAGGAATGACAAGATAAAATGTCACTAACAGATTAACATTTTGGGGTTTCCAAATCCCCATGACAACATATACGCTTTTGTACACATCTTTGCCAGGAATGCCTATAACTGTTGAGTGTGTGATACTTGAGATTGAAACCTTAAATTATCAGTATTTTAAATCATTGATCGACCTTGGAGGCAACGTGATACATACCTAAAGATATGCTTATACTCAATCTAAGCCCTTCAATAATTCTAAATTTCTTTTATTGTCACCCTATCAGTCACTTTTTCAGATTCAGCCATCTTCCTTGAGGATGCTGATCTGAGTTTCTGTTCCAGGTTGTGGCTGTTGCAAATCCATTACATCAGATAAAAGAAGAAGCAGGAATCCGATGATGTCTCAGATCCCTGTGGGGTTGTCAAAGCAGGAGGCAGATAAAAAATATGGGATTACTGCACTCTCTCCTTATTAAGTCTCAACAGAGGGAGGTCCATTGCGGCCATATGTCCTGTCATCAACTCTTATTGTAATCTGATTGAAATGCAGTGGGAGGAGAGAATGTCGGGTAGAAAAGATCTTCAAAACAGCTCTGCATGCTCACTGAGGTCTCAGTCTCAACAATAATGCTGTATAGAAATTAAGGTGAGTGCAACGCCACCAAGTTGGTAAGATGTACAGTTTACAAAGTAATCAGGCTACTTAGCCTTAACAATCCTTAATTTTAATAACTGATGTTATTCTGCCACACCCCTAGCTTCTCTCCTTTCATGGTGGTTTTAATTTCCCCTTATAAATGGCTGAGCTAGTACAACTCTCTCAGCAGATCCACTGTGTTAAAACCAGGTCTTTTTTGCTTTCTTGTCCCTCGCCGGTCTCCCTTTGTCTTGGTCTTTTCCCCCTTTTATCTTCTAACGCTTGTCATTGTGGATACTGAGCCCCCTACTCAGCCCACATTAATCACTTTGTATTGTCGCAGGGGCTTCAACATGAAACAATGGCCGTAATTGTGCTTCATTTGCCTCTTCTGTCATTCCATTTACCCTGCACTAGCAACTCTTTGCAGATACCACTTGGACTGACAAGAACATAGTATACAGCAGAACACATACTATATGTTTCTCTCTCAGACATGCACTACATTGCCAAAAGTGTTTACACGTGTATCTAAATAATGGAAGTCGGGTTTTCCAATCACTTTCATTGTGACATTTATAAAACCAAACACCTAGACATGTACACTGTTCTGAATGTGTCACCATGAACTTCAGCTTGATAGGATGCCACTTGTGCAAAAAGTCAGTTTGGGGAAATATTAAGCATTCCACAGTCAATTGTTATAGTATGAGAATAAACGTAAAACAAATGGGTAAAAAAAGAAGCCAGAGAGGTAGGCCAAGTAAAATCACAGAGTACATGGTGAGGAGCACAGTCCACAGGAGTCCCCAACTGTCTACAGATTCAAGGGGTAAAGACCTCCAAACCTCATGTGGTCTCCAAATTATCTCAAGAACAGTGTATAGAGAGCTTAATGGAATGTGTTTTCATAGCATAGCCACAGTATACAATGGTGTAAAAGCTGCCCCCACTGGACTTGACCTGCATGGAGACGTCTGGGGCAGTTTTCTCTGGCTGCCAGTCACAATGGGTGCTTCTGAGCTTTCCAATAACAGTGAGAATGTTACTTGCTTGGCTACCCTGTGCAAAGTTTAAGGTTTGGCAAAGGCTGATTATGGTGAGAGCTAGCTTTTTCTGGACTGAACTGAACCACTTTGTTCCAGTGAAAGGAATTCCAAATGCTGCAGCATACAAATACTTTTTGAACAGATTTGTAGGAATAGTTTGGGGATTGGCCCATCAAGTTCAAGGATGCCTGCACACCAGAACTGTTACCTGTCTGCCATAGTGAGCTCATTATACCGGAGCCGCTGCTATCCGTAAGTCAGCCTCTGCTTTACTCAATCACCTCTTGGCTTGTTGTCGGAGCTCACTGCCTATTCTTTATTTTCTAGTCGGCATCCTGAGTCCTCCTCGTACCCGGTTCCAGTTCCAGTTCCCAACCTTTTATCATTAGTCATTCCTCTCAATAAAAGATACTTTATTAACTGGCGTCTCCGTGTTTATTGCTTCTGAGTCAACCATGAACAACATAAACATGACACATACAGTATGTGCCAGGCCTCAAAAATGCTAACCTTGCCTGCAAGCTGAAGTCTCAAGGTATTTGTATGTTCACAAACACACAGGAATCCTTCTTGTCCCCCTCCTGCCTCAACTGTTCGTGACCGACCCAAAACGGGTCGGGCCAATCATGTTGCAGTATTATGATATAAGGCGAGACATACAGCTGTGACAAAAGAAAGAAGTCTCAGCCCACAGCTGAATCAAAATAAACTTAGCAGGGGAAGAGGATACACACGTAACTGAGGCTATCACCTCTGTTTTGTCAGAATCCACGATTGTCAGGAGTGTCACTATCCAAATAAGTGCGCCTTGACCAGCATAACTTATTGTGGTTTCCCATGGCGTCTGCTGCTTATGCAATTTTCATTTGATACTGATTGGCTCAAACAAACCTTTGGTAGGTGAGCACTAGGTGTCGCTTCACCCAATCAGGGTTAGACCTTAAAGAAAAGTATGTAAATAAATATATATTTTTTTTAAATTCCAGAGAAATTGCAAATGAAATTAAGATCAGTTGTATTTGTTTGTTTGTACTTAGGACATACTAATGTTCCAATTATGGTTTACATCATAATTGTAATATTTGATTGTTGATAGACCCCTGAAGTATGCAGATGACACCCATGTAATTGGTCTCATCCAGGACTTCACATACAGACTGGACATTGATTGGCTGGACTACTGATTCTGTCAAAACCATCAGGAGCTGAACCCACTCAAGAGTATGAAGATGATGATAGACTTCTGGAGAACTCCCCATACACTGCCTTCCCTCAACATCCTCAGCAACACTGTGTCTGCTGTGGATTTCTTCCGATTCATGGGAACTAACCTTTCTCAAGAGCTGGTCCTCACACATTGACACCATTTGGAAGAAGGCCCAGTAGTGATCAAGCTTCTTGTGGCAACTAAAAAAGTACAATCGTCCACAGCAGCTGCAAATCGTCTTCTGCACTGCCATGTCCATCACAGTGTGGTTTGGCTCATCCACAACACAGGATAGGTCAAAACTGCTATTAACAATCAGGTCTGTAGAGAGGATGACCATCAGGGCTCCCACTCCCTCCATCCAGGACAAGTACAGGCCTAGGATCAGGAAAAACGCTGCTGATTTATTTGCATACCCAATACATCCTGCACACAAACTGTTTAGAGATTTACCTTCAGGTCAGTGCTACAGAGTGATATTTGCTAAAACCAGCCACAACAGAGACAGTTTCTTACCCCAGGCTGTCTTTCTGATCAACACAATGAACACCTTACAGCTGGACTATTCAGCTACACTCTTGTGAAACAAAATAGCTATATTGCATTTTTCAACTCACAACCCATTTTTTCTTTTCTTTCCATAAAAATATATGTTTATATTCACTAATATGTATTTCAATATTACACTAAATTCCTGTATGCTTGGAGTACCGTAACTGAAGTCAAATTCCTTGGTTGCACACAAACATGGCCGAAAAAAGATGATTCTGAATCTGATGTTTCAGCACAATAATCATCTCACCTAATGTCCTACTCACTACATTATCACTTCACACAACTTCAGCAGCTTTATTAATGTTGGATATAGGGCTGAAAAATTAAGAAAAGATTAAAGCTAGGGTCTGCGATTTTCCCCCAAGTTTCCCGAAGTTTCCCCAAGTCCCTTTTTGAATAACTGCGCATTTGCAAGACCGGCTTACGTCGCTTTTCCGCTCTTCAGGGAAAATCTCCCAAACCCACTCCGGTCTTATTACTTTCTACTAAGTCCTTCCTCTTCTTCTCATAAACATGAACGCGGTTCGCTTCATGTGACTCTCTGCCATGTTCAAAGTCTAAGGTGAGAGCAGTGGGGTTACAATGAATGGCTAACCGCTAACCTAACCGGATACTTAAACACTAGAAGTGCGCAGGTGCAGCCAGGAAGCAGAAACTCGGTAACTGTTACGTGAGCACGTCAGAATGAATGGCATGTGGGACAACCAATAGATATGGCGATACCTTCGGAACTTGAGGGACAGAAGGGAATGAAATCTCTGTCAAATCCATGCCCTTCGGACCAAGGGGCATGGATTGGTTAGAGTTCTCCCACAGAAAACTATTTTTTAGCCTCCTTTTTGTGAATACATAATGTATTTACTAATTTCACGATGAAAGGACCATATTACCCAGTATTACAAAAAGTGTTTCTGAACAGGATTACAAACTATAACTTAAATGGGTGAATTACAGGAGATACCATTTCAGCATAGCAAAATATTTCTGGGAATAGGAGCATTTTTAGTCTTGGTCAGAAGAGGTTATCTACTAACTTAAAGCATTACAAGACAACAATTAGAATTTGAGAAAGGACCACCCATCACCAACAGCTTGGTTTAGGTGAGGATTTTCATAGAGTCTATTACCATGGGAATATATTCACCAGTGTAGACTTTGCAGAGAATGTATGTATTCAAGTGGCGAACACAGAGCAAAAATGTCTTTTGAACCAAGAACATTAAAAGGTCAACACTTTGCACGTTGCAGATTTCCTGTGATGGCCCCTCTTGGGCGCCCTGCTTTGGGGGCCCCTTTGGGAGTCCGGGGTTATGGGTCCCCTGACCCCTGCCTCTGTGCTCGGGGAAGGCGGGTCTTTGGTTCTCCACAACCACTATCGAGCTATTTCCTTCTGGATAGCTTTCACCTAAACTAGTGCACTCTCACAAACTCCCACAGGTGCAGGGTTCCAGGTATTAAGTGTTCACTTATATACAGAAAGCCTGTAATTTATTTATTTATTTATTTTCTTTCACTTTCTTTTTTCAGGTATAACATTACACATGTCAGCTTAAATAATGATACATATGATTTAGCAATGGCATCAAGGTGTTACTCGATTGTATCTGTTGCTTTATGTCTGTTGGTTGTGCTGTTCTTTTTGCGTCTCTTTCCAGGTGATGGAGCAGACAGAGGACGTTTTATCATTCTCTACATTTTATCTCTTCTTTCTTTCACCTCTTCTCTTTCTTTTTTTTCTCTTCTTGTTCTTCCTTTACTCTCCTACTTTCCCATTGTAGTGTCCATATAATTTCAAATTCTCCCTGCAGGAATCACAATAAAGCTATTTACATGCACAAATCAAGCGAAGCACTATGGCGAAAGCTGTTTGCTCCACTTGTGAAAGCAAAATCTGTCAAGCTCTATTTGGCATTAAGACATCAATTCTTATTGCCACATTGCTAGACAGGACACTGGGAAAAAAAATTAGACATGGAAATAAATCAATGTTTCATAAGTATCTTCAATCAAAGACAAACTGATTACAGAGTCAACATTTTAAACTGGAAATTGCATCTTATATTAACAGTTAGAGCAGTTGGTGCAGCTAACATCACAAAAACAGCAGTATCTGTGGTATCTGTGCATATATTCTAGAGCAATGGTTTTCAAACATTTCATGATGAATAACACTTGAGTAGATACCAAAGGTCCCAGGTAGCACAATTCCAACAGACAGCAATGCAACCAGACATTTTCTGTTTGCTGTGTGGGAGAGCCAGAGGTTTCTTTTCAACCTCAACATAACAATCTAATATTGATGCTCTATGTTTAAAATATACTGATAGCTGCAGAAAACATTTTTATATACATTTTTGAGTATAAATATCTCGTGAAATTTTTCACACACTATGATATCATTTTTGTCAGTGAACATGTGTGCGGTGCTTCAATACATGTAATCCAAAGGAACATAGTTTTACAATGTTATATTGATTATAGCGAGCTTTTGACTTAGCACAGCACTTAGCATATGTTGTCTGTTTTTTAATTGCAACTAGAACATGATTAAGTTGAATTTGGATGCTATTCCCAGATCCATCTTCCAACATCAATGGTAAATAACGACCCGCCAGACATTGTTCATGGTTCACTATTATTACCTTCATTTAACCGCAAATTCATGAAATATTCTCTGGTAGACTACTTTTTGAAGCAAGAGTCACTTTTTGCTTGAACATCTCTTTTTGGTTATGTTTGGCAGTGCCTTATCAACGCTGCAGCATAGGTAACTAGTTTTGTATTCATTTTGCAAACGTCTAACACCAACATTTCTCCAAAGGTGTGGTACCTGTACCAGAGATTGAGAAGTTTGATTTATGGGAATGAAGACCCTTACTCTGAGGTTTTAAATACCGGTTCAGAATTTCAAAATCTAGCATGTTCCATTGCAGAAAGAGGCTGAAAGCACAAACATAGATGAACAAGAATATTTACATGTTCAGCCATTTTGTTATCTGCTCAAAGATAACAAAGATATCTGCTCTTATTCACACTATCAAAGCCTGAATGAATGTAGACATCCCAATGTGAACAAAATACAGTTTTCTTTTAAATAGCTTCTCAAACATTTCTGGTAATTTTAAATAATATAAAACAAGTAACCAGCAAAATTCTTTGTGCATTTCTAATACTTGACAGTTGGTTTCTGGAAATAAAACTTCCTCCTACAGTCATAGTTGGAGACAAAACAAAAGTGAAAAGTAAAACCAATGTTCCAGATGGCATAAAACTAAAAGGCAGTTCATGCAGACAGAATATCTCCAATGAAATGGTTTCATTGGGTTTGCCTTGACCATTTTATGCCTTTTCTGTCATCTTCACATATGAAAGTCCAGCATTATAGATTTTGAACTCTAAATGTGAATTAGGATGAAAATGTTCTTACTTCACACTGTATTTGTCTTCATGCTTTGGTTTGCAGATTGCTAGGATGGCATCCCCCCCCCCCCCAACATCATGCACTGGCTGTTTTTATGCAAATGACCAGATTCTTTTTTTCATGTGAACAAGTCAAAGAAAGCTGACTCTGCAAAGGCAAATGTGGTATGCAATATATTTTACATTTTAATACAAGTCCTCTTTCTAAAGCTTGGGCTAAATTAAAAAGGCTCACTACTGAGGATGCTAATTTGGTTTGAGTAAAATATCTTTATCTTGGAGCCGCAGTTTCTTTGAACGTGCTGCTAAACCATCAGGGGTTGAGGCAGAGCTGCTGTGGTCAAAGAGCAAATAACAGGGTTGAAAAGAGCTTGATAGAGGGTTGAACCAACACCAAATTTGGAAAACACAGGTGGGTAAGAGATGAAATCAAAACAATAGGCAGAGGTCAAAACCGACTTCTTGCCATAGTTATCCTTACAGTACCTGGGTTTAAAGTTCAGCTCAACCATCAGTCATGCACTCCACATATCTGGCCTTTACAGCCTGATATATACTCTGCAAGAACCAAGACATTTGTTCTCACCGCCGTAGCAAATGACAGCATTTTGTTGACAGCGAGACCCCCCTGTCTTGGGGGGTCTCGCTGCTTGTTCACGACAAAATGTCTTTTTCAGACAGGGTGTCTAACCACTGTACTGTGATTGGACAGAATTTGGATGGGCATGTTTAAGTGGAAATTCCTCAATCCCCTGTTGAACTTAACACTGTAGTTGTGCTATTCAACTCTAGTGGCTTAAACGGTCGAACATGCTACTTCAGCCCGCTTGCAGCGTTTCTTCTAGAAGTTAACCAAGTGGGGCTGTCCCACCCCTGTAGCACCATGCCCCCAGTGTTTTCAGTCTTTTCCAAATAGCACCAGAGCAAGTAATTATTTTTGTCTGCTCCTCTGCTCCCAGCTCTACGCCTGCCCTGTGCTTGGCTCCCTCTCTGTACCCCCTTCCCCAGCCTGCCCTTAATTGATCTTCAGCAATTGCAAATAACAGGGTCTAAACATTTCTCTCCCTCCCACTTCCTGCCATATGTGCCATTCTGATCTTGTCTGTCATATTTCCACAATCCTAAAGCAGGTGTAACCTGTGTTACAGTGGGGCAGAGGTGGGGAATCCAGGTTCAGAAGTTAAAAAGCCAGTCCAGAGATTAGTGGCAACCATTTGCAGTTCCAGCTCCACAGCCTAGGCTCCAACCGAATACCTCCTACCTCTTGCTTCAAGCTCCTTGACTTTTCATGGGGTCAACAGTAATAACTTTATCATGGGGAGGAAAGGAGCTTTGGACTGCTGTGCCGATTTCAGACCACACAATAAGTAATAATGACACCTAGTGGTTAGAAACGGAACAACGCATGCACAGTGCCTTTCACGGAGACCCACCATTTACTTAACGGTCCAAAGTTGGTGTGAAGCTCAAAAGAGTTTTTACTTCCAGGTATATGATGTTGTATTCTATTCTATTACTGGTCCACATCTCTTACTGGCCTCCATGTTTGCAGACTGCTGCTCTTTTGCCAAAATAAAATACCAAATGCTGCACTCTGTTTTGGGAACCCTGGGAATTTTCATATGATTGGCTAAGGAACCAGGAAGTGAACGCGGGCCACACTCAACTGAAGTTGTTCTGGACTGGACCTCTAGGTTTGAGAGGAGAAAAACGTGACTAAGACAGTTTTGATGGAGAGGACTGATTGTTTATAGGAAACGTTACTTCCATCCCAGGTGACAAATGAAAATGATTTAGATTAATTTTACAGTAACTATCTTATTTATAGCTTCTTTAACTCCAACGACAGTACGTGACGTAATGCACATGAACGATACGAGTCAAATCTGCGCCTACAGCCATCCGAAAACAAACTACTCTCTTCTCTCCCGACATTTTCATTGATTCCCGTGTGGGGGCTGTGCTGATACATCATGTCATGCAAAGGATCGTGGGATACCATAGCGCCGGTAAGGGACGTCGCAGGGTTCCTAGGCAAAACTAGCCGTGGCAGGGAACATACAGGCTCCTTTTGCTACCTCCTTCCTTACAGACTGCACTATTTGGACAGCACTTATCATGGCGACTGCTGACTCACTTCCGCTTTGGCTAAAGAGCCATTACTGTATAAGGGTATTCAGACTGAGCCTTAGACAAGGACAAAATCACCTGGTTAAATGAACATGTTGAAGAAAAATCTGGCAGGGTTTTTACTTTCCTGAAGCCGGATTCCCCACCTCTGTAGTTAGGTGGACATGTGCAGCTGATTTTCACGTAATGTATGAATAGAAAGAGCCAAAACAATCTTTTTTGAAAAAAAGTCATAAGATGTCCCATTTAAAGTTTTGCACAAGTGTGGGATGCAGCAAACATGTGAAAGAAGGTGGTCTGATCTCATAACACTAAAGTTAAACTTTGTGGCCATCTGTGACCATATCTAAGTTGAAAAGGTTAATTGGCAAATGGGCCGAATCTATATAGTGCTGTTCTTGTCAAACTGACCACACAAAGTGATTTACACTGGAGCCCTGCTTACCCAGCTGAACTCTCAAACACAGTAATTCATACACATATGCAGATTGGTCGGCAATCTGGTATCAAGTGCCTTACCCGGTGGTATGTGACGAGAGAAAGCTGAAATTGAACCTACATATGTATTTCCGATGGCAGACTACTCTACCCACTGAGCTACAGTCGCCCCATGTGATCGCGGCATCATGCTGCGGTGTTGCTTTTCTTCAGCAGGGAGAAGGAAGCTGATCAAAGTGAAAGAGGAGGAGGAGCATAATTCTGGTAGAAAACCTTTTTGATGCCGCATAACATTGATTGGGGCAGAGGTTCCCCTTACAGGAGGACAATAACACAAAACATATAACTGGAGCAACAAAGGATGATTTAGCTCAAATAATATTCATATGTTAGAATGTGCAGTAAAAGTCCAGACCTAAGTTCAACTGAGTATATGTGGGATGACTTTAAAATTAATGTTCACTTACTCCCCACCCAATCTGACTGAGCCTCCTCTAATTTGCTGAGAAAAATATGATTTTTTTAATATGTAAATGTGCAAACCTGGTAGAGACATAAACTACAAGGACTTGCAGCTTCACCAGCAGTAAGATGTGGTATAATAACGTGTTGACTCACAGGGGCTGAATACCAATTTTTAAAATACTTTTCAAGTTATTATTTATAATTTAAATATACTAAAAAGCATGCATCCTCTTTCTCCCACTTCACAAATATGCACACATTGGCGTGTGATTATGCCACAAAATCCCTTAAAATACATTGAGGTTTGTGATTTTAAAGTGATAAATTTTAAAATAAAGGTCATAGAGAACTGGTAGGTATTTTGAAATGCACTAAGTCTAAATTCCTGGCTCCAGCTGCAAAGAGGAAACAGCAATCAGTGTTGTAGTCATTATTGTTGAGGTATTTTCTGTGTGTAATTTGAAAGTGTGAGTGATGTGGATTTGCAGTAATACAAAATATTACATTTATGTTAAAACAAATGCATGTGCAACTAGTGATGGTTGCAGACATCAGAGACAGCTTTGCAGATATAAACAATTAAAGTATCTGTTACCTGTTCATGTGACAATCAGATAGGAACAGCACCAAGAAGAGAAAAGAGGACAAAAAACAATTAGATTAGATTAGATAATTCAGGAATGATTATAACATCATGATTTTGACAAATAAAACCATATAATAAAGAATAATGGAGAATAGTTATTTTTCTGCTTTACTCTATACTATGAAAATTACTTTTGGAGGCGGTTCAGCATAAGCTATTAAAAATATGCATGTTAGCTTGTAAAATGTGAAGCATCTGATTTTTTTAATGGAGGAGAAACCAGATAACTTCATGAAATAAACAGCAAAGGTGTTTGTTAGAATTGGTTGTCATGCCAATAAGGAATCATATTTGGTATTGATCAATCAATTGGGAAACTTTATCCTGCTGTTCATGAACTGATAATTGTGGAGATGTTTTGTACTTAAATTTTAATAACAAAATACAAAGTGAGAAATGTTGCATATTTGTTCTTAAACTAAGGCAGTAAAAAATAGAGTAGCTAAAACCTAACATTTAGTTGTTGTACAAGTACAGATTCTACAAGTACAGATTCAGAATATGTAAAATACTCCCTTTTGAAATGTATTCACCTCGCTTAAGTAACTCTAGCGATGACTCCGTTTTTTTCTCAGAGTAGTACACATGCAGAAAAGTAGTGGTTATGTAAATACTGGCAACTGGGATATACTACAACACCAAAAAATTGTACCAAAAGGCATGAATAGTGACACTTTGAGCAAAGTGATTTTTTTACGAGCAGTTTCTGAGAAATCGTAAATTTTATCAAAATATATGTGATGCTGATGTATCAGACATCATGAGCACTGCTTCACTGGATTCAGTGGCAGTCCTAAAGAGGGTTGCATGAGCCTGGTTGTTTGCATTTTGTTCCTAATGATTAAACATGCTTTATTTAAATAGTTCCCAGAACCAGTATACATAAATATTTGAGCTGTCTCATTTGATTGGAACATTAGAGCAACTACTGTATGTTCAGAAAACCATAATCCTTAACTTTTAACTTAAACTAATCAAGTATGTGATGCTTTCAAATGTGTGATTGATGAATAAGAACGTCATGCTAGGGAATATATTAAAGTGACTGTATATGAGTAAAGGTATGTTAATAAATGTTACAAACAACACTTTGGATGGCAGGAAAGTATGACAGTAACAGGCTGAATAATGCTGTCGTGACTAACTTTAGCAAACAAACCTTTGAAACAAATAAATGTCTGTACATCATTATAATCATTTTGACTTGTCTCAGCAACCAAGGTTGTACTGAGGCCTTATTAAACGCAGAATAGTGTGGAAGACTTTTAAATTGAAAAACTCGAGATTCCAAGAGCCAGCCACAGTATTCAAGGGCCAATAAGGTGTTTAACAACCCATCGCAGCAAAGCTTCCAGAGACTGATTAGTAATATCTACAGCCAAACAACAAGAATTGCTTATCAATACTGCCTTCCCTCATTCTCTATCAACACACAATGGAATATTTGACATCAATAGCAATTATTTTCTCTCTGTGCATTTATCACTGCCTAGTCATGATTCCTTTCCTCCCCTTCTGTCTGTCAGATGGGGCATTGGTGTGTCAGCAGGTGCCAAAGATTAACTAGATAGCCACTGATCTCGTCAGATCCAGAAAGTTCCTCTAACTTCTCCAGCGAGTGTCACTGCACATCACATTTGTCTTGTGCCTCTGCATTGTGGAAAATGGTTGAAAATTGGCTTTCCCAGGTCGAACCGTCTCCTTCATAGATCACCGAGATGTCCTCGAGATAGCCGGGCCACATTCACCAGCGAACACGCTCAAATAACTCTGTCTGATAGCTCTCTTTCTCTTTCTGCATTATCAGGAAGCAGCTGAGCACACACACACACACACACACACATATATATATATATATATATATATATATATATATATATATATATATATATATATATATATATATATATATATATATATAGATAGATAGATAGATAGATAGATAGATAGATAGATAGATAGATAGATAGATAGATAGATAGATAGATAGATAGATAGATAGATAGATAGATAGATAGATAGATAGATAGATAGATAGATAGATAGATAGATAGATAGATAGATAGATAGATAGATAGATAGATAGAGCTAAATCGTACTTTTTTTAATTACTGTAAGAACAGTCATGACATTATTCATACACACATAAGGGGAGTGTCAGTATACAATGACTTTGTTCAGTAATTACACACCGGTCAAAAAAAATGTATAAAAAATACAGGTACATAAAGATATGTATATAAGGGGAAAATACTCTCCTGTACATACCGTCATTACCTTTTCCCCCCAAATAATGTTTTTTTTCTGTTATAGATTGGAGTTGGTGTTCTGCTTGCTGTTACTTGTCGCCCTGTTTTTTACACAATGCGAGCATTTGAATCCAAAGTCAAATTACCTGTCTGTCTGTACCTGTAAGCTTGCCGAATAAAGTTGATTCTGATTCTGATAACTGCTAGAACTGTAGAATCACAAAAGCATTTAAACAAAGCCTGTCTAAAAACAGGAAGTATGCTCAAAACAATATTTAATCAATTAATAATTGAACTCCTTATGTATTTACTTAAGTCATTTTGCTCTTGTATTAAAATGTTTTTTTTTATTTATTTTTTTATCTGAAACTTGTGTGACAGGTGTGGGAAAAAAAGTAAAAACTGAAAAAAATATTAGTTAATGGGCACAATCTTTTTTAATGTGTTGCGATGGCAACCAGAAAACCAGTTGGCGGACACCAGGGGTAACAGAAGCTGTCAAGCTGAAGAAAGAGGCCTTTAGAACTTGGTAGTCCTTGGGGACACGTGAAGCACTTGACATGTACCAGGCAGCCAGAAGAAGAACTGTCGGAGCAGGGAATCGAACCAGCAAAACTGCCAGTTACAGGATGAACTCCCTAACTCTTGTGCCACTGCTGTCATGTAAAAGTGACTCAGAAGAGGACAACAGGGACTATGCCAAGCTATGTATGCTTTGGGATAGGAACAGTGGACCCAAATTGAGGAAATCATTGGGTTGTGGAAGAAACTGACACTACACTGAGGTTCTCCTTAATCCGGTCGCCAGGTCCTTCATGGAGGAGGCAGAGAAGAATCAGGAGAATGCAATTTCATACTGTGGCAGACGTTGATGAAGTAGTTCAAAACTTCCTGGTAGCAGGGAGACTAATGTGGCTGAGATTCGGCCAAAGTTTCGAAAGACTCTGGACATTGTAGGCCTGTCATGGTTGACACACCCTCTTCACTGCACATGTAGGACTGGAACACAGCTGGAGTGGCAAACGGGCGTGGTGGTCCCAGTTTTTCAGAAACAGGACCGTATAGTGTGTTCAAGTTTAAGAGGAATCCCACTTCTCAGCCTCCATGGGAAAGCTTAGTCTGGGCCGGGGTGTTGGAAAGGAGGCTCTGACTGATTGCTGAACCTCAGATCCATGAGGAGCAATGTGGCTTTCATTCTGCCCATGAAACAGTGGACCCGATATTATCCCTTGCAGAATAACTGAGGGGGGTAAAGGAGTATGCTCTTCTACTTTAAATGGGTTCTATAGATCTAGACAGGGCCTATGACCATGTCGCCTGAGGTATTTGTGGGGGATTCTGTGGGGGAATAGGACATCTGCAAGAGCTGCGTTCACATTCTCGGTACAAAGTCAAGCCTGTTCCCGAGCATGCTGGACTCCGCAAGGGCTGCTGCTTGTCAAGATCCTGTTTGTTGGCCGTGCTCCGATGGCGCAGGGGTAGTGCGCACGACCCATATACGGAGGCCTTAGTCCTCGACATGGCTGATCCAGGTTCGATTCGGGTTCGATTTCAGCCTGAGGTCCTGAGTGCCACATGTCTTCCCCCTCTCTCAAACCCCCTTTCCTGTCAGTCTACTGTATGAAAAAAAATAGCTACTAGGGCTGTAAAAACCCAGAAAAAGAGTATTAAAAAAGTTCCTGTTTCTTCTGTTAATGGACAGGGTCTCAAGGCATAGTTGTGAAGAGGAGGGTGTCTGGTTTAGGAACCTCAAGATCTCATCTTTGCTTTTTATGGATGATGTGGTTCTGTTGGCTTCTTCAGGCCGACATGCAATGGAGTCACGCTCTGCTGAGTGTGAAATGGCTGGGATGAAATCCAGTTCCTCTAACTCTTAAGCAGAAAAAGGTTGGGGTCAGTTTCTACCTCAAGCCGAAGAGTTTTTTTTTTCTTAAACAAGCCGAAGAGTTTAAGTATATGATGTCTTTTTCACAAGTGATGGTAGGAGAGAATGAAAGATGGACTGAGGGATTGGGATATTTCTGCAGTAATGTGGGGGCTTTGCTGGTCTGTCATAGTGAAGATTGAGCTGAGCCAAAAAGCAAAGCTCTTGATTAACCGGTCTATCTACATTCCAACCCTCACCTAAACCTCACCACCATCCATACCTCACCTATGAGGTATGGATTGTGAAAAAAGAACAAGACCCCAGATACAAGCAGCCGATATGAACTTTCCCCCGAGGTTGGCTGAGCACAGCCTTAGAGACGGGGTGAACTTTGTTATGTGGGGGGAGCTCAAAGTAGAGCAGTTGATTCTCTACATCTAACGGAGTCATTTGAGGGGGTTTTGCGCATCTGATCAGAACGCCCCCTGGGTGCCTCCTTAAGACAATGGATGGATGTGTTGTATTTATGTCGTATAGCCACATTCATCTGTTTGAGCCGCATTAGCTTTGACAGAAGAATAATAAATGCAGTTTAAAGATGGAGAGTAATGTGTGCCACCATGCAAAGTGGTACTCTCAATTTATTACTATGGAAGGCACCATAAACACAAACAACACACTTTTTCCAGTCATCATTATCTTCCAAGCTCAACTGCTTGCAGGTGCTGTGAGTGAACTGTGGAAAAGGCAGAGCCGTTCAGTAATCTCTCTGGCAACTATCCATTTTCTGTGTGTGTTTCTGTTGTATTTACATTGTTGTATCTTTATTCGTGCATGTGTGTCTGCCTTTCCTGAGCAGCCATGGGGGACGAATGTAACAGCTCTAAACTGATTGTGAGCTAATCCATCGTGATGGACAGAAAGAAAAATGCAAGGAACGGAGAACAAGGAACACTGCACAAGAAATGAGATTGACAAGAAAAGGGAAAGACAACAATAATTGTGAAGGAAGACTTGACGTCACCCATATGGCTTATCTTTTTTCTTCTATTATCTGAAAGTGGAACAGTTTGATAGGAAAGGAGCCTGGCTCATGTCTATTTTGCTTGTCAGATTCAACTCTTTCCCTGCTTAGCCGTCCATCTCTTTGTCTAATTTTCTTTCAGCTTTTCTGATCTCTGTTCTGTGTTTCTTCCTGAATCTTTCCCCTGAAGGGCAAGTCCGTATGAGGGACTGCAGAAAAATCTAACTATGCTACACATGAGATGAAAGAAAAGGAGAGAAAATGCAATGGAGCATAAAGAAACTTGAATTAGGAGTTAAAGACAGTCAATCAGGATCAGCCATACTGTAAAATAAATTAAACATGCTATAATGCGGACTTAACGCTGTTTGACCATTAAGTTGAACAGACTCAGGCTGCTTCTAACTGACAGTCATCAAAGAACAAATATACATAAAGAACTAAAGATATGCATGACTTTAGATGAACCACATGTGAACTATGACTGTTTGCTGATATCCAGAACTAAGGAGAGGGTGAGTATAATTGACCAGTTCTACCCATTTGGAGAGGTTAATTGAGACGTTCCTTTTGATGAAGATGGGGGAGTTTCAATTAATGTTGTGAAGGTTGCTGGGGGAGACAAATCCACAGGAACACCAACTCCATTAAAGGTGTAATTATAAGCAGCATTCAGGTGCAACACTCAGGTTGGCCTCTAATAGACATCATTAAGCTAAACAGCTGCAATTGCAAGGTGAAACACATAAACAGACTCTCTATGAAATCTATAACTTTGTAAAATATTTGTGTTTTCTGGCTACTTCTAATTACGAATACAAACAAAGAAGTCCACCAGAGTCTAAAACCGCAATCTCATGTTTGTTATAAATCAGAGAGAGCTGGATGTGAAAGGACACCTTGTTTGATCAGAATATGTTCCGTACAGAAAACAGATCACTTTTCTTGAACTTTTCACATTACAAAATTTGATCACATTATTGCACTGTATAACTATAAAGGGAATTAAATAGCTAGTTTTTTTTCCAGAATAATTTTCTAAGGGCTGCATGTGCTATTAGTAAAACATAAAGCTATATGCAACTTTTAAGATGCTTTTTCTCAATCAATTTCAGGTACTGCTCACACACTAAAATAGTACACAGAAAAATATCAATGATATAAATAAATTATCTATGTTTTCAACTAGCTTGGACTGGGGCACGTTCTTTCTAGTTTTATATTTGGTACTCCTGCCCCAGACCCATGTGACCAGTGGAAAGACATGCTTCTCTGTGGTTTGTAGTGAAAGGTTTTGTTCTCGTTGCAGTTTTCTCTTCTGTGCAAATAAAACAATCCATAGGAAAAAGGTACAAGCTAACCATCTTACCAATAGTTTGTTTATCAAACTACAGTTTGTTTACCAAAATAAACATAATTTGACATTTTACTTTTTTAACTCAGTAAAACCTAGAGCTCGTTCAGCAAAGTAAATTAATTATAGATGCAAAATGCCATTAATTAAAACCATAAAATTTTGGTTGTATGCAAAAGTTGCTTGTCCTTCTGGAGGATAACCCTCCACTTAGTCTTTAGTCATGTCTAGCCTCTGACAGCGTCACAATGGTTCACTGTGGATGCTTTGTTCAGGGTCATCTGTAGTGTTATGTTTCCACCAAAAAGTTTATGATGGCCATCTCTTGCTAGGTTTGCTGTTTTGCCATCTCGCCATGGATGATGCTCATAATAATTGCCACCGTGAGGTTACATGGAGCAGAGATAACGAAGGTGAAGGATTTTAAGTAATTAGGGTTAACCGTCCAGACCAGATACAAAAGTGGAAAAGAGGTGAAGAAACGCGTCCAAGCAGGTTGGAACGGGTGGAAAAAAGTGTCATGTGTGTTGGGTAATAAAAGAGCATCAGCAAAAAATGAAAGAAAGATGTACAAGATGGTGGTGAGACCAGTGATGTATGTTTCAAAGATAGTGCCACTGAGGAAGAGACAGGAGGTAGAGCTGGTAGTAGCAGAGGAGGTCCTCTTTGGGAGGAAAGAGGATGGATAGGATTAGGAATGAGTATATCAGAGAGACGCCTCATGTTAGAGGTATTGGAGATAAAGCCAAAAATGCAAGACTGAGATGGTTTGGACATGTACGAAGAGCAAAACTTAATACATCGACAGAAGGATGCTGAGGCTGGAACTGCCAATCAGGATGGCTAGAGGAAAACCAAACAGGAGCTTTATGGATGGAGTTAAAAAGGACTTCCAGTTGGTATCAGAGAAGAATATGTAGAAGATAGGCTATATGGAGACAGATGATGATGTAGCGATCCCTGAAAGGGAAAAACTAAAAAAAGACAAAGAGGATGATGCTAATAACAACTAGTAAAGAGACTCATTAGGTGAAGGCAGATTGTTGCACCAGATGTTATTTAGGAGTATAATAAAACTGTAGCATTTTGACCCCACATTATAATCATGCATTACTTGTTTTGGAGAAAATCACAATCAAATACATTTTAATTTGTATAGTATTTTGAAATTTCAGTGTACACGTCTTATATGGCCAACATAAACATGTGGATGTGTGTCAAAGCATTAATGCAAGACATTGTTTGGGAGCCTTATATTAGGCTGTAAAGGTTATAAATATCCCTAGAGAGGATCTATCTACTCCACGGGGCATGGATTGACAGATTTGTGGAATGGTATGATATTCAAGACCATTGTTTTATTCCTCAGAGGTAGTCAACCGAAAAACATCACTTTAACTGCCAGGTGTGAAATAATCTAGGAGGTCTCACAGGAACCCAAAGTAACTTTACCCTCTAAGGGACTCTAGGTCACTCTCACACCGAGCATTACTTATGTTTATGAGTTTGCCATCTGGAGAAGACTAAGTATAGCTACAGGAGAAAGATGCTTCAAAAAAGAAAACAAAACACGGCTATTGGTGCAATTTCTGGAAGTGACTGAACGTTGTTTTGCATTGAATAAAAAATGTCTACAGATGAGACAAATACAAAAAAAACCCACCTCACTTCAGTTTTCTTTTTTAATTTCCTGAAATGTATGGTAGTAGTATGATTTGATTTGTTTTTGTTTTTTTGGTATTTGTGTATTTATGACCTCCAGACCAGAATGACCAGAATTAGCCAAACCTTAAGAAAAAAATTACATAATTCTATAAATTGAACTTTAAACAAATAACTGAAGACAAAAAATTCTGATAAAAATAGAATTGCATATTTTTGTACCTTTGTTTGGTTTGTTTAATTGGACATGGGACAAATGTAAAAACTACATAGTTATATATGCTAAAGTTCATTAGTAAAATTGTGCAACACAGTACAATGCAGCAATCACCCAAGTAAATATAGTAAACGATATTAGAAAATATATTAACAATGAACAAGCAGGTCCATGAAGTATTTTTCTGATTAAATATCTTTTTTCTGATTAAATCTCATTTAAGTTCAGTATAGCATAAACATATCTGCTGTTGTTGAAGTGCAGATTACCTCTACCATAAATTAACTCAGCAGCACAGATACAAGAGTATTGTTTTAAAAATGCAAGTAAAAGTTCTTTTTGTAAACTGCAACAAGTGTCAAAGGTTATTTCTTAAGAGAATGCAAGCACATTGAAACTCCTGCAACTGGTAGAAAACAAATACATATTTTTATCACTTTGCCCTTAGGACAAATACTTCAGAAACGACACTGAAATTAAATCAGCCTTATTTTATAAATTGAAAATCTTACAGATCATCACCAGTACAACCACTCCCTGTGCAGCAGTGGAAGGTGTGAGGTGGAAGCCTGCTGAAGGAAATGTAAGAATTTGTCTCAAGAAACTAAGCCAATAAGTATGCTCGACTATGAAGGCTAAACTGTCCGCAAAGAGTCCACGGGGCTCACAATACAGTATGCGCACAGCAGTAGTAGCAGTAGTACATCCAAGTGTGCGGGAGCCTTTAATGTTTCTCCCAAGCTGAGTCGTCGCTCCTCTACTTTCAGCTCAGAGTCACGTGCATTCACATACAGGTAAACTCACACTCCCGCCAGGAGAAAGAGAGCGCGTGCGCATTTGCAACGTACTTTTACCTGCCTGGTAAACATATCTGCGTTTTGTAAATGCACCCAATTTCTGAGGATGGCTGCACTAACGGCTGCCACAGAGTCGGGACCACTGAGCGTGTACTAGCTATGCAGACATCAACGAAGTTTGTTCTGTTGGGGGAACATATGGCGTGCATTAAAGCAATAAATGCTTAAATGACCAAGTAGTCATCCCCGACAGAATTTGTATCAGAGTGCAGGATCCAGCATTAATATATTCCATCAATATAGCAAGTTCTGAAAAAGTAAATGCCTCTAGGGTCATTTTCAGATGTCCTAAAAAAATACAATTTGCTCTGATTGTTGCACATCACCAGAAGTCTGTCCATTGGAAACAAAACTTTGGCTTCCTGAGTCCATCAATGAAAACAGATGGCGGCATTATTCTTTGAAAATGCATTTTGTTTTGTCAGATAAATCCCATGAATGTAACAGAAACATATCACAAATTTAATACAATTAAAATTGAACAAAGTTATGCTCAAAATTATTCTAAACTGAATGAAAATCTCTTTAGATCTGCCAATCAGAAGTAGGAAGGAAGAGAGGAAGGCAGCGTTCAAAAATATGTATAAAGATACATGATAGAGACAGAAAGATGGATAAGTAAGAGAAGGATGGAGGGAGACAGAGGCTAGCTTCTTTTAAAACCAAATTGAAAACACATTGCTCAAAAAGGCTGTTGGTGTTCCTTGTTACATTACTTTTTGTTTTCTTTGATCTTTTTGGCTGTTTTTACGATTTTATTATTATGATCTAAAGTGCTTGTAAAAACTCAATAAATGGAATTAATAAAATGGAGCATAAAACATGTCCCTTGAAGTTGCTTGTTTCTTACCTCTCATGAGACAATGATTACAACAACATCCACATGCCTTTATTGTAAAGTACTGATCTCGTACCAATGCAGGACAATTATTCCAAGAAAAATAAATAAATAAAATACAATGGGCAACTTTGCACCACCATTTTAAAACTACAAAAGTTTTCTGTTATATAGTTCCTGTGATTTTCATTCCTTTTTATGAAACATAATACTCAAAGCTTATTCCAGCTGGATTTAGCATAGTATAGTGCTCCACTTCCCTAACCTGTGCTGCTAGGTCTTCATCAGGTATTCACATTGCAAAGTGAGGTGAACACCTTGCAAATGTTACTCTGGCTTTTTGGACATCTATTCTGGCTCTTGACAGACAGTCATGGCTTGGACACTAGAGGAATGCCAACTATTGCTTCTTAAGGGAATGGTATCCTGAGATAAAACTGGCAACTAGTTAAGGATAGCCATAAATACACATGCAAATCAACGTATCAGTCTTAAATAATGTAGCAATACACAGTTACTGTAACTTTGTACAGTAACTGTATGAAGAGCAATTCAATGTAATGATCAGACATAGCCCTTTCCCTAATAGTGTGCTGGTCCCTCTTTTGATGAAGAAACAGTTCTGTTGAAGAAAGCACTAGACTGAACCCCTGAGTGCTGTGGTATCTGGGACCACGGTGTTATTAGCAGCTCCTTTAGGTCCTGTAAGCTGCCAGGTGGGACACGTCTTTCATATGCTTAATAGGAATAATTTCAGAAAAACTTGGCAGCCGAGTCAACAACCGAAACTCGTTTTAGTGATCCTGAAACCATTCTAGAACAATTTTAGCTTTATGGCAGAACTCATTATTCTGCTGGAAGAGACGACAGCCATCAAGGAAAACATATTCCTGGAAGGGTGCACATTGTAATGAACAATGCTTAGGTGGTTGTCATGTGTAAGAGTAGCATCAAGATAGTTGGCAGCACCTAAGGTCTCCTGCCAGAACCTTGTGCGAAGCATCGCAATGTCTGCTGACTATTTTTCTTCCGATAGTTCCTCCTGATTCAATCCCCATGTGTTCAACAGGCGTTAAAAGCTTCAGGGGGGAAACTGTATTTTCCACAGAAGCATGCCAGATGTTCATTCAGGCTGCTACAACAGGGAGTGAGACATCAGCAGATAACAGGAAGCTGAACGGATTACAGCAAAGTTACTCTCTTTTATCCCTTTGCAGAAACCGATTCCGTTTGCCATGGAACATGCTATATTAGGAAATATTGGCAGTCTTGGAAATCTCAGAACTATGATAAGGGTCTGCTTATTTCATAGGGAATACAAATACAGACAGCTGTTAGTAAAGGTGCAAAGGATAATCGTGCTATTTGCAAAGATGAGACACTAAAGACTCTTATCTGTTTGTCTTCTTGCAAATTATTAGGTGACATCATGTTAAACTGCCAAGGTGTGTGACGGAGATTGCTTTAACCCACACACAGTGAGACAGTAACCCTTGCTCCTAATTTATAAATGAATGGTTGATTGTGACAAAAAGGCTACCTAAGGCTCCTGTATAGTTACAAATGAATCAATGACTGAGGATTTTAAGTCTGACACCTAAATGAGAACTGATGCTTTTTTAGGCAGGGAAAGAAAATAGAAGAAAATAGTAATTGTGTTATAGTCTGTTATTTAAAGGAGTAAAGAAAACAAATCTAATTAATTTTATTTGAGTTTCATTAATGGACAACTAGACACCTATGTTCTAAAACCTGTAATATTTTAGTTTTTGGTTTTTCAGAGGCAATGTTGTAACTTTGAGCTGTTAGTTTGAAATATATATGTGTATATATATATATATATATATATATATATATATATATATATATATATATATATATAAATGGCAATTTTATTTTATTTATAGGATAAAATCAGTGGGTCAGAATAGTAAAAAAATAGGTGATAAGAAATCAGACACAAAATCTCCAACTGGCGCATTTCTAACAATACATATTACTACATTTTGTGATATTGCTTTGTGGATGTATCATTAACAATTGGAGATCCATTAGGATAAAAGTAAAAGGATTTTGCTGTACATTTCAAAATTTCCGTACTAACACTATTATAATATTATTTCCTTGAGTTTAGTATATGGTTTCTGATTGAAAATGCACACATTGTGCGGCTTCAACACAGATTAAAGATTAGATAACATGCAGAGATGACCTGTGTCTTGCAAGAGATTGCACATATTTTCACATTACACACATATCAGTCGTATTTGCTTTTAAAATGATCAATATACTGTTGCAGTAGGGAAAAATTAACCAGGACACAGACTAGCAATTGATACCATCAAACACTGCTCTATATTTCCTGGCCTTCATTGATCTTCTGGCACTAATATGCTATTTGGTAGCAGAAGCTACAGTAACATGAGCCAGGGATATGCTCCACCCAGGTTCTATCCAGAATCAGTAATGAGTGCAGCAGCGCAGTTTTCAAATACTGGCCTGGGGTGAGTATAGTGCAATAAATATGCAATCCTTTATTGATAGACAAAGCTAATGACCGTGTCAGTATAACTAACCCAGGGACAGCTCTGACATCATGGAGCTCAACAAATTGACTCTGGGAGCATAGGCACTGAAGTTACCATAAAACAGCTTCAGAACTATATACCGAGAGTGTTTTCTGACAATTTATCAATAGTAATTTGATAGAACAGGCGCGCGTAAGGTGATATCAGTACAACCGAAACAATATCACAGAATACAGATAAATAAGTTCGGTCCATCCTTTGTTTATACAAATATAGCCAAAGCTGGAGTTACTAACAATAAATCAGAAAAAATATTGACAGTGCAAATTGCCCTAATGCACCAATAAACTAACAGCTGTAATATTTTTCTTGTTTTATGTCAGTTAAGTTGATCAAACATACTTACTATCTATCTGCTAGATGAATGAGAGAGAGTTATTCCATATTTCTTCTTTTTTTTTACTTTCTTCAAATGCATAGGTTTACATACATTTCCTCAGTACTTTTTCGAATTGCCTTCATGACTGTGGTGAGATGTTTTAGTTATCCTTTATCAAGTTTATCACAATAGTTTGCTGGAATCCCCCCTGACATAACTGTTATTACTGTGCCAAGTTTGTAGCAGGCCTTGCTCACACACACCTTTTCAACTCTGTTCATGTATTTTCTATGAGACTGAGATAAGCATTTTGTGAAAGGTGCCCAAAAACGTTGACTTTCTTGTCCTTACACCACTTTGTGGTGAATTTTACTGTATGCTTAAAATAATATTTTCACATGCAAACTTCTAAATTTCAAGAAACAAGCCAAAGCGTTCTCTATTCCATTATTCTGCCAATGATCAAAAAGAAAATACCTGGTAATGCTAACTCACCAACCGCAGGAAAGGTTTGGTCTTTTTTAATAAATAGTAAGAAAACATTTGGCCTTTTTAAATCATAGTTTATTGGTTCTATTTATTTATCTATTTTGTCTCATCTACTTTGTTTTTAACCTGTTTTTATGCTTTTTTCATCTTCTTCATGCGTGTTTTGTTTCTATATTTTTATTTTATTTAGCACCATGGCCACCAATACTGTCGATGTCATGAAGGCAATAAAAATAAATGAGTGATTGATTGAGGACAGATTTATTTTTAAGTAGAGTCTATTGCTGTACAGTAAACCCTGACCTCTAGTACGCTGCACCCCCCAAAATTGTTATCACCAGCTGCAGCTGTTCATTAATTTAATATTTAGTCAATCTTTACACGGAACATTTGATGAATAAAAAAGTTATATCGAATCACTTTGATAAATCATTTCAACATAAATGAAACAGACGGACATTCAATCCAATCACTGTTCTGCCAGAACAAAACAATCCCCATATATTCCTAAACAAAGTCACACCTTTAACATGGTTAATGCTTTGTTTTAATAAAATAATAATAATAAAATAACACAGTTACTGCTCAAATGGGCATGCAATTTTCAACATATGTCACGATTGGATTGAATTGTATTCAGATTAAAAAACAAAAAGTAATCGGATTGTACCATTTATATGAGCACGAAATCAATTAATCTGATCATGATTTGCCTTTAATGCACCTGGATTTTTTTCAGAATAGAACCACTGACAAGCACAGATATCAAATTACCCTAAAAAATAAAAAAAGCACAGAAGAAGAAGCACTTCTGTCTTTGCTGAACAACAAAAAATAGCAAACAAAGTAATAGTGCATGAGTTGGTCTGTCTTGTGAGCGCCCAGGCAGGACTTGCAACAGGTTCTAATTACGGTTGAGATGTTACTGAATGACTAATAATTTTGAGGTCTTTTAATGTTTCTAATAGAAAGGATGTATGAAGAGAACACCCAGTTTTGCTTCCTGGCAGCATCTAAGCGGAAATACGTCACAATGACGTTGGGCACAAATGCGTACTCAGGTCACATTCAGAATAACTTGATCCTGACAAGTGTTTCCATGCATGTCGATCAGATTGTCAATCAGCATAAACCACCCCTCTCATTCAGAATACAATTTGATTTTGATTGAGCTTAATCTGATCACAATATCCCGATTGGCTTGTTTATTCCGATCTTTCCTTTATTCCAATTACTTATGTGCAGGTAAACATTAATTGGAACTTACAGGGGATGAAATCTTCTGGTAAATACTTTCTTTTTACATGAAGGAAGAAAATTTGATTTCTTCATTCTCTTGCTGAGCGACACCTGTTCTTGTTTGTGCACACTTCCCTATTCAAAGTTATGACAAAAAATATATATTTTCATAAACATGAATGGTAGTGGAGATAATTGTAAGTATGTTTCATTCTGTTCATCATTGGCTGGGAAGGATTGGCAAATTTTCAGTTGGATGTTTATCATTAGAAGAAAAATCTACAACCATAAGAAAGCGAACAAAAAAATTATCCTTTCCAGATATACTTTGTTGCAGAACTTCTAGCTGTAAATACAGCACATTCAAGGTGTCATTCCTTTAGGTTTAGTAATGATGTGTGAAAGACATCATTCTGGTCAAAAAAGGTAAAAAAAAAATAGAGCTTTCTGACATACCTGCAAATCCCTTTTTGTGACGGAAAACTAACACAGACAGCCACCTGTAATGCACTGTCTGCATTGGTGAGACAAAGGAGTGGAAGCATCAAGATGAGGGTATGTTTTTGTTTAGCATGGACGGGGAAGCTGGTGAAAGTTGAAGGGAATATGGATGGAGCTAAATGCAGGGGAAAATCCTGGAGGCTGCCAAAAACTTGAGACGGGGGCAGAGATTCACTTATCAGGACAAAAAGCCTAAACATACAGCCAGTGCTCCAATTATTTGGCTGAAATCAAGGCTTTTTCATATATTAGAATGGCCCAGTCAAAGTTCAGATCTTATTCGACAAGGACACTGAATATCGGGTCATTATCTATAAGCCTTAGTCATCAAAATTACAACCAATCTTAGAATATTTTATTATATGTGGAGTTAATCTATATAAGTTTCACTTTTTGAAATGTGACAAAAAAAAACATAAATCTATAAAATCCCATTACAAGACCTTTTTTCAAGGTTACATGTGTACCATGTGGTAAATAGTCATACTTTACCTGCTTTTACCTACTTAGTGTAACTAATAGACATGGGAGCATATGGTGAAAACCTCTGCATTTACTAAGAGAGCATGCTGTCTCTTTGAGTGTCACAAAATAGTACATCAAGATTATCCTCGGAATTTATTGTGAATACTATGACAATTCCAAAGGATTTCTTAAATAGAAAATTTGGTTGACGATTACATTGTGGCTTTGACCTCTACACTTTCTAAATCAATATCACATTTGACTAGTTAGATGATCCCTAATTACCCTTGATAATCGACAACCAATTTTAGAAGCCAATATGCTTCAGTTTACATAGAGGGGTGGTTAGGTTGTGATAGACTAAAATAAAAAGGGGTCATGAAAATGTGGGTTAAGTGTAATCAATATTATCACAAAGTTCAGCAATAGTACCACATTACGTGCTCTACTGATAGTGTGCAGTCCTACTGTTTCTATATAAAAAAGTGCCAAGAACTGATACAATCTCAAAAGATTCTTGCTGCGATCCAACTGTGCTAAACTTGCCAATGTGGTGCAGCAGACTGCACCAATCCGTCCCAAACTGTTTTGACTTTTTTAATGTTTTTTTTTTCTTTCTTAAGGCAGTTTTCTCTGTGTGAAGTGAGAAGGGCAGGGACATGTGTGCACAACTGTGAGTAATAACTGCACACTTATATAGAGCAAAACATATCAACATAAATCAGTATTCTATAAAACCATGTCGACTATATTCCAGTTAATATATCAAGTATTTCCTGGCAAGGTGATCTTTCCTTGCGCTTTGGCTCTCAAGGTTATTGGTGAAACGATTGTTAAGAGAAGTAAAAATTCTGACCTTAGGATGCCCTTGTATGTAATATTTCTCTCTATACAATGATTTACATTTAGTATTTGATCACAGATAAGTTCCATCTAACCACTGACCCTTTAGAGTCAAGGTCTTACTATAGGCTGGGAATTTCATGAGCTGTGCATCTGTGAAAAGGCAGTTTATTGACCATAAGTCCTTCTCATTTCTAAGGGTTTGCTGTTGCATGTCTAAATTGGATGTTGGAGCAGTATATAAGGTCAGTAATTCTAAATGCTATTTGAATAACAGTCGTGTTTCCTAACATTTACAAAAAACTATATTATATACTTCAACCAATAATAATAAAAAAAAACAGTTAAAACAACTACCACTGACCCATGTGAGGTGCACAGAAAATAGCGAGGCAAAATGGAATTAAAAAAGTTTTCATGTGTGCACTTACTTTAGCCATCTAATACTTCATCTCTTAATTCAGTCCTGAAACACTTTGTGTATCTGTATCATATTTAAAAAGCACAGAGGCTTGATGGAGAAAAAGAGGAGGGCAAAGATGATTCACTGCTAATTATGAATGCAATTAAAGATAAAGCTAAAGATGCCACAATATTACTTGTGAAATGAAATCTGTCTTTTAAAATTCTAATTGCTGTTGAGCTGTGATTTCATGGTACCTAGTACAGACCAAACTTCAAATCTAAGGTTGTGTATGCAACAAATCTCTAACATTGATACAGAGTTTATATATGCTATTGATGTTAAAGACACTTATTTTGGAGTAACAAAGAAAGCATATCTTGAGTTGTCCTGTGGCATTAACAGAGTTAGCTGTCTAACCCTTGGCACTTTTAAATGGTCAATATGACATATTTCTGTATACAAAGACCAGATGACAATGTGACAGACAAAATAAAAATGTTTGTTATTGTTACCATTATAAAATCAGAGCTTCTTATTTGTGCTAAAATACAGGGATATGTCCTCATTTTTTAATATTATGGACTACATTTGATCATTTCTTGTTCAAAATCAAAAATACTTTTTGTCAAACCGTACCTAGAATGAATAGAGATTCAGGAAATATTTTTTTTATATGTGTTAAGACACAAATAGGAGGCCTTTGCAATTTGCAATTTCTTCAAATTAGGAACATGATTGCAACATAATTTGGATTCAACAGGGTGTCACAAGTATTGCTCAAATATTTTGGTCCATATAAACAAGATACAGATAACATCAAGCTGTTGCTGCAGATCTCTCAGCTGAACATCCACAGCATCTTCCATGACAAGACTCCCCAAATGTGCTCCCCTAAAATATCACGACCACCAGCTGCCTCATCCATTGCCACAAGGAGGGATGGATCTATGCTATCATGTTATCGTGCCATCTTCTGAGACTCACTGATTCAAGCACTGTTTTTTGTTCTTCTCCAACGTGAATGAGCTTGTATGAATTGTATTCGCATTTTCCTTACTTAGCTCACAGGAGTGGCTCTGGTGTGGTCTTCTGCTGCTGTAGCCAATGCCCTTCAAGTTTTAAAACTGTCAGATGATACTCTGGACACCTTGGTTGTAATGAGTTGTATTTTAGCTACTGCTAACTTTCTGTCATCTCAAACCAGTCTGCCTATTGTTCTCTAACAACTGGAGTTTGGCATATGATTGTTTTGAATTCTTAGAAACTTCAGTGGTCTAAACTTTGGATCAAATAGGATTCTATGTAAATGTCTAATACTGATCTGTGCAATGCACATAAACATAAATGAAAGCTTTGAAACTGTGTGTGTATTTTTGTTTGTGTAATATTTATGTGTGTAGACATTGATGCGATGCTTAATGCTTTCAAAATATGCAAAGTGTTATTTCACAGCATTGCACCGATTGTCCTTATGTTGCTATATCCATACCTAGACTGCAATGGCTGTAATGTATTACAAACAATTGCATATCCTTGTGCATAGGTTTTCCACGCTGAATCATTTTGCTGTTGAAAGAATTATCAATTTCCAAATGTTTTGTTTTTTTGTTTTTTCTTACAGCGCGTTTTCTACAACAGCACTGTGTTTTGTTGCATATCATCTCATTGTGTTGTCAGCAGGCAGGTGCATAAAGGCTTGAAGGATTACACTCTAATCCTCAGAGGACATCCCAGAAGTGGGCATCCAGGACACAGAGCTTTGGACTAATCTGGTTATACCACTATTGTTTGTGTCAGAGTTGTTAAGTGTTGCAAGCTTGGAAAGGTATTAGTGACATCACCCCTAGCTGTCCAATGTTCATAGAAATGTGATGTGGCATGTTGTTTGAAGTAAGCAAGCCTTGTGTTGTGTAATTGTGACAACATGGCAAAAAGGCAAGGGTAAATACTCACACAAGATGTAAATCATCCATATATAGATTCTGAGGGTAGAGTTACATTACACACATATACATGTATACTCAAAGACGCACAGAACCACACATAGCTTCATCCAGCAGTAACTAATTAATTGGATGAAAAAGCAAGCTATATTGATTTTCCAATGACACGGACTCAGGCTTTCAAGATCACAGCGCAGCCAGAGTTGTGAGAGGATGTGTGTGTACTCAGATCGTGTGTTGCCGTATGTGTTTATGTCCAGCGCTTTTCATGTTGGTTATCTGGGACAACCACCTTTTAATGTCCATGTTTAGGCTCCTGGAAAGCAGCTCCCTTTGGTGCAGTCTGCGTCATGTCCATAAAATGTACCACCATCCCCCCCACCTCTTACTCCTCAAGCACATAGAGGCTTTAGGAATGAGACCATCCTGTTTCCCTGCACATCATCCCACTTTGGGAACTGAAGTGGCTTGGAAGGGGATGGGGTGTCTTGCCAGTGAGGTATGTTAATGGTGCTATATGACGCTCATTTTAAATATGGCTCCTTCTTATCATTCTAGGCCTGCAAAGTGATGTCAGACAAAGTAAAAAGAAAATACAATGAAGAAGTGCCAAGAGCAAATCTTTAATCAGAATTATTTAGCACCAATGTGCGGCAAGGTTATCTTTAGAGGAACGATATGTAAATTCAGATGCCCAAAAAGATGCATTTTATAAGTGATAAGGCCTAATTATAATGCCTTGCAAAAGCATTCATAGCCCTAGATCTTTTCCAAATGTTGTTACAACCACAAATATGAATGGATTTTAACAGGAGTTTGTTCTATAGATCAACACAAAGTACTGTATAATTCTGAAGCAGAAAGAAAATGAAACATTGGCTGTTAAAATCTTTTAAAAATCTTTTAAAAACAAAAAAGTGCAACACGCATTTGTACAAAGACCCCTTTACTCTGATTCTCCAAAACAAAATCCAGTGGATCATTTTGCCTTCAGTAGTAACTTGAATCCATATGTGCTTAATTCAATCTCAGTTTAAAGCCAACTGTTCTTAGCATGCCTCAGAAGTTGATTCCAGAGCAGTAGTGGGATAAAGTTGTCGCCAAGTTTTAAGCAGGGTCAGGTGTTCAAGCCATAATCTTAAAATGGAAAGCATATGGCCTAACAGGGAGTGCACAGTATTGGAAAAAAATACACTGGTGATATTGTTGAAAAGTATTGTGAATACAATATCAGTTGTTATCTCCCTCATTCATTTCAGCTTTTTCCTTCCAACTCACTCAGTGTCTTTTGCACCTTGGACATTATCATCTGTGTCAGGTATTGGCATCTAATGCTGTGGACCCCATACAACATGCTGCATATCGCATTGGCATTCAAATTGTGAGATTATCACTCTTGGAATTTAATTATTTAATTCCAAAGAGTCATTTGCATTGTTAGTACAGTATCATGTTATATTATTAATACACATGATGATTTTTTGCTGATGGGATATATTTGCAATGGTGCAAACCAACCAAAGCATGGCCGTCCAGTTAAGCCAAAAAGGCAAGGGGTTGTCAGATATTTCCAATTTTTATTTGTAAAACACGTTGAAAGCAAAATACAAACCTGTCAATGTGACTGTAATGTGAAAAAATATGAAACATGTGAAAGTGTGCGCATACTTTTGCAAGGCAAAGGAAAAAATAGATTGAGCTTAAATTTCAGGACTGGCTACTCGAACTGTTTTAAGCACATGGTGTAAGTTTGAAAGTAACACATTACAGTTCCAGAGTACCTTTTTATTTACAAAATCTACAAAATGTAGAAATGTGAGCACATTTTAACCAGCTTGGAAAGAGTTTGGATTTAAGTATTCTTACTATACCACCTCTGCGGTCAGTGCGAATAAACATTTCCAGTCATGGGTGGCATGTATTTGCTATAATTTTGCCAGTGTAAAAACTGAGCTTCCGCAGAGGCTGTGATGAATATAAACTGGCAGGGTAAAGAAGGCAATAGAAGACAGTGAGGGAAAGAAACCCTTCTTGTGCTAAGCTGTGAGACACAAAGCCCTTAATTACGCTGTAAAGATATCACAGGAATAGCAGTCCGCCTGGCTGTAATGGGATCCAGATGAGGGAATTATACCATTTCCTGACAAAAATGGCTTCAATATGGGGGACAGCACTACCATACTGGCTGCTAATAGAGCATAGTTGAGTTAGAGGGAAATGAAAAAAAAAAACTTGAGGGAAGCAGTCTTGGTGTGAGGTGGTGTATTTGTACATCCACACAAAATGGTGAGTGACAGAAAATAAGTAATTTATCTGATTTAACTTTCTTTTTTATTTGCATTGTTGCAATCCACCTGGAACAGGCCTATTAACCAATGGCCTGTCTAATGATGCATTGAAATGGTCACAATAACTAAACAATAAGTAAATGACCGTTTCACGTAAATATTGAACATTAATGGTACAGAGACATACTTGTTTTGGGGCAATTTTGGTTTAAAGGGCAGATGAAATTTCAGGTTCAAAAGTAAACTGTAGATCAGGTAGAACATTTGCATTAAATTATTTAAAGTCTGTTCTTTGCAAGTGTGGGTTAGCTGGCACTTTATGGGCTAGCTATGCTTTATATAGTACCTTGTAAAAAACTACTACTAATAATAATAATACTTTAAAGGAGAAATAAGCAAAATTTTCATTATTTTATTTTATTTAAAAATAGTGATGTGAAGAACTAAAGGTATCTTTTTTAGATGGAATATGGTATGAAGTGACACACCATCTCTCTGTGTTGTTCATCAGTTTCTTATTTACAAAGCCAGGCCGGCCATGTGTGCATGTACGTCCATGTGAATAGCTGCCACTAAGGGCTTAGCCTCTTCCTGCCCATAAAATGTCACTGTCAGAGCAGTGTAGCATAGGATCAAAATGGCTGAGAGGAGGTCCCGGGGACCAAAACATTCTCTTGCTAACAGCATCATAAAGTTATGAGTTACTTACTTCTTCAATAGACATATTCCTCTGAAAGGTGATACTGTTTTGCTGTGTATTTATCCTTTGCAAAGATGTGATAAGAGGAGGGGTAAGGGGGGTAGAGGTGGAGAAGGAGAGCCGTGGCTTGTCACACATCTTGTTTTGGTCTACAGATAGTGCTCAACAGCCCACCTAGTGGTGACATTCCGCTTATTGCTCCTTTAAAGTATTTAATATTTTCTCACGTTACAACAAACTTTTATATATTTTATCAAGATTTTATATTATGGACCCAAAGAAATGTGTATTGTGAAGTGGAAGGAAACTTTCAAAAATGTTAAAAAAGTAAAAAAAAAATCAAAAACCTAAAGGAGCCATGACATCACTGTACAAACTATTTCATGTAGTTAGATATTGCTGAATATGTAAGTTCTCCAAAAAAATTCATTAAAATTTTGTAGGGGGTGGTTTTGGCAGGCCAGATTTCCCTCCTCAGTAAAAGGGTTGGGTACGGTAATGATATGGCTCCCTATATCGGCTCGAACAGGAGGCAAACACCTCCAAAGCCGCGGTTCAAATCTCTATTATAATCGTGTGGTACTTCCCCATAAATGAACTTCACCCACTCTTCATTCCCTAATCCTTCGAGAGTAGGTGGAAACTTCCATCCGTTTTTGAGCACCCTTGGACATAACAGCTCCCCTTTTTAGTAGCCATTATTTGCTCGAGTGGAGTAGTCAGACATGCTAGCGCGACTCACGCCATTAAAACAGCAGGCCAGAGTATCAGCCCATTCATCACTAGGAAAGGTCAGGTATTGTTAATAAAAAACAGTATCAGTATTCAATGCAAAACTCAACAATCAGCATACACTCGATAGTCTAGGTAGGTGTGTAGCAGACCTCTCAACTTTTATCAAAAGTTAAGAGTTAGATTATGCTAATTTTGGGGGCGGGGCTTGTTTGGGGGTGGGGCTAACTGGACCCTGGAAGAGCCGGTGGAGTCAACTCCATCTCATTTTTATCCCACCAGACATTGAAGTAGAAATGTATTACTTTTGTTAAAAAGAGAAAAAGACGTGTTAATACTTTATTGTTCAGTTAGTGGATTAAAACATAAAAAACACACAATTGTTCAAATAATACTGAATAAAATAAAGTAGTTTTAAGTTATTGACCGAATTATTCCACAGTTACAGATTCATCTATGGGTTTGTTTCATTGTAGATCTATAACCTGATTGGTGAATCAGGCTGTTTCATCAAGCCTGTGCGGCATATGGCATATCCGACAGTTTCCCCTCAGCAGCAACACTGAAGCACACAGAGATTCCCGCTGCGTCTTTACGCACGACCCAGCTGCTGATGTCTCCCTTTTTTCAGCTCAATGCACTTCTAGACTGTTACAGTTTATAACCATTATCATCACCTTTCACAGCGACAGGTTTCTCATCTCGTCGCCGCGCTGACCAGACAAATCTGTATTTGTCTCGTCAGTGCGCTCTGGGCGGTGAGGTGGGCGGATTTTACCCCCGTTGGTGCGCTGCATGCGAGGGATAAGCAGTGGGGAAAATGCATAAATAAAGACTGTAAAGGGCTCCTTTAGAGGACACAGGGGGACTGACGGGTCTGAGATCAAGCCCCTGATGTTACAAGTTCTTTAAAATGACCCTTAAAAGTGTGCACCAAAATTACATGTAACATAATTTTGCGCACCTGAACTAAAGCGCAAGGCAGCACGCCCACCGAAGCGCCACTGATTCTATGTTGTTAAAAACAAAAGAGCATGAAACACAGCTACTAACTCTCCTAGTGACTTTAACTGGCACATTTTGCTACGGATGTGAGGACATTAAACGTAGTGATGCACGTTTTGAATGGTGAGAAAAGCAACTAGGTCCGAGGAAAAGGAGGGGGCGGAGGAGCAAGCGCTGAGGCACAGAAATACGGTGCATGTAGTTAAAAAATGCAGAATTAATAAAAACGAAACTTATAAACAGACTAAGTGGCGTTTTAAACTGCATCTGGTTAGTAGAACTGTTTTATGATCCAGAGTGCAGCCATGCCTGGTTCTGAATGAAGGCAATATCTGGCAGCAGCTCTTCCCTAACCCCCCACCCCCTTTCCTCCTGCGTACGCAGTACAGGACCGTACCGGCTTACTTTCACCACTGGTTAAGACTAAAATTATTCATAACTCTGATCGCTCTGTTAACACGAACTGCAGCAGGAATTACTGATGGCCACAAGCTGTGAAAGAAGCGAAACAGCTCAGCAGAAGGCGGAGTTTTGTCGTCCGCAACCCAGATGGGCTTTGTGATTTTTATGCGTGAGAAATGCTATGTGCTGCGTGTGAGCGTGTGAAGTCAGTGAAATGCGTGTGTCACACGGTCAATGCGTGAGAGTTGAGAGCCCTGGTGTGTAGGTTTTTTAAAAAACAAACAAAAAAAAAAAAGTCTAACTCAGTGAAGCTCACAAAGTAGCAGGCCATCAGAATGTAACAAAGCAAACTGCTAGTTCATAAGGTAATAATAAATACAAAGAATTGGTTGTGGCCACCCTGAGACCAGGAACATGCTGGTTGTTTGAGTTCACACATCATCACTGTTTTAAATCTACGAACCTTTCCAAACTCAAATTTAATTACTTTTTAGCTACTCTTAAATATCATATTTTTCAGGATTTATTGTAAATGTACAGAACCAAATGTCACTAGAAAACAGAGACAACATTCAGTTATTTCAGAAGTATTCCTCCATTAGTAGTATTATTCGATTAAGTTTACAATCAATAAAAAGTGTTGTGTGTGTTTTTATTCAATTTCCTTTTACTCTATTTCTAAATAAAATAAAAAGATAAAAGGATTTGCTTTTAGAAAATACATAATTAGAAAATTAAATCTAAAAAATAGAGTAGCATGAAAAAGCATGAAAAATTTTTTCTCACTCATTTCCAATAGTAAAACTTATCTACTGCAGTACATATAGATCCAGATTCAGTACACATAGAGTGAATTATTACAAGCCTGTATTTCTTATAATTCTATTAATGGCTTACAATAAAAACCCAAAACTCAGTGTCTCAAAAATAGAATATTACAAAATACTAAATTTTTAATGTATAAATGCATAACTCAACAATATTTTATAGATTTTTACACTTCCCCTCTTTTCTATGTGTCATGGTTTAGATTTTAGTCTGGCTTTTTTCCTGTTAGTTTTCAGTTTCTCTTCCTCCTCTCACTCAGCTCACCATCCACTTCCCCAGCTATCAGTCACACCTGTTGGTCACTAATTAGTCAGCACTCACTCCACCTGCCAGCTTTCCTACATAAGCCTCCCTCAGTCTTCTCTTCCCTGCCGGTTCGTCATCAGACTCCGCTCACGTCACGTCTGTCAGCCTGGTTTGCCCCCTGCTTGCTGTTGGAACCCTGCCACCTCTGAGTTTCAACTGCTGGATTTACCTGCCTCATCTGTGCTTCAGCTGCTGGATTTACCTGCCACCTCTCTGCTCCAAGTAAGGCCTGTTTAACTGCTGGATTTACCTGCCACTTCTCTGCTTCTAGTGAGGCCTCTGTTTGCTGCTGGATCCTCCTGCCTCCTCTGTGCCATAAATAGGCCTCTGCTGACTGCTGGATTCTTCTGCCTCCTCTGTGTCTTGAGTAGGCCTCTGCTGGCTGCTGGATTATCCTGCTTTCTCTGAACTTCAAGTAAGGCCTCTGCTAACTGTTGGATTTTCCTGTCACCTCTGAGCTTCTATAGGCCTCTGTTGGCTGCTGGATTATCCTGCTTCCTCTGAGCTTCAAGCCTCTGCTAGCTGCTGGATTATCCTGCCTTCATCTGTGCCTCAAGTGAAGCCTCTGCCAGCTGCTGGATTTTCTGTCTCCTCTGGGCCTCAAGTCAAGCCACTGTTAGCTCCTCTGTGCTTCAGCAGCCCAGCTCTCAAGAACTCTCTCCGGTCCGTCAGCTCCTGCTCACAGCTACACCTCGGTTCCAGTCCTGTCCTGCCTCTCTAATTTCATCATCCATTACTCATCTTCCTGTCAATAAACTCTCAGTAAATAGTCCTGTGTGTGGTTTCCATTCTGGGTTCATCATAGAAAAATCATGACACTATGAAATTATTGTGGTGACTGGAAATAATTCACATTTTCTATTCTCACACAGGTATATCCTCCGTATGTAATGTGCATTGGTGGTGCACCATCTCCAGCCATCACTGTGTGGAAATATTAATCAACTTCCCTTGTTTAAAGGTTCATAAAATAGTGTTTGAATAAACTACACAAAATAACACATTTTAAAAATGGAGTTGTTTTTAGAAGTGAGACATCCACTTTTGTCTTGGCCCTCCCCATGCTGTCCGCTAGCTTAAGCTTTCGGGACCAGCTTGCCTGAATTTGTCCAGAAGATGTCAAGAAATGTATCAATTGCAGTAAAGATGAGTTGAAAGCCAGCATTTACATCCCCATAGGTACGTGAGGTTTAGATTTGAGTAGCAAAAAATAGTTCAAGGCAAAACAACACACCAACGGTGTGTGCTTTTACAATTAAGTGCTGCTCAAGAAGCACTAACGACAAGGGTAAGAAACCTGACAAAAGCAAGTATAACGACAGAACTGGCAGTAAAACAGCGAGAAAGAAAAGAATGAACGTGGGAGGTGAAAGGAGAGTCCAATTCTCCGGGGGGGGCGCTGTAACAGTATTAAGTAAGTGATAAATATTCAGCAGAAGGCATGCAGGCACTCAGGAGACACCTTGACAGCCCAAACAAATACTTAGTGAGCACATTCTAGGAATGGTAGCAACATGTACCGGAATACACAGCAGTCCCCAGTCAATTTTACTGACGGCAGACAACAGGGGTGGAACGGGGGAAGGGAAGACGCAGGTGAAAAATAAGAGGCTGCAGGCCGGCAGGGAAAAGAGGGTAGAGACTGCTGAAACACTGAGAAGGAATTGTTTGTTCAGACTGACAATTTTCAACATTTTCGCCTGTACTTACTTTTCCCATAACACATTTTCCTCCTTCATCTCTTTCTTCCCTCAAATCTCTGCCAATTTTGTTTCAATTCATCTCTCTCTATCACTGCTGCAGCTCAGAAAAGTTCCAGACAGCAGAACTAAACCTTCCTGTAACCTCCTCCTGGGGGGCCATCCATCAGAGGCTGGCCCCGAACGGATTGAGGAGACGAAGGAAGGGTGTGGGGCAGAGAAAAAAACTGCCGAGAGAGGGATGGAGTTGGATGGCAAAGAGTTTTGTGGGTCAGGTGGGAAGGTCAGAACAGTAAGACCAGTTGGAAAAGGGAACGTCTGCAACCAAGGAAATTAGGTAATATGCTGGAGTCAGGTGAAAAATGGCCCTGTTGTTCCGCAGAGACAGCTACATTGCCTTACAACTCGGACCAAAAGCGAAGAGGATTTCTTTCTGTTTTCAAATTATGGAATAGAAAAGGGAATCTCCTGCACATGGTTAAACATGTTTATCAGGCAGATTATCTAAAGTAAAATCCAAATGAATATATATTTTATCATCTTCCCATTGTTCCATCTTGTCTAATTTTTATCCTTTTTAAGATACCTGGCTGCTATACCAACCATTTTTTTTAGGTTGGCAAAAACTTTATTACAAACATAAAATTTTAAAACAGCACCAGTTCAGACTTTTGTTTTTAAGACCTAAAATTAAACTTAAACAGCTGTATCCAATACAATATTTAGGAGGAACACTAGCTCTGATTTGCTATTAGACATGCTAAATCTGGAGGAAAATGATATGGCTCACACAGAGACTCAAACACATGAAAACTCTAAAAGTTTTTTACAAATCTTCTGCTAAAGAATAGTATCCCCACAGCATGATCGCGGATCTCTGCAGCTCCTCAAATCATAGCGGATTACTGCCCTCCTTGTCTGCCTATTCAGTTTATGTAAACTGCCTGGTCTTTGTAGGTTGGGAGTCATGCCAGAATCGTTATTTTTTCAAAAGGTTGATTAGCTCAAAGTTGTAATCTAACCCTGATGTGAACTTCTCAACAGTTTTCTCCCTCCGGTGTTCCCTAGTCTTCATGAAGTTGCTTCTTTAGTAATGTTCTCCTAAAACAAAAATAAATAAATAAATAATTTCTGATGTGTTTACAGAACTGCTGTTTATGATGAGATGGAATCACACACTGATGGAAACAATTTACTCATAACATGACTTCTGAAGACAGCAGGTTGCACAGGATTTAATTTGTGGATTTCAGATTAAAGGGCCCTGAATACAAATGCACATCAAATACTTCGGATTTTTATTTAGAAAACCATGAATCCTCCAACGTGTCATTTGAAAACAAAATCTCAATAAAATATATTGAATTTTGAAGTGAGACAAGTTTTGCAAAAGTTCAACTCATTTGAATAACTTTGCTTTGCATTGTGTTTTTATTTGTTGATTTGGACTCTGCTGCTTAAATGGAAACTCTCAATCTTTATCTCATGTAATCAGGGGTCAAAGTAAGTTGGTATGTATACTACAGATCACAGCTCTGGTGAGGAAGCGCATAACTTAAGGAATGTAGATTTATGCAAAATGTATTGATCATTGATTGATATGTGTGACCAAACTTCAAACAGAATTATTCGTATCAGGGCTGCACAATATTTCAAAAGCATTATCATTACAACAGCATAATGTACAAAGGCCTGTAATGCAATAGTTGTTGGATGATATTCCAAGTATGATAAACTTGTGCTATGCATGCCAATCATATCTTCATCCAGTTGGATGGAGTGTCACTGCATTAGATTCCCAATTCTGACACAGAATTATGCCCAAGATGCCAAAAGTCACATATAGCCTTGGAAGCATTTCAATGACGATGGAAGGCGTTTTCGATATAGTGCAGCCTTAGGTATGTCCTTCTTTAACAATAGTTACTTTCATATGTCTGCTGTTAGAATTACAGTCAGCTTTTAAAAAAATATCTATGTATGAATAAACTTTTTGTAAAAGCTAAGAAATTAATAAAGATGTGTATTAATCATCATAACTTGGCAAAGTTATGATGATTACTAAACTAAAATTACACTTTGATCTGCATTGACATTTAGTAATTCAGTAATAAAATCACAGACCTGATTAGTTAATCACTTAAGCGAATAATACAGTTGAGAGTTAATATCCTTCAAAATGTGAATTAAAGACAAAAAACGCTTGTGAAAGCAAACTGTCTGTTGTAGAAAATTTACACCAATGCCTTACTCTCAAACTTCATAACTTTTGACACAATTAAACTTTATAAAACACCCAAGAAAACATCTAGTTTCAAGGCACAATTGTATGATAATTCAGACCCATACGTGCAAAATGCTAAAGTCAAAATAGATTTGCCACACTGTCAATGTTTGATCTTGTATTCAGAATAAAATAAACATAGTTCAAGGACAAAGGAAAAGGCACACAATGGGATGATGGAGTGTTATCTATTTCAAAGTGTTAACATTGTTAATTTCTCTACCAATGAGCCTGCATGGTGGGGGAGGGGTGACTGGCACCACATAACGGAGCAAAGGTCAAAGTATTTGTGCTTTAAATTCAAATCTACTTTTTTAGCATCAATGTGTAAAACATAGTCTGGACACTAACTTTATTAACTATAAATCAAGATAAACTTGAACTAGTCTGATATTAACCTTAAAGCTAATATTGACATCATTCCTGAAATAAAATTTGAGGCAGAAGCCACCGTTCAATTCATTCATCTAGCAGGAAATCCAGCAGCTAGCAGAGGCCTTACTTGAAGCACAGTGGTAGCAGAAAATCCAGCAGCTAGCAGAGGCTTTACTTGAAGCATAGAGGTAGCAGAAAATCCAGCAGCTGGCAGAGGCCTTACTTGAAGCACAGAGGTAGCAGGAAATCCAACAGCTAGCAGAGGCTTTACTTGGAGCTCAGTGGTAGTAGGAGATCCAGCAACTAAACAGGGAGCAAACTAGGCTGACAGACGTGGAGTGAGTGGAGACTGATGAGAACAGGACTAGACAGGCGTGGTGTTGGTAGATACTGAAGACGAGCCGGCGGGGAAAAGAAGACTGAGGGAGGCTTATGTAGGGAGGCTGGCAGGTGGAGTGAATTCTGACTAATTAGTGCCTAACAGGTGTGACTGATTGTTGAGGGAGTGGAGGGTGAGCTGAGTGAGAGGAGCGGGAACTGAAAAATAACAGGGAAAAAAGCCAGACCAAAACTAAACCATGACAGTATTTGGGATGCCTTTAGAGCTTGCAAGTTTCTATCACATTTCATGTGATAGAAATTTAGCTTCGATAAGAATGGCTTCAGCAGATAGTTGAACTAGGGGCACTGGATATATACACATACAGTGTGTATATATATATATATATATATATATATATATATATATATATATATATATATATATACACATACAGTATATATATATATATATATATATATATATATATATATATATATATATATATATATATATATATATATATATATATATATATAGCTGTGGATATTTGTCTTTCACCAACCTAGCCATAAGAAGCAGGGCTGGCCATTTTACGTTTCTGAATTCAACAGTCTCAAAAGACATGTTTAGACAACAATAAACATGCATCAGCTGTAGGTCAGATTGACTATGATCTGCACACAGCAAGAAAATCCTGTGTGTGGAGTTCAAGACATTAGGAAAGGTGACTGGGTTGGTTTTACAGAGAGGGGAAAATGTTCTAGGTCATGAGGTGGTGGATAGTGGAGAGCACACACCATGTCCAACATTTAGAGTTCACTTCATGTCACAAGAAAAAGAAAGTACAAGTCAGCAATTCCCATATAGATCTCTGTACCACTGAGGCCATTTATTTCTTGCTTTCAATGCACAGACCTTTACTTTGGTCCTGAAATGGCACATTAACATTTGGAACACATCCACACATCGTCCATTAACAGATCCCTTTGCCCAGGTCTCCTCCTTCAAGCCCTCCCAGCACACTTGTCCCTTTCCCCAATCATTAATAGTATGTAAATCCCATCATCAGCATGGCTCGCTGTGTCTTTCAACACATGTTGACAGACTCTATATTTTATAGGTCAGCAGCTGAGCGGCCAAACTGGTTGAAAAGGGTGAACTCAAAGGCTGCCGGGAAGAAAGGAGTGACAGAAAGAGAGGAGACGACAAGCAGTGAAGCAGGGTTGTGGTCCCTTTTTCACTGGCACTCCTTTGAAATTTTGTGTTAGCAACATTGACAGCAAGCAACACATCCGTCACACTGTTTGCAGGCTGCTTTTAGAAGTCCTACGAGACTGGCTTTGCTGGCAGAAAGAGGAAGAAGGAACTTGAACTTCAGGCTGCCTTGAAACTGAGACAAGATAAAGTAGCAGAAAATACCTGAAACTGAAGACTTTATAAGATACATGCTGCTCCTACTGGTTGGATTCCATTTCCATTCTGAACTGTCTTCATTCTTCATGGTAAAGCTTCAAGAAGGTGTCAGAAACATTCCTGCATTAGGCTGTGGTGACAAGGAGCTCAAAGTGTGCCAAGAAACGATAACCCACAGCATTACACCACCACCAGCATCCCAACATCGATACGAGACAGGACTGATCCATGCTTTCATGTTGTTTACACTAAATTCTGACCCCACCATCTGAATGTCAGCTAAAATTAAATTCATTATTGTCCAATTTTGATTAGCTTATGTGAATAGCAGTCTCAGCTTCCTGAGGGGATTATGTGCATCTGGAGTACCAAGGGGTTATCTGAGAAACTGTCTGGTCCTACTCCTCTGACCTCTCACGGCAGTTCTGTGCTGTAAAAGGGTTTTTATTTCACAGCATGAACATGCTGCTCATTCAATATTTTCTCTGTAAACCTAAAAGATGGTTTTAAGTGAAAATGCAAGTAGATCAGCAAGTTCTGAAACACTGAGCAGGCTTTCTGGCAGAAGCCATTATGATACATTAAAAGTCTGCCACATTCTAATGCTCATTTTGGACAACAATATCTGGAAAGCCCAGGAAAATATAGTCTTCGAGCTGCAAACCCAATACAGAATGTGAAATTAGAAACTTCTACTAATATAGGATTGCATTCCACTGATATGAACATCTGACCAGCTCACTAGCTGTTCACCACTCCAAGGATTCATACATTTCCCAAAAGTTCATGGTGATTTGACAAACAATACTTCTGTGGGGATTAAGGGAACAAATAAAACTTCACTAAACGTAATCTGAAAAAGCCAGTGAGTGTGGTTATATTCTCAGTTAAAAAGAAACCAATAATAAATTATGGAAGACTTTTTGACAGAAACCTGTCTGACACTCTATCGATCCCCTAAATCCCAAAGTGATCTAGCAAAAGTCTCACACCTTTGAGTTTGTGCCCAGACTGTACCTGTACCTTTTACTTACAGCGGGTGCACCCTGCAGCAGTTTAAAACACACCGTCATGCTAACACACACCGTCATGCTAACATCTGCTCATGTTCCACAGATAACACACCTGATGTTATGCATGCTTTGTAGTTCTGTGGTTCACCTGTTCAGAAATTCTGTCTTGATGCTTGTGAGGATCCATCAGCATGACTCAGATGTAATATTCCAGCTTGCCCCATACTGTGTGCACTGGATAACTTGGGTGAGATTAACATGGAAATCAATTTAGCACCCATGGTCCTCACTTCCTTATCATAAAGAAAACTATTATCCTTAACAGGAAAATAAAAATCTGTGCATTAACCGGTTTAGAAGTCTTCTGTTTGACCAAATCATTGTGGGAAAGATGTCTGCCTCTTCAAAAAGCTCTTTGGTCCCCTCTGATTAGTTCAATCTCTTTGCAGGGTCAGTGAGTCAGTGTCTCGCTGTTCTGGGTGGCTTTGGGGGTGCTTTGAGGCTGCGGGGGTCTGGAGCACAATGTGAGGGGACTGTTTATCTGTATAGAGGGGCCCATACAGGTGGCTCCCTTTGCTGCACTTCATTGTTATTTGCCCCTCAGTTTTAATTACGCATTAGTCACCAACACATACCACACTCTTACACCACACACATAAAGATGTTAGGGGTGGGGGTGTTGTGCAGAAGCTTTTGGCCTGGCTGGGAGGGTGGGGGTTATGAGGAAGAGCTACACTCTCTGCCAGTGGCGGGACAATTTATTCCACATACCTCCCTCTCTTTTAAAGTACACTCTAGCTCCTCATACATCCAACACTGTGGGGCCAGAGGGGAGTGGGTGGAGGGTCTTCTCACACACCTGTTCCCTGGATGCTCCCTGGGGTGGGGGGTCGTGAGATGTTGGTCCACTGGCTCGAGGGCTGCAGTAGCAGTGGCGCTAGGGGTGTTGCTGGCCCTAGGTGTGCCTGCTCTTCAGCTTTGTTCAATATTATTGCTGTTGTGTGTATTTTTTTTTTTTTTTTGCTTGTCTCTTTGCAAGTGTTTGTGACCATCTTCGCTGGTTTCCCCATTGTAGCCATAGGAGTATTTTTCCAGTAGCTGGTTGCTGCGCTTTGTCATTTTTTTCTATTTTCTTTGTATCTATGTCCTCTCTTTCTTTCTCTGTCTTTATTATTCTTTATTATTCCATAAGTTTTCCATATGGCGCAGGAGTTAGGGAGTTCATCCTGCAGTTGACGGGTTGCTGGTTTAATCCCCCGCACCGACCATCTCAGTCAGTGTGTCCTTGGGCAAGACCTTGCCTCTGTTAGTCTACCACAGGGCAGTTATGGCTACAAACATAGCTCACCACCGTCAGAGTGTGAATGGGTGAATGACTGACTGTAGTGTAAAGCTCTTTGGGGTTGTCGGACTAGTTAAAGCACTGTGCAAGTACATGCCATTTAACGTATATTTGCCATCATAATAACTTACTTACAATAAAATCATGCATTGTGTGTTAAGGAATGAATTTATAGATATAAAGCCTCCCTTGTTAAAGTAAATCTGTGTGGCATAACTATAGCAGCCAGAGCACATATCTGCTTGCCATGAAGCTAGACATGAGGGAGAAAAAGGAACACACTACCACTTTTAGACCTGTTGAGAAGTGTTAGAGAACAAAAAACTAAAACATGTATTCAATAAACCTATGTAGAAGCAAGACATGCTCATGACCTTATTTGCCCTTGAGAAAAGGAAGAGCAAAGAAGAAGAGTTTATTGAGACTAACAAATCAAATGGATGATTACTACTTTACATGTTTCACTCAGCCTTCATGTTGGATTGAATATATGAAAACAAAATATGACTTATAATGGGTAATGTGCAGAGAAATCTGTAACTATTCCTTGTTGTACCTCATACATGCATTCATACCTGATTCTATTCCTTCTTCACGTTTGCAAAATCACTAAAAGAATCCTATCAGGGTTCTTTTCTTCCTTTTTTAGGAATAATGGCTATAAACCACTTGGGCATTAGAGAGAATGTAAACACAGCTGTGCAAAAGGGAAGTCTATTTCCTTTTGCACAGTCTGTGTGCAAAATAGGAATAATTCAGTTAGGAATTGCTATAGATCTTAAACAAAACTACCTGTCCACTGTTGCTGCGTTTCATTCTGGCCAACAGATTTTTCATTTATAATAAATATAACCTGGTCAAGTTGATGTACTAAGCCCTAGCACCCCTATTATACCATAGCAGGTTGGCTTTTATCTTTTATTTTTGTTGCAGTGTGTGTAAACAACGGCAGTTGATATGGAGACAGAACGAGCTAGACAGAAAAGAAGGTGCCTCCATTAGGTGTAAATCAATCACTTACAGGAAGCAATTCAACATGGCACAGGTAGAGAGATAGAGAGGAAATTAGAGGTACAAAGCTTGAAAACCACATTCAAAACAAACACACACAGACACAATACCATTAAAGGACACACACAAGAAACCAAGAGAGCTCCCATAGACATGCTTTAACCGGTGTTAGTGAGACTCACAGGAAATTGGATCGCCAGGAAGTATCCGTGACCATCAAGTGGAGATTATTGTGTTGTTGAGGTTCAGGACTAATCTGTCAGACTTTTCAAATAGCATCAAGTAACTATAAGAGATATTCAGCTGTTGTAAATGTATCAATTGCACCAAGAAAGGATTTAATCAATTTAATCCAAAAAAAGGTAAAAAGAAAAACAAACAAAAAAAAGCAAACAACTGGACTTCTATTCTGATGCTGAAGAAGTTTTGCTTCTCATCCAGGAAGCTTACACGCCCGCCGACAGGGGGGGACAAACAGGTCAGTTGTCCCGGGCCCAGGACAGAGGGGGGCCCAAAACTGACACTCTGATCATTAAAATGTCATTATTCAATCACCTTTGTAATAAATATATTTTTCATTTATTTATCTCTTACATTTTAACTTTATTTATTTAGTACTTATTTTCAATTCAATTCCATTAAATTTTATTTATATAGCGCCAATTCATGATACATGTCATCTCAAGGTACTTTCCAAAGTCAAAGTTCAATCAGATTATACAGATTGGATCAGATTATACACATTGGTCAAAAAGTTTCCTATCTAAGCATTTTTAAAGGAGAAGTCCGGTCAACAAGGAAAAATCAGGGGACCATTAGCTATAACTAAAACTAATACGTTCGTGGTTATTTAATGAACTTATCTTTAATCAATAAGAAAATAAAAACATAAATTGTCGTCTGGATCGCTGTGTATGGAGGTGGCCATAAATGCCCATATTTGGGCAGTAATGGCCGTCTGACATTACATCCTGTGACGTGGAAAGCGGAAGCGGCGACAGCATTTCTCTCCGCTTTCCATGCAAAGTCAATAGGAGCCGTTCTACACAGCTGCGATCATCAATAATTATTTCGGATTTCGAGAGGACTTCACCACTGACATTCCCAAGAGCTATTGCTGAAGCAACAACGCCCACGTGCATGGCCATCGGATGTTCCAACACAACTGGTAAAAGTGGAAAAAACATAGCTTATTTCAACTTTCCGATTCATGAGCCATCGGGCTCGTCGCTGGATTGCCAACTTGAAGAGAGCGGATTTGCCATCTAACTTCTGGCCAGAGAAAAAATACGTCATATGCAGCAACCATTTCGAAGAAGAATGTTTTGAACATGATATGAGAGCGAGGATTTTCTGTAAGTTATTTTTAAATTTTAAATTTTTAATTTAGAATTTGCGGGGATGGTTACCGACCAGAGGGGCGGAGGGATATCACATCACATGTGGTATCCCTCCCCCCCAGCTTGTGCTGGAACGCTTTTATATTTTAATATTTATACAATAATCACCACCTGCCCTATTTACTAGAGGTTAAATATAACTCAAGTCACTTCAGCGCGATCTCTCCTCCACTGCAGCGCCAGTAAAGCCGTGCTGCAGCGGAGCGAGCGCGCGCACACACACACACACACGCGCGTGTATATATATATATCTTCGGGGGCCCGACTGAGTTTGCACTGGAAATAAGTCCAGTTTCTGTCAAGAAACTCTTCTAAAAAATCCATATCGCTGTCAGATGATGATAGCTCCATGGAACTCCCATCACTGTCACTAAGTACTTCATTACTCTCTGCTTCGTACAGAGCACCAGTCGTCGCCATCTTGGAAAATAGTGCGTCGTGACAAACAACAGAGCGATGGGACTTGCTCAACAGCGGGTCCGCCGAGTGACGTCACAAAATGGGAGGTGACAGTACTATTCTTAAACAAGATGGGTTCCTCCACATAAACATGATTAAATGAAAATTATTCTTAATTAAAAAAATGTATAATTTATTGCACAGTATGTAGTAGTTTTACATTTAAAGTACTTTTAGCAGTTTGATTTCTGATTTTGACCGGACTTCTCCTTTAAATGTTTGTTTTGTAAGTTTTAATATTTTTGCCTATTTTATTCTTTTTATTTTTTACCTTATTTAGTTCTTCAATGCTATTTTTTACTAATGGTCCTTTTTAATTTCTGTATCCTTTTCTACCTCATTATGCTAATGAGAAGTGGGTTCTCTTAATGGGTCAAATTCTACCTATTGGTTGGTTAGAATCCGACTGCATAGCTCGAATCTACATGCTACCCACCAGCCACAACAAAGATGGCTACCTAGGTTATCAGTGAGCTGAAGCATTTAGCATATATTTTTGTAAAATAACACTGTAATTCCTGACTTCAATATTTGTTGTGTGAACGCTTAGTTAGCAGCACACATGGACACAGACGTCTACAACAGGCAGTTGTCTTTCCAAACTGGTTAATCCCAGAGTCCCCGCCAGAAACTGTATTTCAGGCATTGGGAGCGCGCATTTGGCAGTTTGAGTGGATCCAGTCGACTCCATCTCATTTTCAAACAACGAGACATGAAAGTAGTAATGTTTAACTTTGGTTAAAAAATGAAGGAAGAGTGTTGTTACCTCATTGTCTTGTTAGTGGTGTACAAGAGAAAATCACACTTTTTGGTTCTCACGTGGAATTGTACATTATTATTTTAACATACAGAGAACATTTGTCTAATATGACATCTGTTTAAACAGCTCCGGGGTCATCCAGATGTCTGACAAGAAGACTATTTGCTCTAAAGTCACACATCTCCAGAAGTTCTGTCTGCTGCAACCAAAATTCCACCATCCTGAGCTCATCACACTCATCACAAAACACTTGTCAGCTCTATTGTAAAACACTTTTGTTTCTTGATACACTACATGAATGGATCATATGAAATATAGGTCCTAAAAGTGATGAAATAAACACTGAATTAAGTCATACCCGAAACTATCCTTAACGCTGGCAGATTTAGATTTGAAGAGATTTTCATTCAACAAGAAGTAGGTAGGAAACAAGGTAGATATTTTTGAAAAATACACCACTATATAAGGGGTAAAAAAATACAATTATATTTACATTTTATTAGAATGGCATGTAGAACATTATTTATAGACCCCTCAATAATGAATGCTAAAAGTTTTACTGATTTTAAAACACCAGCTTTTTGCATCTTTCTAGTATTTTGACATTTGTCTCTCGGGCAGGCTGGAAGTTCTCTTACTATGACAATAATTTCCGACTCAGTGTTGCTTCTAACATCAGGTTTCTCTATTCATTTTACACTGCCATCTGGGTCCCTATCTACTCCAGTCATCTATAGTATTCTCATTTGCATATCCTTAAGGTTATGATTAGTGATATTTGTCTTTTTACGTCTTCTTCCCCAGTATTACTCAAAGTCAGTCCACATCTTCCAACTATTTTTGGGGAAAAGGACTCCTCCTGCCAGAATTTATACCCCTGTCCAATTAATGGAATAACAGTATCCCGCATTCTTGAGGTTTTGCTCACATCACTTCTTATAACAAGTTACTACTCCAGAAACATTGGAGCTGTTCGCTGGGAAATACTAAAAACATTGGGCTAAGCCTACCAGAATGTCATCCCTTTTTTATGGGTTATATTACATCCTACCATGAGCTCTTTCATCTTCATTTTTATTTATTTTTTTAGCAGGACTTGGCAGCTGCTCACACTGCCACAGGTACAAAAAGCTAGTTCAAAGACCATGGTGTTACTGTGCTTGATTGACCACTAAATCCTCCTGACCTGAACCCCACAATCTGGGTTATTGTCAAGAGGAAGATGCAATACACCAGACCCAGCAATGCAGATGACCTGCAGACCCATATCCAAGCGACCTGGGCTACACCTCAGCAGTTCCAGAGGCTGATTGCTTCTATGTTACACCACATTAATACAGTAATTCATGCAAAAGAGGGCCCCTCCAAGTTTTGAGTGCATATAAATGAGCTTCCTTTTCAGAAGCCTTACATTTCAGTTTAAAATATCCTGTTTTATTGATCTTAAGTAATATTCAATTTATTTGAGACACTGAATGTTTTAGATGTACCTGTAGCTGCTTAAAAGCATCAAGTTCTCGGAGTAATTTTTCATTAAACAAGCAATTTTTCTAATGAAGTGGCCATAGAGTATGTGTGCATGTATGAGTAATGGGGGAAATAAATATGGGGTATTTCTGAGAGGGCTCTTTCGACCCTTTAACAGCAGAGACACAGAACTGTCTAATGTAAGCTTACTACATGCCTATTTAGTAGAATTAACTCATGGGGATCTGATGTAACACTGAGCAACTGTAGTCACACAGTTCAGAGCCTGCCTCAGGTGGTAACAAGAACTACTTAATGGTACCTTTAGTCTAAAGATAGGATCACCCACTGCTTTAACTGTCACTATATACTGTGAAGGAAAACATGTCCGATCTTTATAGTATTTTGTGTCGTTTAAAAAAAATAACGGAAAAAAATTTGCTTGGGGTAGGTACAGAAAAACACCACCAAGTGCAGAGCTCACTGTTTTCAGCACACAGCTTTTTGCATCAAGCTGTACTGGTGGCTGAAGCAAACGGCAAGTCAGCTTCCTGCAAAGACTCCCAACCTCTCACCTTGAGGGCTCTAAATGCTGACCAATCAGTGCACAGACTGACATCCTGCTGACGGAGCTGATTAAGAGGAAGATTCTGAACCGCAAAGTCAAATTCCAAATACACACCCGTGCACATGCAGAAAAGTACAGGGTTGTTCGTCCAGTTTGGTATCTCAAAAAATTATTTTGCAAGTTACGGTAAAAGTCCCATGTGTAATTACAATGAATCTATGCTTAATTTTAAAGAGCAGTATGAGAGGCAGAAACTTCCACTTGTAGAAGCAGATCAGCTGAAGACTTACTGTTGATAGTGCTCTCTTTTTTTTATTCTACTGTGTTAACGCTCAGTTAATATGTGTGAAAATTCCTTTTTTTATAGAGATTTATGATGACATGCTCCCAAAACCCTACCAGTGCTTTGCTGCTATCTGGACACATGGCTATGAGGTGATTTATCTTAACCTTTAGAAATGCAATAATACAGACTAGAAATGTGTTTGCCGATGATAGATTGTCAGAGGTCAAATGCAATCTTAAAAGGAATATTTGAAAGCAGAAATGTGGTTAAATAAGGGAATCAAAGAGTGAAGACTGGTGCCTGGTGAACGTTTTGACAGAGCTTTCCTGGGGTGGAGGCAGCAGGTGGGAAAGTAATAGGTGTGTGGGAAGAACAGAATGGTGCTGAAGCTGGCAGATGTTTCTAGGGGATTTTTCAGCATGTGTGACTCAAAGAAGGGGTTAGTGTATTTTGATCCTTTGGTAAAGTATGGCTTAACGTAGGCACCCAGTGTGTGTGTGTGAGTGTGTGTGTGTGTGTTTTTGTTTTTATCACTTATCAGTCTTGAGATCCTTTAAAAGCTCATAAAGCCATGCGCTTGCACACAAGATGGCAAATACTGACCACACAAGGACCCGGAAAGAAGATGATAAGTTTCTCACATACTTAGACTTGAATTTAAGCAGACTACACCATTTCAGATCGATTTAAGCGTCTATTTTACATACTATGCATGACCAAAATGATTGATGTAATTGTAAAACCAGTTTGCTAATCTTACATGTACAAAAACAGAAAAGAGATTAAATACCATTTTATCTGTCATAGACAAATAAAGCGAAAGAAGGAAGCTTTGTGTCAAAAGCGAAGAGCACCCTTGCTGCTTTCACATGTTTTAAAAAGGAAAGTAGCATCAAGGTGCTGCTATTATTAGTAAGTGTTGCCACCTCTATAAAAGAAAGAATTTTGACAGCTTGTTGCTCTGAAGCACACAGGTGTTCATTACCACAATGCCAAGACGGAAAGTCAGCAGCAATCACCTTAGAGAGGCAATCGTGGCTCCCTACCATTCTACAAAGAGATCACTCTAAAATAATAATAATAATTGTCATGATTTTGTCTTGGATGAACCTGGACAGAGCACACCCACACAGAGCTGAACTTGAGAGTTTATTGTAACAGTGGATGAATTATGGCAGGTGGAACCAGAGATGCAGGACTGAACTGGAGCAAAGGTGTAGATGTGTGCAGGAGCTGGCAAGCAGGACCAGAGACATGGCAGAGAGGGTACTAGGAGACCAGCGTAAGCAGCAGGATCCACAGCTCGGCAGAGAGGGAACCAGAACACAGTAGCAGGATCCACAGCACGGCAGAGAGGGAACCAGAACTCAGTAGTTGGATCCACAGCACGGCAGCAAGGGAACCAGAACCCAGTAGCAGGATCCACGGCACGGCAGAGAGGGAACCAGAGCTCAGTAGTAGGATCCACAGCACAGCAGCGAGGGAACCAGAACCCAGTAGCAGGATCCACAGCACGGCTGGATGAATACTTGCTGGTCAGAGTTACAACAGGATATATAGCTTGGCTGGATGAATACTTGCTGGTCAGAGTCACAACAGGATATATAGCCTGGCTGGATGAATACTTGCTGGTGAGAGTCACAACAGGATATATAGCTTGGCTTGATGAATACTTGTAGGCCAGGATGACAGCAGGATAGCAGCTAGACAGGATGAATACTTGTAGGCCAGAATGTCCACAGGATAGCAGCAAGGCAGGAAGAATACTTGTAGGCTAGAATGACAGCAGGATAACAGCTGGGCAGGATGAATACTGGTAGACCAGAACCACAGCAGGATTAGCAGCAAGGCAGGGTGAATACTTGCAGATTAGAGTCACAACAGGATTAGAAGCTCCACCTGAGGTTCAGAGGGGAGACAGGATAGATCCAGCAGCAGGCAGAGACTAACATGGTAAAAACTGAGGCAGGAAACAAACAGCTAGCAGGAGCAAACCAGGCAGACAGGCGAGGAGTGAGTGTAGTCTGATGACGGACCGGCAGAGAAGGGAAGGTAGAGGGAGGCTTAAGTAGGAAGGCTGGCAGGGGAAGTGAGTATGGCTAATTAGTGACTGACAGGTGTGACTAACTGCAACGGGAGTGAAGGAAAGGCTGAGTGGGAGTGGTAGGAGGAAACTGAAAACTAACCATAAATAAAGCCAGAACCTAACTAAACCCAGACACGGAGGAAGAACTGAAAAATAGTAAATAAAAACCAGATAAAACTGAACCCTGACATTAATAATAATAAACATTTAAGATGATAGTTAGGCCTCCCAGCAAATTTACTTTAAAGATGCACAAAGCAATGCCAAATTAAATATTAAAAACAAAGAGCTTGATTTTAGACTCTGCAGGCATTGGTTGTTATGTCATATGTTAAGATTCTTGACAGTGCAGGTAGAAAATGTTTAAACAGTGATGGTTAATTTTGAAAATGTACCAATAGACTGTTTTCCCTGACAGAAATATGCAGCTTGCCTTAGGTTTGCAAAGTCCCCTGTACATGAACTACAGTAGAACAAACTTATTTTATTTATTTTAGATAGAGAAGGCAAAAGTACACATGTTTGGCCACAATGTACCACAATGTAAAGATAAAAATAAATGGCACATCAGCAAAGACACCTTATACCCAGATGCCAGCTGGTATAAGGTGGTAGAGGGATGATAATTGGGGGTTTATTTGCAGTTACATGAACTAGCCAGCATGCAGTCATTGAGTCAATCTGTGTACCAAACTTCTCTAGAATCAAATGAGAGGTCTTCTGTTTGACAGCCGAAGCTTGAATAAAACCACATCATGAAACATGGCAATGATTTCAAACACAATAGCAAAGAATGGCTGAAAAAGAAGAGTCAAGTTGCTGCAATCGCCCAGCATCGGACACAAAATGAAACTCCCAATAAATTTACCTCTAGGTAACATAATGAAATACTTATTGAAATGAGATAAAACAAGCAAGCAAAAAGATAAATAAATAAAGAAACAAGAGCTCTGTCTCAAACTCTATATCATGAATGAAAAAGGTAATCAAAAAGGTCATAAGCATGGCTTGTTATTTGGAAGAGTTACCAAGAGAAATCCTCTTCTCTAGAAAGAATATCGCCGGACGCCTCAGGCTTGGCATATGTTGTATGACTGAACTCTTCTAGAATAAGATGGGAACAAAGTGAAGATTATGGGCCATAATACATAAACTCATCGCATCTGCACAAATACCATATAAATGGTTAATAACAGTAGTGGATGGAAAATGATTTGGACTTGATTTGCAGCCACAAGCACCTAGCACCTACCTAATCAATTATGAACTCCAACAAGGGAAGCTTGGCCCAAAATGGGTTGTCAAAAGGGCAATGATAACAGCAATAAATAAGACATAAGAAATACAACAGAATGGGTAAAAAAGGAAATAATCAAACAGTTTCTGTACAGCATGAACTGACTCCACATTGCAAAGATGAGTAGGCAGAAAAAGTCTCCTATAAAGATGCCAAAGACTGAAAAAAATCACACAAAACTATTACTAAAAGTTAAAGGCTGCCAAAGGAAGAAATGTGTGTCTTTGAACAGTTCAGTTAAAAGTAGTTTAGAACACGTTAAAGAATGAGTCGATTATACATTAACAGTTAATAATATCCTGACAGATACGTACAACTATAGGACAGAACGAGAATGAACTTTCCCTTTCTAAGAACTGTTAAAATCCAATTTGAACCCCACTTGAAAACTTTAAAGTTTTCAAAATTGCAAAAGAAGAATGTAGTTTTAAAGCATATTTGTGTCAGGGTTCTGTGTTTTCCGTGCTCTACTAATTCTGCTCCACAGGTGGCTGCAGTTGACGGGTGGGCGTGGCCCGCACCTGCGGCTCATTTGGACTGCTTCTCTCTGGCTTAAAAGGAGTGCTCAGACAGCTGGAAGACGCCAGAGTGATACCCCGTTGTGGTATACCTAGGCCATAGACCTGTCACCTGAGCTTCGTACCTGAGAGTTTTTGAAATCCCTGTTGTTGGATCTAACTTTGTCTCCTGTCTTCTCCAGTTTGTCGTGTTTTTGGATTTGCTCACCTGTGTTGGCTCCGTGCATCGAAGACCAGTTCCTCGAATCCCCGCTGCTCAGATTTTGCTCTGGCGTCTCCCCTCAAACTCTCTTGGTGTTATCAAGCCGGGCAAGAGACCCCCTCCCTGGATTCACCCTGGTTCTTCTGGACTCACCCTGGTTCTTCCAGCTGCTCCTCCTGCCTGTCGTCGCAGTGGTGCTGCTCCGGCTCCCCGCCTGCGCCAGCCCTCCTGTCACTCAGCCATCTCCTTCCACCAGAGAGTTTACGGTCACAGAACTCCTTTTCCACTCATCCTCCCCGGATAGGTCCTCCCAGCCAAGAGGTAAGCACAGCAGCATCTGGAGATTGTCCCCTGGTTCGATTAGTATTAAGTTATCCTCTTTCTTCCGATGTTTCCTCCGTTCCTCCGTTCCGACCTCGCCTGTTGCTCACTTTGTGTGCAAACCCTCGTAGAGTCTTTAGTAAACATCTTAAGACTGTTTCTGTAGTCCGTCTGTGTCTGCATGTGGGCCAAACACCTCAAAACCATGACAATTTGACCATTTTAAATTTTCTCTTTTCTGAAATGTATTATTTGAGAGAATTTGATTTCACACTCTTCAAGACCATGCAGAGACCCTGTCAGAAATATTGGAGCAAATATTAAAGAGTAATTAGTTTAACCTTTTTTTAATTTTTCGGCCTCTGACTTTTTTCATTCATTAGACTGATCATCAAGAAGAAGGTAGAAAGAAAAGCATCAAAGTGTTGTCTCTGACTTCTAATTAAACTGTGTGCGTTTTTTGTCTGTCTCTTTATCCAGCAGCGAAAGACGTAATAAACCAAAGATGAGAGAAGCACAGAATTAGAATAACAAAATCATTATAGAAGGGTGGATCCTAAATGAAGAGCTGGGCTCCTATTAATAATTAATCAACCATCTCTTATCTTTTAATCAAGTCGATAAACGTTAGATAGAAAATGAATTTTAAAAAAATAGAGAAAGGGGTGGGCTTTGGCGTAATGAGAAAGGTCTATGTGGTCTGCTAAAAGGAGTGTTTGAGTCTCCGGCGGCCGAGGGGAGATTATTCTTCCATGGTTTTGATGATAGATGGCATCCTCTAAATGCTCTTGTGCTAAGGCACTATAGTGGGTCCAGGAAAGATAGCGATAAAGAAGATTAATTTAAAATCTAATTATCTTTCTGTAATTATTTTGCATCTTTATACATTTAGTGCAGATAAACTTAGGGTCCTGATCACGCCTGATGTAGTGCAGCATCTCTGGGGCAATTTGAAATCTATCATCTTGCACAAGAGTAAGTATTCACTAAGTACATCTTAAGCCAGCTCTGCTGCTGACTCTGCCTCTTTTTCATTTCAGTTTGTCTTTGAAACATGCAAATATCTCTCATATTACTCATTTACTGGTTTTTGACTTACAGCATTTCTAGGAGTGTTTGCCTGTATCATGGCAATCATGCTTCTATACTTTGAAAAGAAAAGACTGGGGTGTAAGACATCCTCCAAAGTTACTGGTACCCCTGATAGAGCAGGATAGCCTTGGGATATTTTTTCTATTTTTATTTAATAGCATCTTCTCTTAAAACAGAGAATATAAATATCATTTCTTGTCCCTCACTGGGTGTTCAGGTGTACCATAAACAAAGTGAAAGGCAAATTGAAGCATGCAGATTCATACAAAGGCAAAAAAAAATGAACAAAAAATGAAAAAAAGAGGCATAAGAAAGCATAAGAAAAGAAATGATGTACAGTTATTAGAGCAGAAATTCTGGGCTATAATTACGATATGAGGATGTTTTTTGTTTTTTTAAAATGCTGTTAGTTTTACACCAGATGTCATGTCACACACTGCTTCTAAATAAGTCTTGTCTTTCCAAAAAAAAAAATTGAAATTACAGAAGTCTTGGGCATCATCACAATTTTTTTTTCAGTTCCATTCAATAAGGCATGGCTTATACCACTCCCATGGAAGCCGGTTTTGCCTAGTCTCTTTCTTTTTGCTGTGCCAATGACTTTCAGTGAGACTAGTGGGGCCTACAGTACATAAGATATTGTACTGGGCTCCTATGTGTCCTTTTGGATGAATCATTGATGAGCTCTTACAGTAATTTCTGTAAGCCCACCGATCCAGGGAAGGTTCAACAGGGTTCCATGTTTTCTTGATTTGTACATATTGGCTCTGAAAACGCCGTCACAGCAGCGTATTTGCAGTGGACATACACTCTGCTTGGGAAGAACAGAAACCAACATGTAACAGCACTATGTTCTGAATGTTATAAACATGTGTATTAGAGTCTTTGCATTCTTTAAAACATTAATGTGATTTAAGAAGTTCAGAGATTGATTGAACATACACTCATCCCCATTCTTCCAGCTAGATTATGGGCCAATAAACTGGTAAGGGACTAGATGTAATTTCTGTAGCCATGCCATACTCTGATTAATCACCATGAAGTCACAGCTTATCAACTTCTTAAGCTTAGTCCAACTTTTCTCTTCAATTTAGAATGTTTTGAACCTGACCGCGGTAAACACCATGTGAAAGTAAGATGTCTTGTTGCTGTGTGACATTGTAACGGAAAAAAATAAATACATTGTTGTACTGGGAATTGATGTTGTGTTGCTCTGAGCTCCCCAGTGCCCTCCAGTTTTGTTTTGATCCTGGAAATGTTGCTAATGGAATTCAACATGTTGTCTGACAAGTCATGGTATAGTTTATGTGGTGATATATACTTATGTTTACCGTGATACGGTTTCAATGTTCACACCCTTATTTCTTCTCTTTTACTTGCTACTTTAAAAAAAAAAAAACTTAAAAGTATTTATAAAGTCAATGTTTATAAAGCCCCCTCCCCCATTAAACACAACAGTATCTAAATTCATTGTAAAAAAATGTGAAGTAGGACTGAATCCCTGTCTCCGAAAATAGTAAAAAAGTATTTATGTTGTCTTTTTTTCTGTAGAAGGACATTTTCAATGTCATGTTCTTCAGGAGGATAAAAATGTACTAATCCTTTTGCTAAATATGCTTCAGGATGTGTTTGCTAAATCCCCCAGGAACATCAACCTGGTAGAGTATCATTCTTTTCTTCCCACACACCCCCTGCTATTATTTCCCCACCTGCTGCCACCACCCAAGGAACAAGAAATCTATTCGCTTTTCATGTGTCACCACCCCACCTTCCGTAGCCACATGGAAATCAGAGCATGCACTGTATTAAAGGCGGAATAGAGAGTTTGAAAAACGCTCCTCGTAGCAGCTTCAGAGTAAATAGACGTATAATTAACATAAAGGCGCTTGTAGGGAGGGTAAAAAAGCACAGATTATGCAGTTTCGCACAAGGGAAAGCAAGTGGCTCTCTTTCATGATAAGACAAGCTGGTGTGAGGATGACTTAAAAGCATTATTTAAAAAAAAATGGCAAAAGCCTTATGATGAGAGCACATCGCGGAAACCAAAAGCTTCTCATGTTGAACAAAAAAGGAAATGCAGCATTTTTGTGCCTCTATATCTCCCACTGGATAATGATTAACATTGTAAGTCAAGCACTCCTGGAAAACTATATACAGTCAAAATGTGCAGCAGTGGGAAGCATTTAGTAAAACGGGATAGTTTGCAGTAAAATACCCTCTTCTTTCTAGCCAGCAGTCCCAGATGCAATTGTACACCCGCAGCTCCACCAGCCTAGTTAGCATGTAATAAAACTGCAACAACATAAACAAGCTACTGCCTTCCCATGAGAGTTGGTCTTCTACATTGCATAAAGGCCAACACAATATATTAAATGCTTAGCAAGGAGGTTTGAAGCCAGAATTATCTCACTGATGTAATAGTTTTTGAGAAAAAATGCATTTGGAAACTGCAAAGCTATCTAAAACAGCAGGGTCTCACTAAAACAGTAGAAATAATACTCCTCCCATATTTTTTTTCTTCTTATATGTCGACTTCCTAGTCCACCCTGAACACTCAGCTTCCCCAAAGGATATAGTCTTTGTTGCAAAAGACCTGTACAAAGCATGTTCACAGAAGCTCATGTGTTTTCAGTTGAGGCCTTTGGACTTTCTGTCAGATGCACACTCTGGGTATTTTGTGCATGCTCTCTCATCTTTTACACTGAAGAGAATAGTAGGAGGAAACAAACAAGAGAAGGTGAAGGTATGATCTATCAACTCAAGTCCTCGAGAGTGACTCAAACGATATATAAATCAGGACAAGAACGCTGACTATTGTTTGTTTGTTTATTCTGGAAGTGAGGAGAGTTTGGATTTCCGGTTCATCCCAATAATTTAGAATATGATTGAAAACGTTATTCATTTCAGTAAATCACATCAAACAGTAAAGCTCATGTGATATAGATGAATTACACAATGACTAATTTATTTTAATGGGGCTTATAGCTGAGAAAAATCACAAATTAGTATGTTAATCTAAACAACACCAGCAGTTCTTAACTCTTTATAACAGGAATCATCCCGACTACCCCCACCTCCCCCAACACATTCATGAGGAGACTGCTGATTTGACAGTTCTCCACCAGATAATCATTCATAGCCTCCACAAAAAGGGTAATACATAAAAAGGTCACTGCTGAAGAAGCTGGGTGTTCACAGAGAGCTTTATCAAAGCATGGAAAGTTTAGTGGAAGGAATAAATATTGTGACAAAGGTCCACAAGCTTCAGTGAAAACCTCAACCTTGAGATGATTTGAAGCAAAGCTTATTCAATAGTTTGGTGTACATTTAAAAGCGGGCGGACTGGGGCTCAAAATAAAATACTGCATAGTACTGTGTTCTTATTGATGTGCCTAGAATTATAGCAGCTAGTCTTTTTTTGTTATGCTTTTTGTTAAGTTTTGCATATGTAAAATATGTTAAGGTTTGCTCACCCTTTTTTGAAAAATAGCTCCAACTGAGTCAGATTGGATGGAGAGCATCAGCTTCCAGGCCTTGTCACCGATTCACAGTTAGAAGTCTGGATTGGGCCATTCTAGCATATAAACATGTTTGTGATTTAACTTACTCCATAAAAAAAAAACTCTGGCTGCGGCAGGTTTAGACTTGTTTCTGGAAAGAGAAGCTCAGCCCAATTCAGAATCAGTCCCAAGTCACGCGGCATCTAAAAGACTTTCTTCCAGGATTGTTTTGCATTTAGCTCCATCCATCTTCCCATCAGCTCTGACCAGTTCCACTATGCCTGTTGAAGAAAGCAACCCTACAGTGTGATGTGGCCACCATTATGCCTGACCATAGAGAGTCTATTCAATCTGAAGAGCAGTGTTAGTTTATTACTGCACACCATTTATAATGTTGGCCTAAAAAGTAAAACTTTGGTGTTGTCTGACCAGTGTACCTTCTCCAACATGTCTGATGTGCCCTCCTAAATGGCTTTTACAAAATTTTTGCTTTTTATTCCTTTATTTCAACAATTTATTTTTGCCACACTTCTATAAAGTGCATGACTAATAGTTGTCTGCTTATGTGTTGGCTGCTTCTCAGATTAATGCTTCACTTGCCAGGCCTGCCAGTTTAGGTTGAAATGTATGTCTTGTTGGGTTTGCAGTTGTGGTATAGTCTTTCCATCGTGACATGATGGACTGAAGGGTGCTCAAAACCTGTTTTACAACCTAGCCCTGCTTTAAACTGTTACACACCATTCTTCCTCACACGCCGGCTGTGTTCGGGGCTTTTCTGGGCTCTTCTTTGGATTTTGTCAGCTTGTTTACTCATGTTCCGTATTGCCCTTGTACTTCACCAAAACAGCATTCTGTGCAGCAACTGCATGCAAGCATGTACAACATGGAGATGTTGAGAAGTGTTGAGCAAAAACAGAACAAGCACTTAAGAAGATTACAAGAAAGTCTGCTTCTTTGGAAACACCTGACTTTTTAAAGCACTTTATAATGTTCTATACAAGGTGTTAATAATATAAGCTGTCATTCCTAAAATATTGTCGCCTATTCCACAAATGACCAACTGCAGGATTCTTTTATTACTCCATCATGTTTTTTTTTCCCTATATGTAAAGCAATTTCATAAACCCTTATGATGCTTTCCCTTCTACTTATGCAGAAATATAGAAAGTTTTTAGCGGGTCTAAAATGTTCCAATAGCACTGTAAATGCACAGAAAAAGGGTGCAATGCATTGAGAGTCATCCGTTACACAATTTAACAGTGTGCATCCTACGCAGCAGACTGGAAAATTAGAGTGCTCTATATTGAGCACCTCAGCCCTAAAGTGGTAAATCGGATGCTGCCACATGCTGCTGGGTTTTCTCCACATATCACAGTGCATGTCATTGAAAGTGAAGGCAGGCCACTGGCAAGAAGCAAAGAATTACAGCACTTTGCCTTTAATAGACTCTACTGGTGACTACGCTAACAGCTACACCTCTGAGCCGCCCAGGCCCTGAGAGAGCAACTATGACAGGCATGAAATGCCACCACTGGGACAAACAAAGCTACACAGACAGTTAAAGTCGGTTAAGAGGTGAGAGTGACATGAAGTACACGGTACCTCAGAAAGCATGGCACTGTGAGGCTGTGATGTGATGGCGCTAGGGTTAGTGAGTGAGGGATAAGAGGTTCAGGCTGCCTTCAGGCTCAAAGTTTTCTACACTCAGGGGTCCCTCTTGAGACCAATCTGATTTATTTAATAGATTGTTTTTAGAAACAAATACAAACTTTTATTCAATGAATAAAAAGCTCAAATCAAAAGTGCACTGCTTTGCTTCTTGTTTGGCCTGAATTCAATCCTTCTTGCATTTACATAAAACACATTTTATCAACAGAGGCAATGTGGCCTGGTTGTCATTTTCCTTCTCCCCCTCTTGTACTAAAAATGGCACCTAATCTGCTGTACTTCTGCCGAAAGACTTTGAAATCTGAAAACTACAAAGGAATGCAGCGCCATTTTCTAATGCAATATTTGTTAGCATATTTAGCCAAGATTATCTTTACAATTGCAATGTCACAACCTTGCTTGGTTCTGATACACCTTCCAAGTGCAAGGTGAAAAAAATCCAACATGGGTAACTCTCCAAAAACTCTTGGCCTCATGACCTTCATAACAGTTATGTGTCCGGCAACTAGACAACATTTCTCATAAACAAATTTATGCACAGACTAATGGGAACTGAACATGAATAACTGGAACTTCAAGAAAAGAAAAAAACTTTGACCAAAAGCACTATGCCAACAAAGAGGGCTTAGCTTAGAGCTTTGCAGCAAAACCTTCAAGAGGTGTTGTGATTGTCATTGCCCAATATGGGTAGCTTGTGATAGGTCAGTTTGATTTTTTTGTGCTTTTTTTATTTCAGTAATAACTTTTGTTTGATGACTCTGATCAAGGTAAAAGCATTTTTTTAACTGTCTTAACTCTTTATTCAACACCTGAGATGGAATGTGTTTGTCTAAACTCACTGTGTTTTTTTGGGCTGTGGGAGGAAGCTAAAATACTCTGAGAAGCCTAGGATTTTTCTTTTATGGATTCAAACTTTGATGTTCAGGATACATCTTCCTGTTAACGGACAAACTTCACAGCTTAGTTGTGCCAGAAAAATACATAAGTGACAATAAGTCTTCACTTGAAAACAATTTTGTTTGTGGAACTGAATCAAATAAATGAAATTCGGTACATCTTCTGCTGCACTTTCAGAAATTCTAATGAAATTAAAATCAAAAGAGATGGTTACATTTTTATTTTTAATGTATGCTTTTAGTATTTTTTAATGATTTACAGAGTTGGTTTTCCTTGTTACACATTTTCCGTTTCTGTTGAAAATATATGCACTAAATTTTGGAGCGAATGTAGTAATGCAATTATATTGTTAGCCTCATCTATGCCCTTATCCTACCTTTAAGGAAATTGTTGATAGAAACTCCAGTTTAGGAATTAAAAAGTTAGCATAAAATTTGGAATTAGCTTTTAGATGATAAATTAATGGCACTTGAATACCTATATTTAAGTGGGTAATATGCTTTTTTCATTGTGTTTCAGTTTCTCTTTCTCTTTATCCTAGAATCTTTACAGTCTTTTATTGATCCTACACAGATCATGACCTCTGCCTGTTTCATCTGCAAGTTTCAATAAATTAATCTGTGAATTTAGATACAATCAGAGTGTAGCGACATTAGTTGAGACCTCCTTCATAATCTCTTTTCCAACTGTTTACTGTTTTATTTTGTGCTGAACAGAAAAGAACAGTAAAACTAAAACCGCAAAGCCGAGGACTAAGCCAGGAAATTCTGATGCCAATGGACAATACGATGCTCTTACGGTATGGTTTAATGAAAAGTGAAAGGGGTAAGTGAATTATACATGAATATATGGAAAGACATCAGCCCGCACATCTATAAAATTGTCGGCTGCGTATTAACAATTCCCTTTGTCAAAGAACTTTGTCCCAACAGACACCACCCTCCATTGCAGTGGTGTTTGCACGTCTTCAAACACACTCGTGCAAGATGCTGTCCCTCTATTTAATTTATCATTCTCCAAATAAGCTGCATAAAGAGGAAACAGTGAAGAAGCAGGCACTGAGAACAGCAGTAGGAGCTCTCTTTGGCACACACTCCACCAGCGATATTAATTGTATGAATTCAAATATTTATATGGCTTCTTCTGAGACTGAAGAGTAGCACTATATGTAAGCGAACAATAAATCCTACGGGGACATGGAGTCTGATCATTAAGCAGGTCATTAATATTTATCCTGCAATACATGACCTCTCATTTCATGACCTTTCATACATTGTGTTCTGAAAGGAAAGGTGCAAAAAAATAAAATAATTGTGATTTCTTTTTATGACTTCTGCTGCTGGTCTTCGTGACACAGCTTCTCACCTTTTCAAATTGTTGTTTACATGTAGTCACCCTGCTGTTCAATGTCGAATCTGCTGGAGCCTCCTTGAAGGCACACGGAGGGGACAAGGGAACACAGGGCATGTTCAGAGACCCGGGGAATGATGTATGTGTAAAAACGGCAGCCTGGTCTGGGAGGCGGACACCGCCACAGAGGTAATTAGATACTTAGATGTCATGTTCAACAAGCTTTCTCTCTCCCTAGTTCTTGTATTTCAGACTCTTCTCTTCCCACTTCTGAACTCTCTTCACAGCAATCCCCCCCCCCCATCACCCTCAGATGGCACATTTTGGACACAAGAAAAAAAAGTGAAATGGGAGCTTAATTTACTTTAAAGAGCTCATCGCAAGGAAATAACGCAGAATTTCATACTCCAAAATAAACTTATAACCTCTTCGATTCGACCTCGGCAGGTCCAAAACTCGAATATAATTGCATTGACAAGTGATAAAAAAAAATAGAAAGCCCGTCAGAATAAATTCTACTCCAAATCAAATTCATGTCAAAGATGTCAGGCTACATTCCAAGTAAATTTGATGTGTTTGTGGCTACTAATGTGCAGTGTTTTATTCTGGTTTTCAGTCAAATCCACTTTCCGCTGAATCGCTTAGAAAAGATCACAGTTTAGAGCACAGGGGTTGATTTTGTCAAATGATTAGGTTTTTTTTTTTTCTTGTCTGTGATTTTAAGCCTCAAGTATCCTAGTTGGCATGAAATTGGCATATGAGTCTGTCCAATCAGTTCCTGCAGAATTCATGTTAAATGCTTTCCCAAAGCAGCCAACATGAGTCAGGCAAATCAGACGTATTCATGCACCTGAACATTTTCAGAAAATACAGACCAGGTGTATTACAGTTAAAAAGATCTGTGGGAACGTTATAGGAACATTTTGCTAAATGGGACAACAGTACCAGTCTGTTTGGTCTGCACCTGTAGTCAGTAGTATGAATAGAGTTCTGACGTTGTCATATTTTAGACTAGTCTATTTTAGGTCTCTATTTATTTCTTGATTATGAAGTCCATGGCTAGCTAAAAGTAGCATGTGCCGTCTTTCCAGAGAGTATCTGCAGGCAGTGAACATTTTTGTTTCGTCCTTTGTTTTGACTGCCGGTATGTGTCAGACTAAAAAGTTTTATACCGTTGTTAATTGTATAGTTTATGAAATGTGGCAAAGTTGAACAATGCTAGTTGTTTGAAGCCGCTATTGTTATACAATGTATTTTAATCTTATAAAATGTGAAAGGGATTGTGGGTAATCCTCACAGCAGCGACTTCACTGCATTAGGACAGAGGACAATAACATTTACATTCTTGACCCATTTTGTTGGAGGTTTTGTTCAGATTGGGGCCTGCGAAGTTTCATATTTCAAAGGGAAAAAGTCTGAGAACCACTGCTCTTATTGGGCAGGGGGAGGGGTAGTGATGGTTATTTAAGAATATCATCCCCAGTCTCTTGCTGCTGACAGTAAGTCAGGAAGCTTGTGATTCACTGACAGGTGGAGGCCAGCACTGTGAGCTAGGTGAGCTTCGGGTTGAAATTCACAAACAGGATCATGGCATACGTTCCTGGGTTGTTGAGGTGGTGCAGGATGTAGTCTAGTCCCAGGTTGACCAACAACCTGTTTGTTTAGTAAGCAAACTGGAGGTTTTTTTTTTTTTTTTTTTTTTTTTGTTTTTTTTTATAGCGCCAAATCATGAAACATGTCATCTCAAGGCACTTTACAAAATCAAGTTCAATCATATTATACAGATTGGGTCAGATTATACAGATTGGTCAAAATGTCCTATATAAGGAATCCAGTTGATTGCATCAAAGTCCCGACAAGCAGCATTCACTCCTGGGGGACCGTAGAGCCACAGGGAGAGTCGTCTGCATTGTACATGGCTTTGCTGCAATCCCTCATACTGAGCAAGCATGAAGCGACAGTGGGAAGAAAAACCACCCATTAACGGGGAAAAAAAACCTCCGGCAGAACCGGGCTCAGTATGAACGGTCATCTGCCTCGACCGACTGGGGTTACAGAAGACAGAGCAGAGACACAACAAGAGAGACAAAAAAGCACAGAAGCACACATTGATCTAGTAATCTGTTCTACATTAGATGGTAATAGTCGGTGATCTGTCCTCCCTGGATGATTTCACAGTCAACAGTACGTCAGACCAGGTGTGCCTACTATGAAGAAAAAAAGAGAGAGAACAAAAAGTTAAAAGCTGAAATGACAACAGTCATTTCAAGGTTTGCTTACTAAACAACAAAAACTTACATACTACTGAATCCAGTAGCGGGCCTGTGGTCTCATGCAAATGCTTACACATTAGGAACATTTCCACCTTACTAAGTGTTCGTTTATTATAGAATTTAAGGACATGTGTTGACATTAATAAATCACAGAGGCAGAAATCAAAGTTAATCAAATTGCATTAAAAGAAGGGAATAGTTCAAAACATGTATCAACACATGGGTCTTCCTTGCTACCACCAACAGCTGGGGCCTTGAGCATAAGAAGCCTCTGACTTATCTCTTCCACAATGTTATATAGTATTTCTGTAGAATTATCTAAGCTCTGAAGATGGGATGTTTGCAGCACCGGAGCCTGTCCACATCCTGCAGTTTTGGTCTCCCTCTAATCTGGTCTCCGGTCAAAGTCACCTTATCTGGTCTCATCTTCTTTTTTCTTGTTGTTTTATGCCCCAAATCTTCCCCTCTGAAGCTGGAGCTTGTCTTAACCTTCATTAAAACAGAATGTCTCTGTACGAAGCAACATTTCTCAGCACAATTCAAATTTACTGGTTTAACCTCCACTATATTATGAATAAACACTCTGTGCTTCTGCAAAACATAGCTTTCTCTACACACACCGGTTGCTTAAAGGATTGCATGACCACAAACATCAGGGCAACATGTCAGTAGTCATTTAACTCTACACCAAGATTATACATAATTATACCATGGTCTGGGTGAATACTTGATTCTGATTGGCAGCTGGGTGTCCGTTAAAAAGTGTTATAGGACAACTATAAAAACGTTCTGGTCAAATAGTCTGATTATTCTAAATTATTGGCTGGCTCAAAGGTTAGCTGGTAACGGTAAGACAGTTGATGCTGGTTACCTTGGCAACTCGTCACAATAAAATTTAAAACATTTTCTCAGCCGCTTCTTGAAATTTTTTTATAATTTTAACGGTGAGAAAAAACATAAAAGTATTAATAATTAATTTAATATGTCTTTCTTTCATAAGTGACCATGGTATAAGGGGGGTAATACACCTTGACCTGTCCATTATCAGAAATTAATGGACTTCTCGTCGTCCATTAATTTCTGATAATGGACACCTCATCAGGCAATAATGGGGAGTGTGGCCGAGTGGTTAGAGCATTGCGTTTGGTCCCGGAGGTTCTGAGTTCAACTCCCACAAACTACCACTCTGGGTCCTTGAGCAAGACCCTTAACCCCAGACTGTTCCCCAGGCGCCACACAGTGGCAGCCCACTGCTCCCCAAGGGGATGGGTTAAATGCAGAAGTGAATTTCTCCATTGTGACATCAATAAAGTTCAATTATTATTATCCCTTATATGTTTCAGAAGAGTATTGTATAGAAACAACAGGCTGAATCTTTGAAAACCAGAAAACAAAACAAACAAAACTTAGCAAAATGGTGTTGTGGGCCTGTTTCTTGCCCAAAGTCCCTGCAAATGATAGAACTTATAGCATCATTGCCTCTTTGAAATATCCAAACATTTTCCATTCAGTTCAGTTATATTCAGTTTAAACTTCGTCTCCTGCCAATTACAAAAATAACAGATCCAAGTTAAAGTGGCCTAGCTATGTACTATAACTTTTTTACGAATTTAAACCAGTAGCTCGCTCTGGTTACATACAAAGATTTTCCGATTAAATACACCTTTTTTCTCTATTTGTTAGTAAACAAAGCGCTTTTATGTATATTTACCATAACAAGATCACATGACCGGATGTATGATGTTGTGCAATATCATACAAGGAGGACACATCAATAAAAAATATTTTAACCGCAGTGAAATTATTTTTATTGGTTTAATTTTGCGGGACTCACAGGCTGCGGGCATCGTTGAGAGCACCAGGAATTGATCGATCTCGAGATTGCTGAAGCGGCTGCAGGTGCCAGAGACAGATCCTTCCTACGGCTGCCTTCAGTCACTGAGTTCATTAAATATTAACATTTACATTTTTTACATTTATATGAGATCTTTTGTCTAAGCCATGGTGAGGGCGAAGAGAACACGCTAATAAAAAAAGATTTTAGCCGAGCCGCAGTTAAATTGTTTTTATTTTTGGGCTTACAACCAAGGCTGTCCGACCTTGCCAAGCTTGAGCTTTGTAGGAGAAGCCAGCACTCCCAAAGCAAAGTGCTGCCTCGTGCGGGGGATTTCAGACACATAGTTCAAATTTAAAGCTTTATATTAGATCTTTTGCCTCAGCCATTGCGGGATCAAGGAGAACACATAAATACCTTAAAAGATTTTTAACCGCAGTAATAACATTTTTATCGGTTTGATAGCATGCTAACTACCACATTGCGGGCTGCTGTTGTCAGTGGAGGGAGGGTGAAGCTTAACCGTGTTTGAGCACCTCTGCGAAAGTATCCCGCTGCTCCTCCTGGGTGCTTTATACAGAAAGCAGGAAAAGGCAGACAACCGCGGCCTTGTACCGCATGAGGTGAATGGATGGCCACTACAGAGACAAAACTTAACAGCTTTCAGTGTGAAATGAGAGAAAGCCTCGATAAATCCACAGATCTTATACAGCTTTTCTGGGTATAGAAAGCTGAAGTGGCCTTTTTCCTTTTCTTTTTTACCCTTCAGGCGTGGTTCATGGTTTCAAAATAGTAAAATTGTATTTAGGTTTGACCCACTCTGTTCATAGTGGTCCTTAATATGAATGTCGTCCCTCTTCAGTTTTTCTGGACTTCCTCAGAGAAAAACCTTCTCATTTCTCCTTGCCCTGCGGCCAATCACTGAAAAGAGGTGTGTTCACTCAAAACTCCTCTCGAGTCAGCGCGGTTTGGCCTTACTCCTCAGCAGAGCCACAGGAACCCGGGCTGGCCTTGAAAACAACAGCTCCTGAAACACTCAAAAGTGAACATAGCTGTGCGGCCAATACGAGCCAGTGGAACTGGGCCCTTTTCACGTAGAATCACATAAACTGAAAATGGGCTGCATTTGTTGTTTTCAGCAGAAAAAAGGATCATAAACATGTGCTCAAATGAACACAGAAAGTGTACCTAGACACAACATCAAAGTGAGGGTTGGTAAAGTGATAATAGTTTGGGTCCAAATAAATGTGGTACACATTAATTTTATGTAAATATATATACTGAATATTTTTTGCCATTTTCCCCAATATTCCCAGATCAAATAATATAAATGTTAATTAAATAAAGTAGAACACATCTCCCTAAGTACAAACATAAAGTAAAATAAATATTTGTCTGCAATTTTCAGTGTGATACTATCCTGTTGGAATAAAATGTATATTTCTAAGTTTGTAAAAAAAAAAAAATTAACTGAGGATGCTAATGAGAATGGAGGGTGCCACATCTCTTGACCATAGTTTCACTAAGAAAAGAAATCAAACTTTTAGATTGGTTCAGTGTGTTTCATTCATCATGTTTAATTGTCTGATCAGACATCTTTAAAATTGGAAACAAAACGAGATCCCACTTCACTATAGTGAATCTTGAACGTAAAGAAGCGATCAGCCTCCTTGCACAGCTCTGTGCACAACCCGTGAGTCATTTTCCTAGCCTCAAGGAAAGGTGTAATGGATGCTGGGTAAAAGATAATGTAATTTGAAGTAGATAATAAATAATGAATAGTCAGGGCCCAACTAAAGTATATGCGAGGAAATATTATCTGGTGTTTTAACTGTAGGCTGGGTAAGTGATAAAGTGGAATCTATCTCCAGTTAATACTGCTGTCTAGCCTGTGGGCAAGGAGGCATTAAAACAAGCTGAAGAGTGAACGGCATGAAACCCCTCAAGCCAAAAGAGGAATAAAACACCCCAACCTGCTGCCTTTTTCCTTCGGTTTAAATGTGACTTCAAGGAGTTCAAGTGTCACCAGACTGAAAATAAGCAAGAACAGTCAAAACACATCCAGATTTTTTTTCTTTCTCCCGACCCAAATGGCTGGATGTGACATCTGCAAGGAAAGAAAATAAAGTCATCCAATAGTCCAGACTTCCAGACTCCTGTTCTATCTGATGCTTCACCCTCTCTCCTCTATGTCAATCCTCAGCACAGGCTTATACATCAAGATCTCAAAGTAGTCAGTTAACTACCTAGTTTTTCATCTTGCAGAGGTTGACTGGAGAGATGAGAGCCTGGGATAACAATGGCTGGAAGGTTTGGTTCAGGTCAGCAATGATGGACTGCAGGGTTTAGGGCTTGTGACAAGGTTACACCCTGTCGTCCAACCACAGTACACCACCAACGTTCTTTGCACTCCTGAACTGCAATCCCTGTGTTCCCTGCTACTTAGGCTGATGGATACAGGAGGGGACTGAAAGGAGCAGCAGAGATATCAGCTTGACAGTCATCCCTGTGGGGTGTCACTCAATGCAGATCCTCCCATCTTCTACTTCTCGCCTGACTTCTGCTGCTCTCCTAATCTGCAGTTCTTGCTACCTTCATCTTGTAAAGACTTCTGCCTTCCAGCTTTTGTTTGCTAGATTAGCTCAGTTGTCTGCCCATGAGTTTAGGTTTCTATTTGACACTGAAGGGATCACATTACTTGGTAGGCTGAAAAATTGGAAAGGAAAATATTACATTTCTTCCATCCTTGTGTTTTTTAAAAGCTCCAAACTATGCAATTTTTATGTCACTTTGGGGTGGAAATGTCATTGAGCAGAGGATAACCGCAGACACAAACATGTTTGTAGTTCAAAATGTAATGGAACAAGGTACACCTAGATTAAACATCTACAAATAAACATTTAGTTAACTTACATGATTTAATATTTTTTCCCATCATTGTCTGGAATCTACAGTGAATAAAGAAAATATTCAGATCGGACCAGACTTTTTTCAGTTTTGTTATTTAGCAGCAAACATATCTGAAGGTGACGGTGCATATCAGAGGAAAAACAAGCAATAAGGTACCTGATGAGCTCAAGAGACAGGGCACAGAAATTATAAAGACAAAATAATATCTGCTGTACTAAAGGCTGGCTTTCAAATTTCTCAGGTTTTAGCACAACCACAACCTTTCCAGTAGCTTTTCCCAGGCTACACACAAAAAAACACCTACATATGTAATTAGACGCTTTAGTCCAGTCTCCCTTGATATAATCCAAATACCTTCATAAGTCACCTAACATGTAGGCCATATAGAGACTGTGCACATGTGTCATTTGTTCTCTGTAAAATCCAGCTGTTCTTTGAAGGCCTTGGGGGTTAAGAGAACATTTGTAACTAAACTGCATCAATAAGACAGGAGACAGGTCAGGGATACAATTGTGGAAGTTTGCATCAGAGTGATGTTATAAAACAATATTCTAGGCTTTGAACATCTGACAGAGCCTTGTTCAATCCATCATCTGACAATGGAAAGAATATGGCATTACTGCAAATCTAACAAGACATGGCCGTTGACCTAAATGGGATGGTCGACATCCTGTTTGTTGTAGAACATGGGGTGGAAGAAAATTGTGTGTAGGTTTTGGGAAGTTCTACAAGTGCACCAAATTTAAAAAAATTTTTTTGAAAATTGCAAGAGGGCATTTTGGAGCAATTTTTTTGCCACCTTTTGCAAAATCCTTGCAAAACTTAGATTTCACACACCATTGACAACACATTTGGTCAGTATTTGCATATGTTGATGATATTTTGCATATTTGGCTCCAAAAAAATGGTTGTTTAAATGACAGCAACATCAGTTTACACATAAAACCTTAAGAAAAATTGTGTGTGTTGGTGGGTGTGTGTGTGTGTGTGTGTGTGTGTGTGGGGGGGGGGGGGGGGGGGGGGCTATATACTTTCTACAGCCACTCCATCCATATGTTTTAGCAAACTAAAGTCCTTGAAGCTCAGCCCCCTGGCCCTAATTACCCCTGAAAAGCCAACAGGACTAGTCCAGATATATTTTTGTCATGGGTAATTTTCTGTATTTCAAGGGCTGGAACCAAACTCTACAGGGCATTGATCCAAACCACAGAGGGATGCTTAACATGGGGAAGAATTTAACTGGGACACTAACTGAAGTCAATGCTGAATAAAGTGAATACCTAAAATAAACCGTTTGCTCAGGAAAATATGTCTTCCTGACCTCACTATGATTCACCCTAATTCATTAGACATACGAGGAAAAATAAACTCAAAAGAAAGGAGTTGTCTGTTACTCTAATGGGCCAGAAAACAATTACTGAGCAGTTAACAACTTTCCAAAGCAGTTTGGAAATTTTAAAGAAAAGGCTGGAGTGCAAAGAGAGCAATGTTGCAACAACAAAGGCATCAGAAGCTTTACTCTTTATTATGGTAGACTCAAACAGAAATAAATCTACAGCTCAACCAGCCTTTTTCTCTGGAACAGAGCCAGTTTTTAGACCTTCAAAATATAAAATGTCTGTTCTATCTTGAAAGAGCCCACACTGTCAATTAAATAATAATAGAAAATAAATAAATAGATAGATAGATAGATAAAAAACAGAGAAAAACAGATCCCTCACTATAAAAGGTTATTAAAATAAGATAAAAACTGAGACAACTAAGTTGGATAAAAGTGTAGTAAAATGAAGATAAACCACCAAATCAATTTAAAAAGGGGGAAATAAACCTTTAACACAAGTAGCTTAATAATGTAGAGAACCCTCAACCATCAGCATTCTTGTTGCCTTCTAGTCTATTCTTAGTGTCTAAAACAGGGGTCCCAAGAGCCAGCTTCTGCAGCCGAGGATCGGAACGCCAAGGTCCCCGCACTCGACTGCCACCCATTTTGCAGCGCCCCTGACCCCTTTGGCCCCTTCTATAGGTGGTGAGCCCATTGGAAGGGGGACCCATGTTTCCTCTTCGGGCTGAGCCCGGCCGGGCTCCATGGGCAAAGCCCGGCCATCAGGCGCTCGCCAACGTGCCCCACCTCCAGGCCTGGCTCCAGAATGGGGCCCCGGTGACCCGCGTTCAGGCGAGGGAACACAACGTCCATTTATGGAATTGATCATAAGGGGCTTTTCTACTGTGAAGCGGGCGCTGTACCCAGTGTCCGAAATTAACTTCCTGATTCACCGGCCAAGTTGGCCGGTAGATGTAAAAATCAACCGGCCAGGCATATTTTTTACCGGCCAAAATATTAATCCTGACCAGACCTCAATTTTTATCAAAAATTAAGAGTGAGATTATGTTAATTTTCGGGGGGCGTGGTTGGGGGCGTGGCTGTCTCGACCCTGGAAGAGAAATCTTTGTTTCCTGACTTTAATAAGAAAATATTGTAGTTGATTATAAAAGGCACAATAAGAATGATCACATTTATATCCAGGCAATAAAAAACACCACAGATTATCATTATTCTATCCGTGTTGGTCTAATTTGTGAATGAGGCAGAGTTTCATCAAGCCTATACAGTCCAACATTTTTCCCTCAGCTGCAACACTTAAAGCACGCAGGGGTTCACGCTGCGTCTTTACGCTGATCCAGCTGCTGGATTTTACCCTCGTGCGCTACGCGTGACGGATAAACAGTGGGGGAAATGCATAAATAAAGACTGTAAAGGGCTCCTTTAGAGGGAAGAGAATGAATAATGGCTCTGAGCTGAAGCCCCTGATTCCTTAAAAAGTCCGCACCTATATTACATGTAACGTAATTTTGCGCACCTGAATTCAAGCGCAAGGCAGCAGCCCACCGAAGCACCACTGGCTCTGTGTCGTTAAATACAAAAGAGCATTAAACATAGCTTTTGGTACGAGTCGAAGGACATTAAACGCAGTGATTCACGTTTTGAAGGCTGGTCGCTGACAAAAGCACCTGGCTCCGAGGGAAGGGAGGAGAGAGGCGCAGTTACAGCGCTGAGGCACTGTAACTGCGCCTAATGGGCGTTTTAGACTGTATCTGGTTAGCAGATCTGTTTTCTGATCCAGCGTGCAGCCATGACTGGTTTTGAATGAAAGCTTTATCTGGGAGCCGCTCTCCCCAGAAATAAGATGTGATGCTGAACCAGCTCCGCAGAAGGCGGGTCTAGGCTGAGCTCTGTGAACGGATCATCCGCAGCCCAGATGGGCTTTGTTATTTTTTTTTATTTTTAATTTATTTGGTACAAAGATTTACTCGCCATGTGGCAGCTAGCCCTCTGAAATTCACTCGCCAAACGGGAAATTTACTCGCATTTGGCGAGTGGCGAGTGTTAATTTCGGACCCTGGCTGTACCGGTCCGTTGTGGTGAAGAGAGAGCTGAGCCAAAAGGCGAAGCTCTCGATTTACCGGTCGATCTACGTTCCTACCCTCATCTATGGTCATGAGCTTTGGGTCATGACCCAAAGAACGAGATCCCGGATACAAACGGCCGATATGAGTTTTCTCCGTAGTGTGTCTGGGCTCTCCCTTAGAGATAGGCTGAGGAGCTCAGTCATCCGGGGAGGACTCAGAGTAGAGCCGCTGCTCCTCCACGTCGAGAGGAGCCAGTTGAGGTGGCTTGGGCATCTGGTCAGGATGCCTCCTGGACACCTCCCTGGTGAGGTGTTCCGGGCACGTCCCACCGGGAGGAGGCCCAGGGGGAGACCTAGGACACGCTGGAGGGACTATGTCTCTCGGCTGGCCTGGGAACGCCTTGGGATTCCCCCGGAGGAGCTGGCCCAAGTGGCTGGGGAGAGGGACGTCTGGGCCTCCCTACTGAAGCTGCTACTCCCGCGATAATGGATGGATGGATGGATGGATGGATGGATGGATGGATGGATGGATGGATGGATGGATGGATGGATGGATGGATGGATAAAACAGGGGTCACCAAGCTTTTTGAAAGTTAGAGCTACTTCATCGGTACTGTGTCATACGAAGGGCTACCTACACTGACCTTTGAACTACAAGAGTCTAAGGTCACCTTAACTTTACATAATATAAGTATGTTTTTAATGCGTTTGTCATTTTTAAATCTATGTAAATACAAGTATGATTAAAACGGAAGAGCAACTGAATAAAATAGCATTTTAAATGGAGCTCACTGGAGGGTTGTGCTATTTTTTTGGAACAAGCTTGTGGTCACCACGTCTGGTCCTTGGGGGCTACCTGGTGCCCTTCATCCCCTGGTATAAAATACGCTAAAGTCCTTGGGGAAAAAATAACTTAAACCTGAAAGTTTTAATCCGTTTTGACTGTATATCTTTTTGTATGTATGTTCTACATATAAATGAATCAAACAACGTAACAACATAGTGCCTGTAACTGAGATTGTAGGGTCATCAAAGATACTGGATAAATGAGTTTACAATTCAAAATATAGTAAAAAACACTGACAATAAAACTGCAGCTAATCCAAATTAAATTGCATTAATTTTCCACAACTAATTGAAATAAACATGAATTCCTACAAAAGCTAACTCCTGTAGTTTCATTTAGTATTTTAATATTTTTCTAGCCATGAAACTGTGAGAATGGACAGAGTAATTTGATGACAGAGGGTTTTCACTGGAATCAACATTTTTTTCAGCAGACATTAGGGGTTGAGGAACGACTACAACTAACACACCATATCTGATGACTGTGGGAAAAGTATAAAATTAAAAATTAAAAAGTCAACCGGTGAAGATTCATCAATTACCCATAATGTAATTTGGGCTTAACAGCATTGTTTTTCACTTTACCATGATGCTTTGATTTACAGCCCTAAAGTGTTGCTGTTTTCTTTTTCTCCTAAAAATAACCAGGGAATGACAAGGAAGTAATTTTGTGGCTTTTTTATGTACAGTAAATGCCTCAAGAATGACTCATGATGAATGTGGATACAACTTTCCAATGAGTCATAACTGAAAGCAGCTAACGTTTTATCCATTTAGATCTGAGATAAATGTTCCTCCATCTCACTAAGAAATGCAGATTAGAACACAGCACATGTAGGTCGTGTTCAAGAACAGGAACTAATAAATTTGGTTTTTGGGACTGAAACACCAGGAAATTATCTTACATTTTCCAGAGGTTATTTGCAATTAATATTAAAAATCCAACTTTTTTTTGGAGGAGCAATGACGTTATTTTTCTCTGTAACTTTCCAATCTGTTGGGAAGGGTCCTTTACTTGGAAATCTTATTTTTTCTGACATTATACAATATAACCTTTTGATTAGCAAAGTAGACAGATTCTGTTCAGTTCAGTTTAGGGTTACAGCCACAATTAACAACGTAAGCTTAGTGACTTTACCAAAAAAAGGTTTACATAATTTCTAATTGCACAATCAAATAAAATCCAAGTCATTCACATTGTCCCTTTCCAGATTCCAATTAAATACAAATTATAATACAACACAGTCAGATCAAGTGATCACTTAATGCAACTAAATAAAAAAACGTCCATCTAACAAAGCATGGGTGAATGCATTGAGTCATTCATGTTGCAGCAATCCCTCGACCTTGGCAAGCATGTGATGATGATGATAGAGATGGACCACTCCATTTTAACAGGAAAAAACATGTGTAAAACCAGACTCCGAATAGGCGGTGTTTTCCACAACTGGCAGAGCTTCAAGACAAAACAGAAATAAAAGAAGAAATGCTGAACAAGTAGTACTTTCTATGAAAAGGAAAAACTGCATTGTAAGAATTAATGGCACCAAAATCTCTGACAAAGGCCCAGTCCAGAGAAGAGACTGGACTAAACACAGAAGCATTGAGCCAGGAGTACTTTCTTTAAGAAAGAACAACAAAGACCGTACAGAGTCAACAGCAGACAAAATCATCCAAGGCTTTGCACAGAACAGAAACATGGGCCAGGGGTATTCTCAGTGGGAAAGAAAACTAATGACTACAGACTTAATGAATGAGATGGTTCCTTTCTCTGACTTCATCAAGGAAGTTGAGATGGCTAAACACAGACACACTTAACCAGGAATACTTTGCAAGGAAAAGAAAAAAAAACAAAGAGCACACAGAATCAATAGCGGATAGAGCCCTGCCAATGGCTTCATCCACAAGAGAAAGAACTAAACACAGAAGAACAGGGCTGGCATACTTTCTATGGAGAAGACAAATAGGGCACAAAGAGTCAATACCAGTGATTGCTCGGTCAATGGTTTTCTCCAGAAGAGATACAATGCCAAATATGCCAGCACTGGGCCAGGTCTGCTTTGTACAGAAAATAGAAGATAAATAAAATTAAGAGTACACAAGGTCAATAGTGACAATAGTTCCTGGGCTTTGTCCAGGAAAAAAAGAACTGTTGTACAGAGAAACACAACATCAATTGTACTTTTTGAGGGAATGAAAACAACAACAAATTCTTATTGACTAAAACAAATACAACCAAATAATTCAGCAATTATCATTAAATAACACTGAAGAGTTACTTTAAAGAACTTGATCAATTTGATAAGACTATTTGTGGATGGAAGAAAATAATGTCCGTCATTTATTCCAGGTCACACTTTCTTACAGGATTGCCATCTATTTCCAAACAGCAGTTAAGCGAGAGCCACTTGGAAAAACAACTGTCATTTCCTAACGTCCTTCTAATGTACACACATCTCTGCCACTACTTATCCAGATCTATTTAAATTGTTCCTCCACAGCTCGTTTACATCTGTCTCTGCTCACTTACTTTCTCCTTTTTTCCTCCACTCTTTTAACCCCCAACATATACAAGGTTATTTATACACAAATGTGTTCCCTAGCTGATCCTTTTTTGAAAACCACTTAATTAGAAAAGCCTGTAAGGCTCAAAAGCCTTCCCCATCACCGCCACAATGCAGCATTCATCCACCCATACATACAAGCTTTTTTTAATTTTTTTATGTTCTTTTTCAACCGGATCTCATTTTATATGCTCTATCTGGCTAATTACACTCAGAGATTAGAGGTGGCGGCGCTTCCCAGTAACCAGCACAACAGGTGTAAGGACATTAATATTCATGTAGGTTTTATTTATGGAGTGCAGCTCAGGTAAGAAAAAAAGGCTGGGACAGGCTTCTGAATGCAGGAGACCAGAGACAGGAAAAGTGTGTATGAAAAGGCAGTAGCAACTACATGCTAACTGGGACAACACACTTTTAATTAAGGGAAACACATCTGAAAGAACACACAATGCTCACCGGTTTAGCATACTTGGGGAGAATGCACATCCTTATTAGCAACAGGTTTAAAATAAATGCATGTGGGAAAGTAGACCCTGTGGGCAGCTACACATCTCTGGCAGTCGTGATCAGCAAGACACAAACCCTGATTTTCTCTTTTTTTCTTTTTTTTTTTAGAGGGCACCGTCTGCTTCTTTAAAAAAAATAAAACTTCACAATTTTCTCACCAAGTTACTAAAAAGGAACAGCAGGATAAAAAACACAGTTTCTGAGTAGAATACACCATCTGAGCTGTTTTGCGTCTGATTTAAGTTACAGACACTGCTGGAAACTTCCAAACTTTAACAGATTGGGACCCCTCTGAACTTTCTAAGTTCACAGAAAGGAACTTATGGAGCGTGATCAAAAACACATGCCACTTCTTTCCTTCTGTCTTTTTCCTTTGCCTGGATGTGACCTATACTATACAGCTGTTAAATCTTTTTGTCACACACACGCACACACACACACACACACACACACACACACACACATACACAGAGGATATAAAGAGTCTGGGCATTTTTAGCCACACCATGACCTGCTGGTGGCGGCTTATCCATTTAGGCAAGTGAAGCAGTGCTTAGTGGCTACCAGAAGTAAAAAAGGAAAAAAAAAAAAAAAGGTAAAACTATTTGAAGCACCACTTCACTTTAGCTCCATATATTTCAATTTGGGTTATGTTTTCTTTTGATTTAAGGTAAGACTTTGACCCAGATTCTGAAACATGGCCAGTTTGTTATGGTCAGATTTTACATGTCACTGTTTATATATGTAGGACCGGATGATTGGCTTTTGGTTAATTCATATTGCTTAAAAGTTTTTCCACTTTTCTCAGCTTCTAAATGTTGCAAGCATCATTCAGGGAAGACGAATTAAAGTAAAAAAATTGCAGATTTGAACAATGCCCTTGCTCTTAGCCGGTGTTATGTGCTTACACAGAGCACATATTTTACATGTTTTCATTGAATGAAAAGTACACAAACTGCACAAAGGTCCTCTGGTAGCGCCAGACAGTGTGTGTTGCTATCAGTAGCAGTACATCCCAATATAATGTAACGTAATATCATCTTTATTGTCATTGAAACATACATTACAACGAAATTTGTTCTCTGCTTTTAACCCATCACCCTTGGGGAGCAGTGGACTGCCATGTGCGGCGCCCGGGGAGCAATCTGGGGTTAAGGGTCTTGCTCAGGGACCCAGAGTGCAGGCGCTGGGGATCGAACCGGGTACTTGCACCCTTCTCTGAGTGCAAGCGCGCTGCTCTAACCACTAGGCCAACCCTCCCCAGAGCAATTTAAACAAAATAGCAATTAAAAAGACAAAGTTCCCCTCCATCTATACCACTTGAAATTGTGGTTAAAAAGTAAAAGGTGAAATGATGTACATAAAGATGTCCACGGGTATCCAATTGTAGTTAAAAGGTTATTGAGGCTCATCAAATGGGCTAACCAAGTCTGACTTTCATAGTTTTTGATAAGGCTCAACGTGAAAGAGACCTATGGGTTCAGAACATTCAACTTTCAAAACATTTCTCTTGGTTAAATAATCGAAACAACAGGACAACATTAACAATCTGTAAAAAATAAATGTCCACGGTCCTCCTCAGTTTGGAAGGAAATTGTTGTGAAATAGCATAAATAAACTCAATGGAACTAAATAGCGAAAGCAACAATTGTCCTTCACATGTTACTGGATAAAAATAGTTGTTTCTTTCAAACCCATTACATTTTCATTGTAGCAATATACATGTAATAAAAAGCATATAACAAAAAATACTACTAATAATATAAAGTTATCATTGTGTAAGGAATAGTAGATATCCCATTCAGAGTTATTTTTGTGTTTATTTATTTCATAAAATCTAAATGACCTTAAATTTAACGTTTTAATGAAGGAAAAGATTTATCTTTACACATTGGTTGTTTTAGTAGTTGTTAATTTCATTACTGGATTTATGGATTTATTGAATTGTGTGTAACATATTATTATTATTTTTTAAATCTAGACCCTTGTTAGAAAACTACAGAAATTAAACAGGGATTGGTAAAAATGAGGGAAAATAATGATGAAAAGTGAACGTAATACCCTCGTAATGTTAAGCTCCTGTGTGACAGGAGCCATTCTTACAACTGCTTTGTGTTTTAGGCAGCAAACCTCAAAATATGGAGACTGCAGAAAAGCTGCAGTCATATTTTGCTGGAGTAAAAGTCTGTTGATGTTGTAATATACCTGAACTGAAAGATTGCATGTTGGCTTCTGTCAAATTTTGAAATGAAATGAGAATAGATTAATGTTTGGCTATGTCTAAGCATAGCAGAATATTTCCCCTCTAGAAATTCATTTGCTGTTTGTGTACATGGGCTGATAAATAACCAGAATGTTTTGTTTTCTTATCTTTTTGTAGTGTGTACATTTGTACAGGATTGATGCCACGTTTTATACGGACATCCCTTCAAAATTATTTACCAAGGTCTCATTTGGTACGTCACAAAAACCTGGCATTTTAGCAAGGATATGAAAACTACTTTTGAGAACCACTGTATGTTATTCCTCAAAACTAAACTTGAAAAAGTAACTTTAGCCTGCTTTATCTCTTTGGCCAAAAAAGAAAAAGAAAAGAGGGAGCATAATATTCTGACATATAGACGATTAAAGAGGAATATAGAATAAACCCATAGAAATTAACTTCTGAGGATTGATCCTACTAATGAGTAACACAGAGTTGATGTAATCTGTCTTCTTTGAAAAATTCCAACAAAAGTATTACTTTATGACCAGAAGATTGAAGATCTGGTTGACTCTTTCTTCCTCATAAAGACTATTTTATGCTTAAAAATCTCCTAAAGTCACTACTGTACCTTACCTACCATATCGGACAGAAGTGGTAGTTCATACCGTAGCAAAAAAAGAAATGAGTTGATAATGATATACTATTTAGAATTTATATTTGCATAAATTTCAATAGCCAAAATGGGAAATAACAAGGGAAAATCGGGGCCAGGGGCAAGCAAGTTAATTCAAATTGTTTAGTAGGACTCATTCAATTAGTTTTTGTCTCCCATTTCTCATTAAACCTGGGATCACAAAGTTCTGCTAATGAAGGTGAGGACATTGTGTATAACTGTATGTGTGTCTGTTGGAGTATTTTGTGTGTAGGCAAATCCTTGTCAGCTGAACTCATAGGGATGACAGGATCTTGTTCCGGCAGTAAAAAGGGAGCGCCTGCTAGGTGACCAAACACTTGCAGATCAAGTGTCTATGTAGTCAAGACTTAGACGAGGACTAATGACAGCAGGGAGAGTGAAACACTGCAGCCTGCGCGCTGTTAATTGGCTTAACGTGCAAGTTGACATGGCTGATTGGGCAGCTAAAGGTGCACACCCCAGGACATGGTGGCTTAGTTACGTAGTGCAAATTTAAAAGTCAAAAACCAGAGTGCTACTTTTCACACAGAAGCAAAATAGCTTAAAAGCTTTGTATCAGCAGACAAAGCTTTGCTCATTATCGTGTGTGGACCATATCATCCCATTGTTGTAGAGAGTTCTCAATACACACAGGCCCTATGCACACAAACAATTCATTAAACATGGGGTTGTTTGTTCATTTCTGTTAACACATCTACATGACAACATTTTAACTGTGATCCCAATGCAAAAGACACTGGTAAAATTGCTAAAAACAGTAATTTTCCTGCCAAGCCACTTGTATGTAGTATGTTATTTAAAAGTCAACAACATACACATACGTACAAACACTCCCTGCTTAATTTCTATTGATTGCAGACAGTTTCTGTTTTTCCTGTATACACAACAATGGCGATTAGGATGTTTTTGAACCCTTCCACTCTGAAACCCTTTATGAATCACATTGTTTTTGTAGAAGTGCAACACATTTTTTCCATTTTATCCAAAAAACACCAACGTGTACACAAGGTCTTAGAGAAATTATACTTTTCTCATGTGAACTGAATTGCTGTTCCAAATTCTTTTTTTTCCTAATATTTGGAAAGAAAAGCAATCTGCAAACCTGCACTACAGCAGTGTCTTTGTATTCATATTGCTAAAGAGCCATTGATTTATATGAAACAGATATTCAATTTTTAAGTGTAGCTTGTGCTGTTAAGCATTTCTGTAATCAGTACTTTAGTTCTTTGAATAAAGTGTACATCTTATAGGAAATGTGTTTTTAAAAGGACCTACATTATTAATCTAGTTCTAAGTTCAGCAGGTGTAGATAACAACAGTCAAAAGGTCTTAAAACAAGGAAGTTAAAGATATGTCATCTATTAGTCACTAAAGTTGTTTCTCAAATGCTAAATCATAACTATGGTTTATTCACTATATATTTTGTTCACTAGATAGTCTTCAGAATACAATACTGGTTTACATTTTGAAAACATGTTGAAGACCTTGGCACACCACAATGTTGTGCTTCTTGTCAATTTGCACACATCAACTTACATTGGATATGTTCTGCACTTTGGACAGTCTGTCCCTTTAATGTGTGGCTTGTTTAGCAAAGTAATAATGGCACATTGGATGGTGTTTAACGCCACAATGTACATTGCCCTTTCTCCAACAAAAACTCTGAGTTATGAACATTACAGTATAAATATTTCCCAAGCAAAACTGATCCAATATTGCATTAACCAAACACAACTTTGAGAGTTGTACTTTGTCAAGAGATAATTTGTAAGCTTGGTGAAATGCAGGCTTTATTCTGTATGTTGTGATTTACAAGGAATCCTTGACGTATCCATTGTTCGTTTGATATTTGTTGTCATTATAATAACTTTGATGTAGAGTACGATTTATGCATGGAAAATTTTCCTCAAACACTTTCAAAAAACTCGCGGAGTAAAATGCAACACATTTTCACAATTATGAAACACAAAGTGCTACCACCAGTATGACATTGTGTATTAATAAGTTAAACAGGGGAGAATATCTGAACTGTCATCAACCACTGATTCTTCACAATGTTTTGTCGTTTCCATCACCTCCACTATAAATCAGTCAGTTTATCTGCCATGAAGCTGAACCTCAGACAAAGCCTACCAACCAGTGACTAGATCCAACAATGACAAATATATGCACAAACTGCAGCAATGTGCAGGCTAAAAGCTCCTCACACACATTCATTGGGAAAAAAATATTTGTAATTTTGATAAAAAGTTTAAGAAAATCTTTACATAATAGCTGACTCAAGAATGAACCGTGTTAAACATTGCTTCTTGTCCTCTTATGTTTTTGGGCCAAAGATAGATTTGGCAGAGATAAATTGCTAGGTTTTTGCCTGTAACAGCTGCCACAAAGGAAAATGTTTTTTTTTGCAAAGTGTTATGTTTGTGCACTCAGGCTTTCCACCTCATATAACTTTTACAATGTCTGTTTGGCTGTGGCTTGTTGGACCACAATATCTGACTGTTTCACCTCTACCTTGGTATAGAGTCACAAAAAAGGCAAATAGTTTCTTATCTTAGACCACATTCAACACCAGATTGATCCATTTTTTTTGAGGTTTCCATATGTAATGTGAAGGTTTTACCTAATCAAGCAGACATATTTTTCCCACTGTGTTCTTTGAATTCAAAATCCCAATATTTTATAAAAATGATAGTCACCCACTTTTAGGTTTACCAAAACAGGGCTAACTAGCATCCACTGTCTTAACCAGAAAACCAATTCACTTATCAGCTCTCTCCATCAGCCACTGAATTACAGGAAGCTCCTGCCAAATGGATCTAATTCCCTGTAGTTCTCACTTTGCCAAACCTCACAGCTTTGAATGCTTCTCACTGCCTGAAGCAAAATGGATAGAAGGAAAAAAAGGAAAAGCAGCATCCACTTTTTGTTTGTATGGGAAGGAGTACTGATTACCGCAATAGGAGGAAATGTTTATTGGGATCCAATCTCCTGATTTATTCATGTCAGTGGAGCAACTGAAGTAGAAGAGTCAGATAGAAGGTGGCAGGTGGTGTAGCTCTATTCCTTTGTATTGGATAATTTTATTTAAGTCTTTCATTTTGTAAGGGACTTGCAAACACACAGTCGCAGATGGCCATTATTGCCAGGTTCAATACAGCAATCATTCCTGAAAAATGGCAAACTTTCATTTCATTGTGTACCTCAGAATCTTAATGCCAATGGGGCCATTTCGAAAATGTGAGATTTAATCAAGGAATAGCGAGGCAAGTGGAAGTCTCATCCTAATCAGAGTGGAGAGAGTTATTCTATCCGTGCTGTTTTTTTTCCTCTACAGTTCAACCCAGTGTGTCTCTCTCCATAATTTCACATCAAAGCCAACCTCTCTGTGCACATTTTTGCAAGGAGAAAGACTGGAGTGCTGGTAAAGAGCCCACCTTGGGGTCACCAATCATCTAGAGGACTAGCACATAACTCTGTCATTTCCTGACACCACCCCCTTCAAATGGGGGAGGAATGGCAGGCATAAATCGAGCAAGAAGCCGTCCAATCAATGCGCTGACAATCTGACTGACGTACCATTTGTCATAAGATGGACGCCTACTTTCCTATACCTACTACAGATCAGACTATTTCCAGCATTTTACTCACTTTGTAGGTTTCTCCTTGTTCAAAGTATGCCTGATGGCAGATTTATTGTTTAATGTCAGTTTATGATGCACAACATAATCACTGCCTCTTAGCAATTTAAAATGCTACTTCAATTGATCCATTTGATAATTTTATTCAGGAGTTTGGAGAACAGCTGACTCTTTGAAGCATAGCTTTGCTTTGAGACTCCAGGGTTAACAGAAGGACAACTACAGCAGGAGCTACACGGGTTAATACTTCCAATACAGATGTGTAAGAAGCATACTGGGTTTTTTTATTGCAGTAGTGTGATATGTAATCACAAAGCACATAAAAAGCATGAAACATACATTTACTTGAGAAGTGATGATCCCACAATAAGCTTTTTGTTTTTTGCCAATATGGCAACACTTAGTCTTCTCCTACAATATTTGTCGATGTTGAAGAATACTGAGAAAGTTCTTTGACCATTCCCTTTCACATAATCATTCTGGATTTTTCAGTAACCAAGTCCCTCTGTGGTGTAGCAGGGTCTGCATTTTTGATACAGGGAACCCAGATTTCCAGTTGCATCAGGAAGGGAATATGGCATAAAAACACTGCCAAATCTGTCTTCAAGTTGTAATGACTTACCATGGCAACTCATGAAGCAGCTGAATTGACTCACTAACATTAGATTGTCCAGTCATTAAAGCTCACTGAATATATTGTCTAAAGGATCTGAGCTTTAGGACTGAGTTGGCCATAGTAGAAGGTAGTTTTGTGCCTGAGGAATGATTTCTATTTATATTTTATGATATATATATATATATATATATATATATATATATATATATATATATATATATATATATATATATATATGTGTATATTTTGGCAGACCTCACCTGATTTTTATTTTAACCATAATGGTATTTTGAAAGATTCATGATACCAAGAACTTTAACCAGTTTTCAAAGAATACAGTATGGTAGTTGCAAAGCATCACAGATCGTTCACCATACTTGACAGCAGGCACGAGTTGCCATTCAACATGAATATTTGTTTTGAATCAGAATAGACCCAACTGTGTGGTATGCTGTAAAGAATCTCAATCTAAATTGCATGTGATCAAAACAAACCATTGCAATTAAAGTCCATGTATTTATTTGTGTGATGTTAAGAAAGAAAACACTTTTTCTTGGCTTGGACCCCAAGCAAGAGTGTCTGGCAGTTTTTAATAACACTCAATGACACCCTAATCCTGTTCTACATCTCAAGACATAAAGATTTTTGTTTTTCCTTGCAGAGGCCAACAACTTTTTATGCAAAACATCCTGGTATTTTGAAGACTTAATGATGCTATATACTCCCTCAGGTTCTCAGAGCATTTAGAAGATTATACTATTGCCATAAAAGTTACATTTATATGGAAATGTACTTAGTATTTTACAAATTTTTATTAATTTTGGACAATGCTGCACTTAGTAACTACATTTATACTCTTAAGGGAAGGATGCATTACGGTAAAGTTTATTTCTGCCTTTTTTATTTGTTAATGGTGTACAGCACTTTGGTCAATGGTGTTTTTAAAGTGCATTATAAAGTTGTATTGTATTAAGAAACATTTTGTGCAAGTTTTTTTTTCACCAGGGGTACAACTGTCTGGTCAAAAATAGGGTTATGATCAACAGAGCAGTACCAACGACACTGCAGTGCATCTAAGGATGTATAATCTAAAACAACATATTTAGAAAAGCTTCAATTACCTGCCTCGTATTCTGTTCAGTGGACTACCAGACACTTGCAACAGAAGAAAAAAAATAAAAAATAAAGTATATGTATAGGTACTAGGACTAGTTTGTACCTATAAGGATTAAGTGAGTATAGAAAAAAGATGGATGGATGGATTTTAATAACACTGAACACCATATTAAGTGCAAAGTAGTAGCCCTTATGAAAATAGCTTGAACATTTTTTTAGTGGTCAGTGGAGGTACTCCATAATTGCTTCCACTTTTCATGGGTTACAGAAGTTAAATGCCCTTCACATTTATCCACATAATCTATTAATGCATCTCAATAATTTATATGCTGCCTCTGTGGCCGTGCTCTTGGCCCACAATCAATTAGTAATTTAAATGAGAGGGCAGAGGAGCCAGACGGGATGGTTTACTGAGAGGTTTGTAGAACCAGGTGCTCCAGACAATACGTAGTAAAATATATAAATTTCTGATTCGAACATCTGGAAATATGGCAACATCATCATCATCATCGTCATCATCATCATCGTCATCTTCATCATCATCCACCAGCATTGGATGGGAAAAAAAGTCTGCTTCCAGAAATTGTACCAGTCTGTGGAACTTCGCATCGCTCCTTCATCAACTACCCAAGCTGAGAGGCCTTACTCATCCCTCCATTGTCTAAAACCGTTTTAAAAATTAATGTCTATATGTCATGGGAATTTTCATCCACCATCATCACTGCTGATTATGTTCCAATGGATGTGAATGCCAAGCTCACAATGAATGAACTCCAGTTCACCTACATCCCTCAAGTTCTCATTCCCTTACTGACCAAAGACCATCACTTTTGCTCTATTGGACTGTTTTGCACACAGACACATTAAACAATCTTTTTGCACATTACTTTGTCCCCACTATTGCACTAGTTCAGTAAGATTAAATAGTTACTGCTTTGATATCTAAACACCATTTAATGTTCACTTTATCTGTATCACAAAATTGATAATTTGCCTATTTCCTTTATTGTAGATTATGTTATACTTCCTGGTCATTACTTAACTTGTATTTACATTTAAAGGTATTGTGAACGATCTTCTTTCGGCTTCGGGTTGTGGACGGATCATCTTATCTATCGGAAGTCCCACATGCCAATCATTGTGACGTGCTCACATAAAGCCAGTGAACGTGCTCATTCCTTGCTAGTTCCCTCTTGCTGCGCATGTACACTTCTAGTGTTTATGTAGCTATTTAGCTTCGGTGTTAGCCATTCATTGTAGCTCTGCTGATCTCACCATATACTTTGAAAATGGCTGAGAGTCGCAAGAAGCGAACTGTCTTACAAGTTTAAGAGAAAAAGAGCAATGACTCAGGAGGAAGAAATAATTGATCTAATTGCATTTATTTAAAACAGAAAAGCCACAAATTCTCCAGCTGTTATTAAAGTAAACATATCTAATATTACTGTTGTAATATTATCTCTAACGTTCATTTCATTGCAAGCTTTGTATCATAGACATATAAAAATAAAAACATGTTTAACTTAGGGTTTTTCAGGAAACTATTCTGCATTCATACCTAAATTGTATCTTCCTCCATCAGTGAACTTCCAAACTGAAAAGGGATGTTATCACAACTTGGTAGTGTTTAGATATGATGCGCTCACTAATTTGAAAAAATATCATCTTTTTATGAGGTGCCAGTTTGCTGGTCACCATTTACCAAGACTATCTGTGACTGGGTTAGTTGTATCAACTGGGGTAATGGGATTTAGCCTTTTGAATCATATATTTAGTTGGACTTGTATTCCTTAAACATGATTAATAACAACTATTGGCTCATTTTTTGGGGGGTGGCCGAACAGGGGTTAAATACTGAAACACAAATTCTTGCCTTTGCTTTCACTCACTCATTATTTACCGCATATCACCAGCTGCCTCCGAGTCTTACTGAAAGGTTAATGAAGAGCGGAGCGACATAAGGGCCTCCCAAACCTCCTGCCATTGCTCTGGTACATTGTGCATTGGTATATGCGGTTGTGCGAGTGCATCTCATCAGACACGTATGCCTGCCATTTCTTAATTATTGATAATGAAGTCCACGGAGACTGCAGCGAAAGATGAAGGGGGGAAATGGCAACTGTTGCAGTCAGACATAATAACAATGCAAGTGATGATGGCACTGTAATGAGGGCAATTACACGAGTATACCCTCGACAACCACAACAAAACAACTCATTCTGCCATTTTCAGAAGTTTGGGACCATATGATCATCCCTTTCTTTGTCGTAAACATCCCCCCCACCCCCGCTTTACCAAAACCGCTTCATCATGACCAAAGTTTCCACATCTGAACCTTACATTCATCCATGTTTTCTTCTATGAAATCAAACTTGCATTGTCATCCTAGCAGAAGCCATGAATAACACTGACAGTCTTTGTGGGTTTGATGATTACAACACTCAAAAATTCACCATCCCTGTGCTCCACATCAACCAGTTCCTGTGACCTTCCCATCCTTGAGGGAGACAGTTTTACATCCCAGCTCTCATTAAACCTCCTGAGGTTTAGGGCGATGATAAAGCAAACAAATGCCTCGTAATCACAGCAGTAATAAGAACAGGGGTGGTCATTAGAAATGATGTTTTCCCCATATGGGATTCCTTAAAGAGAGCAGAGGACCCTTCTCTTATTGTGCCAGAGTGACTTATTGTCTCTGGCAGCACAGTGACAGATAGTCCTTGTCTATATTGGGTGAAAAGGGGACTTATCCTCACTGGCTGACCACCTACTGGATTTGCGTACAATAAGGCATGAGAAAGTATGGAATTCCTTGAGATGACATTGAGAGTGAAAAACACCACAATTTCACTCCATTATGTGAAAAATGTAACAAATACTCAAACCAGCCAGTTCCCGAAGTACACTTTGCCAGGTTAACAGCCTTGAAGTGTGCCAGAAAAGTGTTCCCAAAACTGTTATACCACCAAAACCAGCCTGAACCATTGATATAGGGCAGGATGGGTCCATGCCTTCCAGTTGTTTACGCCAAATGCGGACCACTATCATCTAAATGTTGACATGGGTGGCATCTGGTGAGTTTTTTTTTTTTACTGCTTTAGCCCACATGCTTCATGGTTTGACTTGTTGTGTTTTCATAAATAGGAGTCTGTATAACGTGGTTGTAACAAATGATTATTTGTGTTGCTGCTGCCTTTCCCCCATGTCAAACCAGTCTAGCCATTCTCCTTTGACGTCATCATATCATTTCTGTTGCTTCACAACTGCTACTCACTGTATATTTTTCACATTTTTGGATTATTCTCTCTAGATCCAAGAGACAGTTCTGATGCTTAGGTTTACCTCAGGAGGCCAGTTTAAAAACTCAAATGCAATCCATACTAACATGATTTATATCACATACTCAAAGAATGTATTATAACGAGCAAGGTACCAGTTGATCAGTGATTAATTGAACATCTATCATTTATTACTATTTCAAAGTTCCTTAATATTTTATTTCCAAATTTCATAATTTTTGAGACTCAGATATCCAGATTGCTTTGTTAATTTTCACTCAGATGTAAAGACATAAATTAAAGAAGCACATATGAGAGATTTGTGGTTGATTTCTGATCTCCAGTTTGTTTTTGTAAGGCTCTTATCTGCAGATAGTTTTTTTAGATTTGTTAAAGTATAATTCATATGTTTCAAAATATTTTTTTCTGACTTTTTGCTAATTATTTATTTATTTATTTACTTATATTAGGCCTTAAAATTATTAGTACAGTTAACATTAGTAACTGTAAGCAAGAGTCACAGCATGTCTGAAACCTTTAAGTTTTTTAAATTCATGGTATGTAGAAAACTGCCCAATGCTTATTTACCATACAGAGCCTCTTTGGCTTTTTGGTTTCTTTGGTTAAAACAAAAAATCCCCAAATCATACTTAATTTCCTTTGATAATGTTTGGCTGATAGCTATAGAATATCATTAAAAAAAAAAAAGCAGTAGGGTTATTTTTACAGATGAGCTGATGAGCAGAAAATTTATTTTCTAGAATTGTCAGCTTGCAAATAAGAAAAGCAACATCCAAGATCTTCAAATAATAGATATATCATTTTCTGTTTACTTACTTTCCAAGTTATGAGTTTCTTTCTAGCAGCTTACATAACATAATTATCCACAAAGGTCTAATTCCCCAGAGTGACTAGGAAAAATCTAACACGATACAATAAATGCATTCATAATAATAATAGTTAAAAAAGGTTCTTACCTTTATTTGTAACCGTTCAGAGTGGGCAGCACCAAGGGAAAATGAAAGAGAGAAAAACAAAGAGATTAAGAACTGTGGGATATTTTAAAAAAACATAAATTAAATGTTTTTTTCAAAGTAATTACTCCCACAATTTAAAGCACCATATCAAAAATAAATCTACAGAGGTATGCGCCAAATGCAATACAAGCAGCAAACAGATTAAAAGCATGATTAAAATAACCTTTTAAAAAGCATGATTAACTATACTGAAATGTTTCATTGGTCAACATCTTAGAAACATTTTCAGCTCATAGCAGTTTGCTAAAGGCTTAACCTATAATCATTAGTTCAGTTTCATGCTACATATCAGAAAAAAAAAACTTAAAAGGTGGAATTCAGTCAGATTGAGATATAGACCTTGAATTGTAGATCCTGCAATACCCATTTTGGATTCAGCCTGAACTGTTGAAAAAATAGCCAAGACTCTAAAATACTTTTTACACGTGGATATGCTGCTATGATGTTCTGTGTTCTGAAGAAACCTGTGCCCCAGTCTCAAAGCTTTTGCATACTCCAACAGCTTTTCTTCCAGTACATTCTTGTTTTAGCTCCATCCATCTTCCAGTCAACATGGATTAGCTTCAGTGACCGTGCTAAACAAAAGCATCCTCACTGCATGACGCTGACACCACCATGTTTCATTAAGAAGCTCAGTGGCAGTTTTTTACTTGAGCCATATGAGCAGTTGCCCAGGGCAGTGATATAAAGGGAGTTGCACAAGCACCATATAAAGAAATACAACTTATCTGTCACTTGTGCCCTCAACATGCATTATATTGCTTTAATGTATTGTGTGCAGTAAATGAGGAGTTGCCGCCACTGCTTGCTGCTAAAAACAGGCAGACTATGTTTTATTCTCTGTGCTGAACTAAACTGCTTTTTATCCAGCCTCAGATTCTCAGACAATTTCCTGCATATTGACTAGCTGGTTCAGATGACAGAAGGAGGGGTCTATTTTAAATAATTACCATATATGGGAATGGTGACATGCAGAGTGTTCCAGACAGTGTTCCACATGAAGGCCAACAACTTAAATGTTTGTCTTATCTGACCAATCAAATTAGGAACCCAAGATTCAAAATTAGGAACCCAAGATTCACCACATATCAAAGGTGTTGATAGATTATTATTTTTTCTTAGTACAATACATCACCTGGTCTCTGTCTTAATTATCCAGCAAATACATTACAACTGGCTTTAAATACCTTAGTATACATTTAAAAAAAAAGTGTGTTTGAACTGTGGGGTCCTCGATCATTTTTGTCTCCAGAATTTCAATTTTTTCAAAAAATTTTCTTCTGGGCAGTTTTTTGAGAGCTTATAAATTACTGGGCCATGTACATAGATTACACTCCATGACATTGAGCAGATCCTTCTCTAACAGGAGTGCGGAGTTTTGATCAGAATTACAATTGTCTATCCGAAATAATTTATGACAGTAATATAGTATAACCACACACACACACACAATCTGTAGCAGCGGCTCAGGCTTAAACTCTGTGAACAATCACCAATTCTGTGTACACTAGCTTTACTGGTTAAATTCTTATAAATGCTTGGATTACAGCGTTACTCTCTTAAAGTGGAAGGCTGGGCATTCTTTAATTAAATGTTACCAATAAAGGTAGCAATTTTATTCAGCATATTTGAATGGAGACTTTGTAAAACACTTGTATTCAGCGTGGGTGTCCGGGTTTCCATGTTAGAACTTTATTTCGTGCAAAACAAAAATACAAATCTCCTGTTGTGTAATTTTAATTTATCAGAAAATGTTCAGTGTAGAGGAAGAAAAACCGGGACGTGACTGACGAAATGCTTGGGATATTCAACTTACAACAAATGCTATCCTCCCACCCAACGGCGCTGCAGGGGTCTCTTGGGGCGCCAGGCAAAAAATTCCAAAGGGGCCCTTAGACCAGGTTTCATCATCACATAAATCAAATCCAGCACTGACAAAAATGTTAAATGTTAACTTTTAATTACAACAAAGTGAACTCTACTGTCAATGCAGCTTTTCAGCTGTTGTGGTTCTGAATTGGTTCAGTTTGTTCCCCTCTGGGGGTCCCTGGTGGTCTGGGGGCCCTAAGCAATTGGCTATCTTGCCTTATGACACCCACCGCCCCTGCTCCCACCACCAAGCCCCCACCTTTAGTTCAGCCTCCATACAAAGAAATTCTACATCCCTACCATGGCCTTTTCAAGGTAGATTTTGACCCTCTTTTGGCTGATTTGGTCCTAGTTCGTGCAGTAAATGCACAAGTGAGGAAAACTACCCCAAAAACGTGCTCCATTTCCTGGATATGTGCTTTCAATGGAAACACACCTTTAAATGCATTTTTTTGTTAAGTAGCCCCTCAAACGTACCCATACTTATTTCATTGTTTATTTATACTAACATGACTAATGATGGTTTTACTGCCTGAGATGCAGCTCTTACTTTGTTTTTCATTTTCCTCTCAGAATTGCAAGATTTGAATCGGGGTATGTCTGCTCTTTGACAGACTGGCATGTCTTATATTCTTCTCTAATAAATAGACCACCTAAATGTTTAGGATCTAAAATGGAATAATGACCATCAACAATTATAGATTATTGCTGATGTATATTGTCCATGACCTTGCATGTAAGACAGGTTATTGGTGAAATTTTAATAAAGGTCTGTCATAGAGCCCTGCATTGAGAAAGGGATCCTGTGGGTAATACAGGACCCAACCCAAATCTCATGGTAGATTGTGAGAAAGGATGGAGAGTATAACTGAGGTTGGAAGTAAAATCAAGACATAAGACTTTAGAAAAATAAATTGTATAACTGAAAAATATAATCATTAAATTTAAAACAGACACATTGCAAATAAAATTGTAAATATACCCAATTTCATCCAAAGTTGCAAAACAAAAATTTAAGACATTTCTAGTGTATTTCTAAGTTTATTGAATGCTGTAAAGTGCAATACAAAAATGACAGTAAATACACAGAGGGATAAATGTTCAGAGGGGGTAGAGGTATAAATGGGCTTAGGTAGAACATGGGATTTATTTATTTTTTAACATGGGCTTTGACGTGGGTGCACTGCCACCAGTCAGAAAAAAACAAATGTCACCAGATCGCTTTGCCTCCCTCTATTTCATGTTACTATAGATAAAATTCAATATCACTATTGATTATTTTTTCAAAACGTGTCTCTCAATGCACAATGGGTTTAAAAATATGAACTCCCTGAGAAGAGAAATATAGAAACTTTAAAGGTTGCTGTGCCAAAATGACCCATTTATTCCTCACATCTTTTTTGTGACTTGTCTGAACCTCCTTGTGGCTGCAGATGTTCTCAAATCTGGGTGGCAGATGTGAGACTGCCAGTCTGAGTTCATTTTCAATGTCCAGCTTTGATTTGTTCTTTGTGCTGATTGAGGCCACAGCAGAAAAAAAACTATCTCACTTATGATGGTGTGGCAAAGGAGAGGTATGGCCAGGGCTCTCTTACCTAGCAGAGGGTAATCTTTCTCCACTCCAATCCAAAATGCTGCCAGTGTCTTTGACTTAAACTCCAGCCTCATTGTTGAATCAGAGGTGACATCAATGAACTCCACTGATTTCTCCACTGATGTGCTGGAGTCGGCAGGTGGAGTTGCACTGAGGGGCTCACGGATCCAGTCATAGTCGTTGGAATGTGGCACTAGGAAACATTTCAGCAAATGTGTCTGAAGCACAGAGATGGGTGCTCTCCTGCATTAATTCACTGTGTTTTGCAGCTTGTTGTCCTAAATTAATGATTTTGAGTTCTCAAATGAGTCCACATCTCCATCTTTCACTTGTTGCTGCCACATCTCGTTTGCTGGTGATTTGACTTTATGTTCCAGATATGAAAGGTGTGTGTTTTTGCCCTGCCTCTGCAAATCCAGTTAATTGAGCTTCAGGAATATGTCACTGTATGAAAGTTAAATGAGGAACTTGTAACAGTAACATTAGTCGGCAAGATCACTACCTTCATCCTTCAAAAAGATGCAGATCTCATCTTGCAGTTCAAAGACCCCTGGACAGCACCTGTCCATGTGACAGCCATCAGAATACACTTCGAAACCCAACAGCTGTGTGTCAGGGTCCACTTTCACGCATGGTGCCGAAAAAAATCAGGGCATTGACAGACTGTGTTTTGATGTAGTTGACTGTGGCGATGTCATCTCCTATTACATCATTCAGCTTGGGACTCGGCTGTTTAGATGCCAGTGAGTTGGGCCAGTGGGTTGGGTTGTAACATGCAGTGCGACCACAGCACACAGCCCTCCTCATTTCCCAGTCATAGCCTGTGCTCCATCTGTACAGATTGCGACACAGTCCTAATATTTCAGATTGGCCTCTTTCAAGAAAGAGTCATTGATTTCAAATAGTTCTTCTGCAGTGGCACTGCCAGGAACTTGTTTGCAGAAAAGCATTTCCTCCCTCATTTCATCGCCATCTATGAATCTGACATAAGTTATCAGTTAGCAGTCTTTGTTACTGTCAGTGGCTTAATCCATCTGCAGAGAAAAGCGGCTGTCGTGCACTTTATCAGCATGTTGGTCCTCTATGGCCTTTGACATGTCATAAATGCACCTGCCGATGGTATACTTAGACAGAGGAATAGCCCATAGTTTGCTGGCTCCTGTGTCCTCAGTCATAGCTGAAACCATGTCCATAGCACAGGAAAGTCTTAATTCCTCTGGAGTTGTGTGCAGCTTTATAAATTGTGCTATTTTGTAGGCAAATTTATATGAGCTGAGTCAAGCACTTACTGGCATGCATGCAGCTTTAATGAAGAGACATTATTCATGAGTTTTTTTCCTGAAAAAGTCAAGTGAGTATTTATATGCTCTGGATATTTCGTCTTCAAATTTCCAGTCTTAGATTTCTTAAGCTTCAAACTGTCACAAGGTAACACTTTAAGACAGAGTGATGGTTGCTCGGCGGGGAAAGGTGGTCATCTGGCAATCCGCAAGTTGTCGATGTGCCTCTGGGCAAGGTGATCCCAAGTTGCCTACTGATGTCAGTAAATGGTAAATGGACTGAATTTATATAGCGCTTTTCCAGTCATACTGACCACTCAAAGCACTTTACACTAGAGCCATATTCTCACTAAAACACACATTCATACACGATATGTAGCTCGGTAGGCAGCTTGCCCAGGGGCACATCGACAGGGGGAAGCTGAAATCAAACCCACAACCTTCCGATTGCAAGATGACTACTCCACCCATCAAGCCACAGTCGCCCGTGAGTGTCAATGTGGCTAGATTGTAAAGTGCTTTGAGGTGCCGATATGACTAGACAAGTGCTATATAAATTCAGTTAATTTACCAGTCTATATAGCACACTGCAGTTTCTCCTTTTTACCACTGTTGTGCTGGCGAAGCTAAAAGCAAGATATGCTAAAATTGGCTTGGAAGCATATTTGGCAATGTTACATCTGCTTTGTACGTGAACTCCTTCAAAAACTTGACTATTATACTAGCAGTGTCTGAGCATTTTTTTGTTTTCATTCATATGCCCCCACCCCCTGCGCCAACTTACAATTTTGCTCTCACCAGAATATTATGAAAGATATTGTTCAGTCATAAGTTGGTGAGCTTTAGGTCAGGTGCACTTGGGTTATGCAGCAGGGCATTGATCTGAGGCAAAACCTTAGGTTTTCTCCAGAATGGCTAAAAGAAACAACAACAACAAGGTTTTGGAGTGTTCAAGTCAAAGCTCAAACTTGCTTCTGCGTGACTTTACATTCTCCTAGGTTTTGCGATAATATTCTTAACAGCAACACGATGGGCGGCTGGGAAGCCTGGTGCGATCTTCAGACACAAAATGAGCAAAAGCAACGATTGGAGTGGTAACACAAGAAGCACCAGCAATGACTAATGAACAAAGACGTAAAAGCAACTCATGCGGCAGATGTCTTTGCAAAATGGGCAATGCATCAGTTGCTCTAGAAATAAAGAGAGTGGGTTTATGACAGCTAAAAAATGTGCTGTATGATAATTTGATCTCTTGTATGTTTTTCATAAAGCTTAAATGATAGAAAATGTGAACAAGCTCTGTGGGATTTTGTTCGTCTTTGGTAGTTCAGAAGTTCATCACTAGTCATACTACATAACAAAATCAAAATATTTAAAGTAAGAGACCAAAAAGGAATGATACCATGCATCTTACATGCCTGTATGGTAAGTGTTCAGAAGACTGGAACATGCTCTGCCTTGATAAACAAATCTTAGATAAACAAATCCCTCAACTTAAGATCGCATTAAAATTGCATTAGCTGAAATAAATCAGGAGGACAGCCCTTAAAGGAGAGGAACAAAGGGATTAGAAAAATGATATCTGAAGAAGAGAAAGAAGCCAGGAAGGCTGAGAGGGTGGAGACCACTCTAAAATGACGAGCTGACGAGGATGATGACAAGGGAAGAAAATGTTCTTTTATCTTGTAAGCTTTCAGAAAAAAAAATCATGCAACATCAAGGATTAAGCCCAGCCCATACTTCACAGCAGCAACCATCAATTGTGGAATGAGTGCATAAAAAACACTGGATGCTAAGAAGTGAAGAAAGGAGGACATTGGTGTGAGTGTGGGATGGGTCAAAACAAAACAAAAAAGAATAAAAGAAAGAAGATCAGAAACTGATGACTGCTCTAAATGCAATGTTTTTAATTTCCATCTAGGGTGGAAGAAACGGGAGATGAGCTGATCGCCTGATATGTAACCTTTGTTCAGCTGCACTATAATAAAATGTTATCAGATTATTTTACAGATTATCTGTCCTCACAAATTCGTGTCAGAATCCACTAACATCTGGTACGCTAAACGTCATTGTACCCCAAATATGCAGAAGTATTTCACCTTGATCCGAGTATTACAAAAATCCTATTCAGAGTTTCTGCTTTAATACATTACAAGTAGAGATGCACCAATTAATCAGATGGTGACTGGAACTGACAGATTTTTGATTTGACCAGCAACCAAATCACAACAGTATATCATACCACCTTTATTTATAAAAAGGTTTTAAAATAAACCAAGGTCTACAAAGTGTTGTACATATGCAAATGACAAACAATTAAAGAAATCAAGCAAGTTAACAATAAACAAGTTAAAGAAGACACGTTCAAGGAGCAATAAGCAAAAAAAAGTACCATGTTCTTCTAAAACGTCAATTCATTGCTTGCAAGCCCAATTTTCAAGAATTTCAAGAGATAAGCCTACAACTTTTAAAATATCGAGATCAACTGCAGGGCTGCATATGAAAGGGTCTAATTGGAAGGACTCTTCAGCCAAAGCAGAAGTGCGTCAGTGGTCGCCATGATAAGTGCTGTCTGAATAGGGGAGTCAGTAAAGAAGGAGGTAGGAAAAGGAGCCCGTATGCTTCCTATCAAAGCTCCTTTAGCATAGGGAGCTCGCAATGGCCCTTATCAGTGCTAAGGAGCTATAAGGAATCCCACAATCCTTTGCATGACATGATGTATAAGCACAGCCAACTTTCACATAAATTAACAAAATTGTCCAGAGAGGAGAGAGCACGCAATTTGTTGTTCTTTTTCAGAAGGCTGTAGGCCCACATTTGACTAGAATCACCCATGTGCATTTCCGTTGCATAATGACATTGGAGTTAAAGGCTGTCCGAAATCGCCACAGCGGTCTAAAGTGCCTTTCCTCCCCATGATAGAGTTCTTACTGTTGACCTCATGAAAGGTCAAGGAACAGAATATATGAGTTATAATTAGAACATTTGGGATGCAACACAGGTCTCCTAATTAGAGGCTAAATTACTGCCTGTTTAAAATTACCACACCAGAGGACCCGCTAGTAACAATACTGAAATGCACAAATAATGCTATAGTGAAGAAAACCTAAAAAAAAAAAATTGTGACAAGGTGAAAGAGTTTTTTCCCCCCCATTATCCATGGGTGTTATGCCCCAATCTAGTTCCAGTTCGAAAGAAAACCCTAAATAAATCAAAGGAGTGATCTTCTTTTATCAGACCACTGAAAAAAGAAGTTTAACCCAGAAATGTGAGACCAATTATGTTTTTTTTGTACTGTGCACTATATACAATTTTGCACTTGGTTGGGGTTATTTTTGCATAAAACAAGCCCAGATAGCTTTAAAGGCAGATTTCAGATAATTGTATTCTGTGTCTCTCTTCCTTTTCACAATGACGCATAGAGAATGTATGGGGTATTGGTCAGGCTTAGATTGCTGGCCAATCATGAACAGTATTTTTTATGGTCAATTAACCAGGTATTGATATTTTTGGTGACATAGGCAGGTTCAAATCTCAAACCCTTGGTTGAGAATGCCAGTGAAGGGCCGCTGTCAACTTAGAAGTCTTCTCCATGATCGTATAACATTTTCTGTATTTACAATAATCTTATTTTATATAATCTGAGATACAACACAATGTAATGTAAGATATAATTAGATAATCTGTAAAAATGATGCTTAAAGAGAATCATTCAGTGTGTAATGATTGAATTGATATATTAAATGTTTTACTCGACTGACTTACTAGAATCAATTTCCTTTTCCATCATATCCTAATTTATTAGCAGACACCTTTGCGCACAGGATTTTTTTAAACAGCTATTTTGTCAACACATACACCTTGCTTCAGGCTTAAAATAAAACCCCACTGTGATAACATTTTAATTTGCTGAAGAGCAAGCCTACCCTTAGTAGGTTTCCTCCCTTTTTTGATACGACTCATGGACAATTTAGCTTGTATCATTTTTACAGTCTAGTTTTTTATCCTCAATTAAGACCAAAATCTGATCCTCATTTACTTCTTATTTCTGCTTGCAGCACTGCCGATAAATATCGTTCAGAGTGCATCTGGTCATGACAGGCAAGGGCATCCATACACGTTCCCTCTTGTTTGAAATAGTGTTATTAAATGGAATGGAACAGTGAAAAAATGCAATTGGTGCAACTCTAATAATAATTCTCCTCATTCTTGGATTTAAATACTCTAAATTTTATTCTTCTTACGTCAAGTTAATGCCAAACATTGAAAAGATGCACATTTAAAAAGCACACCCTTTTAGATTCTTTATACATCTTGATTTTATGGTCAGTTTTATTGAAAAAAAAAATGCATTATTGACAGCCATGCAGAAAATAAGGAAATAACCCAACCCCGAAGTATTAAATTAACTACTATTAATTGCATGATTCTTTGTGCAAATATTTTATATATTTCTTTGCCGTGTTGAACAGTGTCAGTATTCATCCTCACAGTGTCATCATATCGTGTGGTTGGTTCTGGAGGCCCAGTCAATCAGAGAGTAATTGGAACAGCTCAGGCCTTAAAGAAAGCCTACACTCAGTGTCTCTTTCAATGCTGCAACCAATGAAGCACTCGGCCAATTTCCCTCATGGTGGCAATCTGGCTTTATTGATCCCATTTTTATTATAGCGCTTCATGTCCACTATGTTCAACAAACGCTCAACAGAAGGGGACTTTACTTTCATGAACACAAAGAAGGGGTTTGTGTTTTCTCTTTTTTTTTAGTGGAGCTGATGTAAAAGTCAGTTTTGGTATTTGGAAACTGTTGAAGGAAAGAAAGCACTACTGTTCTCATTCAACCCAACTCCCTATTGCTTCTTAGTCTTTAGAAGTCACACAAGCCTTGCTCTGTCTCAGTCTGACATCAGAAAGTGAAATTTTAGTAGTCGTCTTATATTTTAGAAGTTGTCTTATACCATTTTGTAGTTTTCTTTCAAAGAAAAAGCATAAAATATTTAATAATTAAGGAATTAATAATAAAAACGTTAAACCCAAAGCAAAAGAAATAACATGTTGATGGGTTCATCGAGAAATAAAATGACACATTTTAATGAAGTGTATGTGGATTTTATTTTGGCAGGATGAGTATCGAGTACACACGACTAACTATTCAACAGATTTATACATGAGAAACACCAATTATGATGACACGTGTTGCAGGATACTAAAAACTAAATGTCCTTTCTAAGGAGTTTTTAGGAGGGCGGGCGGGTGGATGAATCATTAAGATCAGGGGCGCCCAAATTCAGCTCTCGAGAGCTACTATCCTGCAACTTTTAGATGCATGCCTTCCCCATTACACCTTAATCAAAGTCATACCATGCCATGTTGCCCATCATGTAAGAGATTTTGTTAAATATTGCTGTTTTTTTGCTCTTCTTTAGAGTTCCTTTCACTGGGGATAAAGTTTATGTCAAGCCTCAGGTTTGGGAGCCTGGCTTTGTTTCCCATCTTTGTCTGCTACTTCTGTCTCATATCAATTATTCAGCTGTGCTGCTCATAATAATGCAGGTAAAGGTGCTGACCCTTCAGATACAAACCCATAACTGGGTGGTACCGTAAAATCATTTAATGGGAAACACACAGAAACTTCTTAGTAAAAGGGTAAACATTTCTCTGTGCATGATGATGAGCAAGGCAAAATTTAATTGCATTATTTTATTTTATTTTTTTTATTTTGCATTGTTTTATGGGTTTCCTTCAATAAATTACTGTGATTTATAATGTGAATAAAGTGCTACTGGTATGCGCAACACTGTAGAGCGCTGTCACATGCGGCAGAGAAATGTATACATTTTCAAATGACTTTCACCCTCTTCGTCTGTGTCGCGCACTGGATATTGCTTTTGTTTTTCGTTCGCCCGTCTTTCTGTGTCAGTAACGAGAGGGGAACAGCTCAGCATAAATTCGCCAAAAAGGTGGTCTGTATTTCATTAAGAATTTGCATCTGCATTCATCAGTTCATTTGTAATTATAGAGTGTTTGTCAGCGGGCAAACACACACCTGCACAGACTCCCGCAGTTAACGCCAAATGACAGGGCGCTCTGCCACCTCTCTCCATTTTCACCACAAGACTTCTAAAGACTTCTTTTTTTTCCCAACAGAAGCTGAAACGCCAACATGACTCAATAATAAGATCAGTCAACTATAAAAAGACAAGGCGATGTGCTAGAAGACGAGGAAGGAGAGGAGAGAGTACAAAAGAGAGGGTGAAGAAAGAAATGAAGAGGAGAGAACAGCGCTCTAGAGTTGACGTTGCTTCCGAGTATGCAGCCGCAAAGTAATTTTGGTAAAACGATTACACTTCACACAGCTCCAAATGAAACTGACATAATCGATGAAAGAGAAATATTATCCCTTTTTTATACCAGCAAAATAGTGTTCTCAGTGTTCCCTACTCGTTCTACAGGACAATCAAATCCATGTTCACTGGAGTTGGTTGTGTTTTATTTTTGGGTTTTCCATTGACCTCATTCAAACATTAGCCTTTCAGAAGCCCTGCACCACACACAGATTCAGTGAAAATTTAACATGCAAGACATACTTATATTCTGCTGACAAAATGTCAAACATCACAGACCAAACCGAGTTATTAACAACAGAGATGATAGCCTGTATCTCTTTGGAGTCTTTTTGATTTTGATTTTCAATGACACCCTTATGGACTCTGCAATTTAAAATAAGCCCTCTGTTAGACTGATGGGCAGACTATTAATTTATTTTGTTGTTTTTTTTTTTTTTACAAAAGGGGGACTTTGTTAGTGGGCAAATCCTATAAATTATTACTGAGATTATTAGGATGCAAATGAACAAAATCTCAAAAAATTGCAAACAACAGAGTTGGCCTTTAAGTAAAATTTTTTTTTTTTAGAAATATTTCATTCATCCTTTTTTCATATTTAATCTCACCAGTTAACGGATATTACAAACATCATGTCCCACACGCATGTCTATGAGTTCTTTATAGTAATCAGTACAGGTTTCTGAAGAGATCCTGCGGGAAGGAACCCACGCATGCATGGGGAAAATATGCAAACTTTCTACAGAAGGGGATAGGTCCAGATTTAAAATGCAGTTCATCTAGCTTTAAGTGCACAGCATTTAGCGCTGACCTCACAGTGCAACCAGAAGAATTCAGTTGTTCAAATTTTTAAAACTGACTATATGCGCATAGCATTTAAATATAATATCATTAAAATGTACCATGGATATTGAAACAGGTATTAGTCCTTTTGGCCCTGTGGGCAGGTGCCAAGTCCCTTCTTGAAAATTAAATCAGCATCCCCCTAGCTCAAAGCATACACTGTAACATGTCCTGGAACATGGCGGCTCTCACTTTGGACTTGATAAAACACGATGGATCAATAGTAGCTGATGACATGATTCCCTAAACTTTAGTAAATTTCACACTGGACCTCAAGCAACTTTGATTCTGTGCCTCTCCACTCTTTAGTAACACACTGGGACCTTGTTTTTTGGACAACAGAGCAATGGCTTAGTTATATTTTTCTATACCCCACATGAGATATTTCTGATGGTGACTCCCTGTATATCAGAGAATAGACTTTAAAACACTCCTGTTAGTCTATAAATCCCTGAATGGCTTAGCACCTAAATGCATCACAGACTTGTTATCAGTGTATCAACCATCCAGACCACTCAGGTCTTCTGGCTCCAGCCTACTCTGCATACCCAGAACCAGAACCAAACATGAAGCAGTATTTAGTTCCTATGCTCCACTTTCCTGGAACAAACTTCCAGAAAACTGTAAAAATGCTGAAAGCCTGAGTTCTTTTAAATAAAGATTAAAACACATTTGTTTAGGATTGCCTTTGACTGCTCTAGTTAAACTGTTTACTGAAACATCATTAGTTTAAGTTTGTTGTCCAACTGTTTTTGGTATTTGCTTTTTTGTTTCCATTTTCCCATGTTTTATTTTGTTTAAATTTTTCTACATTTTATTCAAATTTGCTTTTATTCTGTTTATTTTTCCTATGTTTTAATCATGTAAAGCACTTTGCCTTGTCCTTGTACTGAAATGTGCAATACAAATAAATTTGCCTTGCCTTGCCTTACGGCCCAGGCCTTGTGAATCTCCCCCAAACTGCTGAATATGCTGTGGCTTGTGTATCCTTTTTGCACCACTTTTCCTTCCATCTAACTTTCCATGCTTGGATACATAACTCTGTGAACAACCAGCTTCTTTAGAGTGCTGCCCTTTTGTGGCTTCCCCTCATTTTGAAGGCGGTCAATGTATGTCTGCGGGATAATTGTGAATTCAATTTCTGAATTTTGGGTTTTCATTAGCTCTGCAATGGCTTCAGCTACGAATTGGTAAAACCACTCCACACCCTCACCTAAATAGCTTTACAGTTACTTTGTTTTTGCAGTCAGAAATGGTATAATTTACTAATTCATCTTGTAAAGTTTTGTTTTAGTTGTTTTTTGTTTTGTTTTTTCCAGTGATAACATTAGTTTTGAACATAAATGCCTCATGGGGTTTTTGAAGTGTATTTTTGAGTTACCTGGTTTGGGGTATTGGCTGTTTCCTGGTTGCATAGAAGGTGTGGCTTAGCGCTGAGAGTTCTAAAATCACAACTCTATGTCCTCATGTTCAACCATGTGCATGCCTGCTAACGGGGTGTTTCTGGCTCCTTTGTTTAGTTTCTACTGATGTCTACAGACATTTCTCCTATTGTTTCTGACCTGTTTGGTCAAAAAAAACAAAAAACAATTTAAGTCATCTTTCAGTGTTTTTGTGTTCAGTCAGTCTTGTGAGTTGTCTGAAGTTTTGCTGAATGAAATTACCAAAAAAAGCAAAAAACTTTTCAATCCTACTCAAATTTAATATCTTGCACCTATTTAATTAGACAGTCAGGTGGACTTATTGCCTTTGGTACATGCACCTGATTCATATAATGGTGGCAGAGATTATAAATCTCACTTAACCAGTTTTCACTAACTGGTTGCTGAACTTGCTAAGCACCAATTATTAGTTTTTTTTTTATCACTCAGACAAATTCTGACCGTAAAAACTGATACCAACCCCGCATCATTTCATAGCTGGAACAAAGCAAAGAGGAACTTTCATCAGGAGTTGCAGGAAGGCTCATAGGGAACAGCAGCCAGACAAACGATTGTACGGGCCATGTTTAAAACTCCAAACATTGGTTTCACGTTTGATGGGGCAAATTTAAGACAAATAAAACAATACAACACTGCACTTCAACAATAATGTCAGATTAGCCTTAGAATGACACAATGTCACTGCCTTTTAATTTAAATTCACCTTTCATAGAGTTTAAGTACATAAAAACACTTTTTGACTGAAGTACGTAGTTCCGGGTTTTAATATCTCTAGATTGTGTTAATAAATCTTGCTGTAAAAGATGTGTTTATATGGGGTGCCCCCAGGGACATATATCAAAATTAACTTCCATATACACATGTTAAATTAAACTCTTCCATATAATATAGTGAAAACCGTGCATAAACACTAGTGAAATGCTCTCACACACACTAGTGAAAACATTTACCTCTTATATAACCTACTGAAAACCGTGCACAAACACTAGTGAAAAGCTCTCACATAAACTAGTGAAAACATTTACCTCTTATATAACCTACTCAAACGTTCTTATACAAAGTAGTGAGAACTGTTCATATAAACTGGTGAAAAGCTTTACCTTTCATATACACTACTGAAAAGCTTTCATATACACTACTGAAAAGCTTTCATAAACACTGCTGAAAAGCTTTTATATACACTACTGAAAAGCTTTCATAAACACTACTGAAAAGCTTTCATAAACACTACTGAAAAGCTTTTATATACACTACTGAAAAGCTTTCATAAACACTACTGAAAAGCTCTCACACACACTACTAAAAAAGCTTTTATATACACTACTGAAAAGCTCTCACACACACTACTAAAAAAGCTTTTATATACACTACTGAAAAGCTTTTATATACACTACTGAAAAGCTTTTATATACACTACTGAAAAGCTTTTATATACACTACTGAAAAGCTCTCACACACACTACTAAAAAAGCTTTTATATACACTACTGAAAAGCTTTTATATACACTACTAAAAAAGCTTTTATATACACTACTGAAAAGCTTTTATATACACTACTGAAATAGCGGTTTAGCGTTGTAGCATTTGACAGGATCCGGAACAGGGTCTCCGTTGAAGCCAAAATAAAGTTGAGAAATGCCCCTGCTCCTGTGAGGTGTTCAGCGGGTAGCTGAGCAGTAGTGTTGGGTCGATGAGGCGTCATGAAGTGTTTCGACACGTTGCCAAACTGTATTGATACTGTGCCGATACTGTGTCACTGAATACTGACACCTGCTGGACGTTAAAAATCCCTACAGGCAACCTAGTTGACAGCGTTAACTGACACTGATTAGATGACCTAGTATACACAATAATACAATTTAAGTCATTGTATGTTGCATTGTATTATTTCATAATTTCATTTGAATTTAAAATATCTTAGATTTTTTTTATACAGTCAATAAATAATGTGAACCTGTATCATAATGTAATAACCTCTAAGTAAAAATGTTGTGAATGAGGATGCTTGTGGACTGGCATTTTTTTTTTTTTTTACAAATTTTTATTCAAAAAAATAAGTTGTTTCGACGTTTTGATATTGAATATTGAATCTGTTACGCTTTTTTGATATCACTTCTCCAGCAGTAGAAAATACCCGATGAAGCACAGATGATGCTGGAGTTCAGAGAAATTGTAATGAAAAGCGGAAGAGGTTTGGACAGACTGTCTTTTCGTTTTTCCAGTATATCATAGGATCTTGGGACCCTCTGCCAAGTATCTGTGCACCTCCTGGATAGCATTAGCTGGCACTTTTGGTCTGCCTGCCCACTTCGATGTCAAATGTTGCCAAATGTTATGTAAAAAGAACAAATTGGCATTTTAGTACATGATTTATAAACAACAAACATGCCCAATAACATGCCTGAAGTAGGGGGAGACAGCTTTTGTGAAGATGGTCCTGGCTAGGGCTCATTTGGGGTCGTCAGATGATTTATTTCAATATCCTCAGCCGCACATCGCTTTTCTAAGACAACGAAGGAACGCTCTCAGTTCTGAACAATTTCTTTGTGCTGCTCTTCATTTTTATGCCAACGGCAGCTTTTTAATAACGTAGGAGACACAGAAAACCTCTCAGAGGAAACTGTATGTTGCGCTGTCAGAAATGTTATTCAGTTACACTTTAAAGGTGTTCCATAGTCAGAGACCCACAAGATTAATAAAATAACTATGCAGAATGAAAGCAATAATTTATTCTGTATCAAATTTCGGCACTTCCAGCTCTAAATTTCCATTCCATATAGCCTATGTAGTTAATATAAAGTGAGATTGGCAGATTAAACATCTACAAGACAATCAGTGTCAACTCATTTTTAGAAGGATTGGTGAACAATGGCACAAAGATGAACATATCAGTTATTTCAATAACACACACCATCCCATAATTAATTGCATATGTTGAATATAGGCAATTAATGCTTTAGTTGAGTACTGTTAAACATAAAACTTTTAACTTAACCTTGCCTGGTTAAGCTGTACTTTATCATGATTTGCTGACATGTCCTTTCAATGCTTTTAGTAATGATTGCCCCCCCCCCCCCTCCACACACACACACACACACCCTTTTGTGTTGAACTAGTGAAGTGTGAGAAAACAGCTTTAATTCTCCATCACATAACTTTCATATTGCGCATGCATTGACTTTTTCAACAATTACTATTATTATTATATATTACTTAATTTTCTCTAGCGGTTTTCAGCAGCAACGGCATTGTTTCTTATGGTTTAATATTGTCCATATGCCTTCTTTAAAGATTTCTAATTCTACTCGCAGGACATGCGCATTTCCAAGCTTATTTCCTGTCGTTGCCATGGTGAATCGCGTTATTTGCGTTCCATTGATCGGGCTTTTTTTCATGCTCGTGTTCACGTTCAACTCATGGTTGATCGGGCGCTGTGTTTAGTTACCTGACTTATATCATCTGTTTTCAAATCAGAAACGCTGAGTATGACAGAGTGATGTACAACCCACTCAAGGTAGTTCAGCCATTTTTTTCTGACACAAGACTCAGAACAAAGACGCACAGCGCAACCTGCCCAACCATAAAGGCGTCTGCCAAACCCATCAGTGGTGCGCTCTGATCAGCACCTGGCACTCACAGAGCGAGACTGCGGAACACCATCTCACCAGAGTTGTAAAATGGTTAAAAAAATAATGAACAGTTCAGCTTGGCTTTTATTTACTGCGCAGCATAGCTTTGATGTGCGTGCTGAATCCAGATGCGCGAATGCACACGCGCGCAGCTTAGAGGGAACAGAACACTGCTTATAAACACAGTTTGGCATGTCCGTCAGTTCGAAACAGTTCCTGTATCGATCACGTGACTTTCCCCGCGCATCGACACGGGGTTTGCTCTATGAGCTCGACGCATGCGCCGATGCATCGGTGTTGCCGGACCCATCACTACTCAGCAGTAATCAATAATTTTATTCGGCCGGAGATTGCACAAAATGTACAGAGCTAACCGGAATGACCTCTGTTTATAATAACTTCCGGGTTAGTGACATTCCTTCCTGTTTCACTGAAATGCCTTCCGTTTCAAGTGAAATGCCTTCCGTTTCAACTGAAATGCCTTCCGTTTCAACTGAAATGCCTTCCGTTTCAACTGAAATCCGTAGCTTTTCAGTAGTATGTATGAAAGCTTTTCAGTAGTGTGTGTGAAAGCTTTTCAGCAGTGTGTATGAAAGCTTTTCAGTAGTGTATATGAAAGCTTTTCAGTAGTGTATATAAAAGCTTTTCAGTAGTGTATATAAAAGCTTTTTTAGTAGTGTGTGTGAGAGCTTTTCAGTAGTGTTTATGAAAGCTTTTCAGTAGTGTATATAAAAGCTTTTCAGTAGTGTATATAAAGCTTTTTTAGTAGTGTGTGTGAGAGCTTTTCAGTAGTGTATATAAAAGCTTTTCAGTAGTGTATATAAAAGCTTTTTTAGTAGTGTGTGTGAGAGCTTTTCAGTAGTGTTTATGAAAGCTTTTCAGTAGTGTATATAAAAGCTTTTCAGTAGTGTATATAAAAGCTTTTTTAGTAGTGTGTGTGAGAGCTTTTCAGTAGTGTATATAAAAGCTTTTCAGTAGTGTATATAAAAGCTTTTTAGTAGTGTTTATGAAAGCTTTTCAGTAGTGTTTATGAAAGCTTTTTTAGTAGTGTGTGTGAGAGCTTTTCAGTAGTGTATATAAAAGCTTTTTTAGTAGTGTGTGTGAAAGCTTTTCAGTAGTGTATATGAAAGCTTTTCAGTAGTGTATATGAAAGGTAAAGCTTTTCACCAGTTTATATGAACAGTTCTCACTACTTTGTATGAGAACGTTTGAGTAGGTTATATAAGAGGTAAATGTTTTCATTAGTTTATGTGAGAGCTTTTCACTAGTGTTTGTGCACGGTTTTCAGTAGGTTATATAAGAGGTAAATGTTTTCACTAGTGTGTGTGAGAGCATTTCACTAGTGTTTATGCACGGTTTTCACTATATTATATGGAAGAGTTTAATTTAACATGTGTATATGGAAGTTAATTTTGATATATGTCCCTGGGGGCACCCCATATGTTTAACTCCTTTATTTTCTAGCTGTTTGAACTTATGATCAACCAGCTGTTTAGGATTCTGAAGCGTTCACAAACATCACTTGTTTTTGTGGGGGGTTTTTAACATTAATACATATTTTGGTGGTCATATTAAGGTCCCAGTTTGCTTAGTTACCAGGATAAATTATTTCATTGTGCAGTTAAATAGTTTTTCTGCACTATGGTACTTCACATAATGAAACAGGGGGAGTAGCAAACAATAAAGGAATCAAACATACCTAACAACGTGGCTTTGAATTGGCTCTGGGATTGTAGAAATGCATACCAGTGCTTTTACAGCATCACTCAAGCACTGGACCTAGAACCAGCCCTGGTTAAGAACTGAAACAGCTTCAGTGGAACAGCCCTATATGTCAACAACCCGTGTTATTGGAGAGAGAAAAACTCACACATTGCCCTCTCTGATAAAACTCTCAAGCTTTTTCTAAGGGCTCCCAGATGTTCCCAGGATATAGGGGTATATAATCCCAACATGAATTCTGGATCTGCTGCAACATAGATGTGCATGGTAAATCCCAAAGGAAGGGAACCAACATGCATCCGGATCAAATGAAGGAAAAACCTCAGCTGGATTCACGGAGGAGGAGTTGCTCTACTTCAAGCTCCGACAAGTAAATGGAGCTCTTCATCCTATCTCTAAGGCTGTCTCTAGCCACCCCGATGGAGCCAGCTCATTTCAGATGCTTTTACCTAGGTTGTAGCTCTTTTGGTGATAATCTATATCTCGTGATCATAGATGAGGCCAGGAATGTAAATGCACCAGTAAATCAAGTGCTTTGCTTTCTGGTTGCATTATCTTATCACTGTTACAGACTTGAGCAACACCCACAATACTGCAGACAAAGGCCCAATCTATCTCACACTCCAACCTACCAAAACCCAGGAACAAGACAACATGATACTTAAACTCCCCCACTTGTGGCAGAGACGAGCAATCCATCTTTTTCCAGTTGTGAAACATGGCCTCACTTTGAGGAGCTGACTTGCATCCCGGCTGCTTCACACGTGACTGGGAACTGCTCCAGTGCACGTTGAAGGTCATGGCTCGAAAATGCCAAACAAAAAAATAATAATAAAGATGAGGCCCTGAGGTTCCCAAACCAGACACATTGCTCGCCACAACTATGCGACAAGATCCTGTTAATCGACATTAAAAATAGGATTTGAGCAACCTTGGAACCCATACTAGGAACAAGCTTGACCTTGTGCAACGAATGTAAACATAGATATTGCATTTCTTTATTATGAAAACATACTACAATCCATTAACAGTATACAGATATGGAGACTACCTAAGTTTCTTGGAACATTTAATCTGTAATTGGGTGCTACGTAGGTACTTATTACCTCACCATGTCAATCTTGTTAACATTTGGTTTGACAATAAGAGATGGCTGTTTAATGGCTATAATATAATATTTTCTTACTCTCCAGTGTAGAAGGTTCACACAATGTCATGGACAGACATTCAAAAATCGACTCAAGGTTTGCACAAGAAAAGTAAGGTGTTCATCCAAGGAAAAAGTAGAACAAAAATGTAACCTGTTCAAACTATAAGAGATTAAAGATAATGACCACAGCGGAGGGCCCAAAAAGTAAAATAGTCCATATACTAACATGAAAACTGCATTCAAAAACAATCCAAGGCAGAAGGCAAAAAGTACTTTAATTAAACAAAAAGTGTGCAAAATAACCTTGAGATACCAGGAAACCAGAAAATAGAGATGAAAAGAACGAACACGAAATTAGGAATGAGCATAGCTTGCCATCCCAATCAACAGTGCAAACCAAAAAACTACATGACTAATTCTTCCAGTCTTTGTGTGAGCATGTAAGAAGTTGTCAGCTTCACTATTTCTGCACAGCGCCGAGGAAATGAAACAGAATCCGTCCTAATTGAGTGAGCATACAGTTAGCAAATTAAAACAATTACATCTGCAGGCCAGTTGCTCGCTGGACTGTGAACTGCAAAACAACAATATGGAGGGCGATTTCAGCAACACAGAACAGCCTCATTAATACAAACGGGGGAGGGGGACACAGTGTAATCAAGTTGCAGCCTATTCAGCTGAAAATATCAAAGATTTTGCCAGAGATATGCAACTACAGCTGAGAAGTCTACAAGCAGCAACAGACCTAGATTAGCTGCGATCTTGTGTGTGTGTGTGTGTGTGTGTGTGTGTGTGTGTGTGTGTGTGTGTGTGTGTGTGTGTGTGTGTGTGTGTGCTCTTGGTTCCTGTGTTTAAGTCCTGTTTCTGTTTCTTTTGTGCCTGCACGTTTCTGTATCTACTCTCGGGAGCACAAATATAAGCCAAATCAATTCAAATTAGGTCATCTCTTCACTCAGTCTAATGTTCCATAAAAGATGTAAGAGGCATCATCTGTATAGCTGTCTGTTTCTGACATTACTTATTTCTAGGTGTCTGCGGCAGCCTCTCAGGCAGTACCAGTCCATTTCTAAGGTAAACCTAATGGGCTGTTACATAAGCCACCTAAAGCTCGTCCTGTCGTTCGTGGCACAGAATGTGTGAGAAGTGGCTGTGAGTGGGGAGTTTTAAAGGGAAAAAAGCCTGAGGAAATTACAAGCCTTGAAAGGGTCCTAATCCACAATTCTCTCGCTGGTGACAAAAAAGGCAGGCTATAAGATATCAGCAAATGCAATACTTTTAACTAACTTAGTGACATGAACATGAGGAGAAAAGGGTGACTGCTGTTTTCTAATAGCAATTAGCTAATTAATATTAACTAATTGCTATTAGAATTAATATTGCTTAACTAAGGAGGTCACAGCACTTAGCAGTCCTGAACATTTGACATGTTATTATAACAAAATGGACAACATTTTAAGGGATAAATACAAATATTACAAAAAAAATTCTTCAAAAGTATACACAAAGAGCAACAAACACCAATGATCGGCAAAAAAAAAAAAAAAAAGAAACAGGGGTGAGCACACACAAAAGGTTTTAAGGTACAGTGGACATAAAAGGTTAGTTTAGCAGCAGCCAACCAGTTCTTCAAAGTCTGCAAGAGACGTTGCACGTTAAGCCTGCTATCACCCAAAACCATTCAGCCTCTTTGCAAGCTTTATATAACTTTCAAAGTAAGGACAACCTGAGCTGAACTTTTTTCCCCCCCCACCTATGTTCTCCTATCTCCTCAAACCACACTGCAGAATCCCAGTGGGTAACAGCGCTTGAATCTGAATAAGACTAGTAAAGTGATTGTGGAAAAACCTTACTCAAGTGGGAGGGATCTTGTCTACTGCGTGAGACATCTTTCATCCATAGGTCCAACACATCAAACACAGATGTGAACATCTACATCAGAAATATCAAAGTAGCGTGGCATAAATGTCAATGTTTGGTTGCACATGGAAGAGAAAATCCAGCTAGATATTATTACTGCACGCACCATTTACATACTTACACTACTACGTGTAAAGCTGCATTTCACAAAGCCTAATAAGAGCTCTTACTTTAAAGTAGGTCACTTGCATCACGCTAATCAACTCTGAAGTACCCAAATAATTAAGATTTTGTCATTCAGCGCAAGTATGTGAAGTGTTTTATCCGTGCCATTGCACATCGGTGCAATAAAAGCCACAGCACAGTTTAGCACTTCAGCTCCAAAAATAAATAAATCAGCACCCAAACAGAGAAGAGGGTCACTATCAGCATAAACTGACCAACAAAGACTATAAGCACCCATTTAGGGTTAATTGTGGACTAAATCATGACACTAAAGTCCTTCACCAACAAAGTTAGAGGTTATATTCAATTATTTTACTGTCAACTATCTAACAGAATCCCCTCTACTGTGCTTATTGAGACAATAATGCATAAGACTAGTAAAATTTGAAAACATTGTTTTTTTGTTTTTTTGATTTGATGACCATTTTGTTTCCTGTACACAGCCCAGAAACTGTTCAACACGATTTGTTTACTATCAATCAAGTGTGTCAACATTGTTTCCAACAGTCTTCATACAAAAATAAAAGCTTTAAAGGACAGGCTCAAAATAAGCATAAAATTACATCTAATATGCTGTGTAAAAGCAGAAATCCAGCCGTTTGAAGGCTTGTTTACGGTTTGTATGTTTGTTTGTAAACTTGTAGAGACTTTTTTTTTTGTATCCTTAAAGCAAACTGTCTCAGAATAGGAAAAAAAAATCCTCTTTATAATAATGACAGGTACATGTAAGTTCTGTCTTGAGTTATACACTGAACATGCAGTGTGAAAAAAAATAATCTCACGCAAACTGACCTGGAATATACAGATGCATACATAGATGCAGACTATGACCAAAACAGTTGAAAAGGCCTTGGTGACATATCGTAGATTGAAAAAACTGTTACATTCATTCAGTTAAGAGGTTCTTATAGTGATCAGGACCAGCAAACTAGAATTTTAGGTTTGTATATTGGTTTTTACATCTGGTTACAATGTTTGTTTGTTTTTTGTTTTTTTACAGGACGTGTTACATTTAGTATGGGTTACATCTTTAGTAAAGGTTTGCATACAAAAAACGTAGTATGCATTTCCATATGTCCTCCAGTGTATACTATAATCAAGTGTTTGTGTGGATGGTGGCAAGGCATGTTTAATTAAATTTCACAGACTTTGAAGTGTCAGATTGAGAAGTGTTCTCCCTCCCCACACCCTCTCTTATACACAGAAACCCATAACACTGAGAGAGAGAAGCAGAAATGTGATTCGAGTGGGTGGGAACAGACCCTCCTCAGGAGTGGTAGCTTGTTTTTAATTGCCAATCCGTGATAACACAGGGGCAGGATGGGGCCAGCCGTGAAAGTAAAAAAGGTGTTCATATGTAGCACAAAACTGCTAAAAAGGTCTCTGCTGTTGTGGTCAGTTTTGAACAGTACTTTTTGCACAAGGATGAGTAATGGCAAGAGGGCCAGGAAGAAGAGGCAGATTGATGTCTGGATGGAGCACAGAGAGACTGGAAGAGCAAAGAGCGGCCACTGTTTCTGACATGGGGGAGCTTCTGTACGCTGCACAAGGGTGCTCAGATGAAACCATCCACAGCCACCAGAGTCCGGCTTAGAGACTCACAGTCACACACACATGGATGAAGCTCCATAGACAGTACAACCCAGTGATGGTTGGAGCAGTAGCATGTGTGACAGGCTGTGATATCATTCTGTCACACTGCAATGCACCAGGATTTGATAGTGAGGAGCAACAACGAGGTATTCTGCTCAAATCCTATTCCCATGGAAGAGAAGGAAGAATATAAGCATGAGAAGATAAGAATGCTCCTGCATATTCAGGGAATACTTGAGTCATTATTTTTCATTTCTGTAACTAGCAAGTAGACATGAGTGGGTATAGGATTTTCACAATATAACCTTGAGTAAAAATCAGAAATTTACATGTTTACACATACAAAATAACAGACTTCAGTGTAATTGCAATAACTGGTAATTAGCTAGTCAGAGACTTTTTAGGGGGGATAATTATAGCTATTTCTATTAGATTTGTCCAGGCTCCTGGAGAGCAAGAGAGAACCAAGCTTGTAACAAATAACAGGGAGAGTTGTATGGTGTTTTATCCTTAACCCCCATTTGTCAGACAAATTTGGACTAAGACTTGTACATGGTAGCAGCCTTTTGGGACATCTCAGAGTTAGGGTTGGGATTTACATTCTTTTAGGAATAAATATAGAGACTGATTTTCCTTATTTTTTTTGCTATTGTTTGTGTGTGCACAGTAATCCCTTTTCCTTTTGTTTCCCAATATGTGAAAGACCTCAAAATCGAAGTTTTGCATTTTCCTAAAAATCTATTAAATTTAAACTATCCTTTGTTTTGTTTCTACTATCACACCTACAGTCCTTTAAACGTACATGTGAAACTAGCACACTAGAAAATTTGTGAGTATTAGATTTATACAGGCTGCTTTTAGCTGTAAAGATTGAAAAAGTAAAAATTAAACTGCTGCATACTCATTTGAGTGCTTCCCTCAAAGGCAGGTGCCATTTTAAATTACTGTATATCACAATAATTTCCATGAACTCAAAAAAGGAGTAAATAATATCTGTGGTTCTAAAGGTTCTAAAGCAAACCTTTACAAACAGCATTTATTTATAAGCGTTAATAAATAATTACTCTTATTTTTCTCCTAATGTATCTCCTTAGATGATTGACACACATTAGAACAAAACATCAAAACATCTCAAAGACAAAGAAGAGCTATAACTAATAACAATTGGGACAGGGGTGGTAATATGCAATATAAGCATTTGCGGAGATGGGCGTAGTCTCTCAGTTGGTTTGAGTTTGTTTTGTTGTGTAGAGGCACAGAGAGGCAGGCTGTAGTTCTTATTGCGCATACAACTACGCACACCGGAGACTCCCGAGGACCGACAGTGCAGGTATTGAACTGTAAGTAAATCATCTGGATTCCCCTGTGAATGTGTTGGTGTGAGATAGTGTCTCTGTTTGTCTATTCCTTCATGTGTGCCTTCTGCGCCTGTGTGGCGTCTCCGGAGTAGCCCGTGTTTGTGCGGGTATGTGTGTTCACTGGAGCTGGATAGACAGAGAGGGGGTAAAAAAAGGAAATGTGTGTGCAAGCGTGCTGCCTCATACATGTTTGATTGGAGGATTTAGTTTCTCTCCATAAACAAGGCTCCTTCAGTCTGAGCGGGGCAACCGTTTGAGGATGCATAGGTAAGCCAGCTTAATCGCCTGTTCAGCATTCAGAGTGCATACTCTCTGGCCACTGACTCTCCACTCCTTTCCTTTCTTCTAGTTCCTTCAGTTAAATTCACTTTTATGCAAATCAATTCAATCCAGTTGAATCGTTTTATTAATTCTTCTTTCCCCACTCTGCTTCTTTCCTTTATTGTTGTTTTTTATTGTTCTATTGTCATCTTTCATCCTCTTCTTTGCACTCATCTCCTCTGTTCCGTTGTCCACTCTCTAACTCACAGACATTCAAGCCTTCTCAATCCAATTCGTTTCTTTCTCCGCTCCTATTTCCTATGCCACCTCTCTCTTTTTCCTGCTCTGCTCTAATGTAATAGTCGCCCCTTTTATCTCCCTCTCTGTTGTGATCCCTTTCGTCTGCTGCCACACATGTAATATTCATGGAAGGCCATTAAAGAAACACACACATACACATTTGAAGACACACCTCGCTCAGACAAGCATGAAATAAAGCAATTCAGAACAAAAAACAATGAGCCACAGAAAAATAAACATTGTTCATCAACATTTCTTCTGTCGCTGCTTACTGAGTGACCAATACCTGCAGCCTTAACTGTCTTGATCACCAAAACAAATCTTAATTCTATCAATGAAACACAATCTTTCCTTAGCCGAGTCTACTCTGAGTCTACGACATAAAAGCCTGCAGCCTTAGTGAACTTTGCACCCTTGTCTTTTTGGAAAAAAGGGCCATAACAACTAATTTTAAAGGAATCATAAGAAGAAGAAAAATGCCTTGAAGAAAACAACTTTTTTCCACTAATGCTCACTGCATTAATGTAAATATCTGTATCATATTGCAAAGATCCATTTTGAAGTATGCTCTGAGGCTACACAAATGTCTTTTAGGGGTGTAACTAGGTCTTGTGATATTAATATGAAACAATATCTCATTAAGAAATTTTCAGCTGTTGGCAGGACTTCATCTAGTGGGAAGGAACTGAGTAAAGCCCCACTGGTATTAAATTGTTTGTGTAGCAGCATTTATGTTAACCGGTCAGTTAGAATAAACAAAGAAACATGAACAAATATTTTTTTGCAGAGATGCCAAAAGAAATTGGCAGGTGAACAGAACTGACTGAAATTTTGCTGGACTGGGCCGCATTGTTGATCAGCCAGAAAAACAAAACATAAAAACAAACTTGTCCTATCCAGATGAAGCAGCCCCAAAACCGACATCTAAAACAGGCTCCCAGAGGTGAAAAGTTAGAAGCTGCCCACCTCTGGGGCTTCATATGGACAATCCTATATGCATAACTACAAACTGGTGTTTTTGCACATGCTACCTTAACATGCTAACACAAATAACAACAATGGCTGACTTTGGAGTTGCGCTTTTGGTTCAGACACTATGTATTGTGGATTTCACACTAACACATTTTGTTCCTCTTCTGGGTTTTTGTGGACCTCATTGGGCCATACAAATGCCACTTTTATCTCTCGTGCATTCAATGTTTTTGCCCCACTTATGCGCAGCGCCACTCACTGGCGTGGCATAGGTATTATAACCCTTATTTTGACTCCTCAAAACGCTTCTGTGTGGATACAGTATTTGGCTCCATGTGGATGTAGCCTTAGGTATTTACAGTATTAGGGAAGTGTTAACCACTACACAGCCAGGATGGCACATACTACTAATGCTTGTTTTTGCATACTCAACAAATACCAAGGATCATATTGTAATGACTGCCAACATCTCATTGTTGAAATTATGATAAATTACACCTAGTTCAGCTAACCTCCAAAAAACTGACTGGTCATTTAGGGTGTGCTATAGGAAATACAAAGAGACACATTTGTGTAAAGTGTGTAATGTGTATTGTGTTGACCTGCAATTGCTTATTTAGGTTCTTAAAGATAGCTTAAAATGTCCACTATGTAATCAAGCCATCTTTGTTTTTAATTCGTTTTGTCCACTTTTTTATGAAGCAGTATAACAGCAACTGGTCTTTCTCATATGGTCTGAGAGATACTGCGGTCCTCCCTCTTTCATTTGAGGATGCCCCACAGACGCTCAATAGGGTATAGATGTAGAGACATGTTTGGCCAGTTCAGCACCTTTACCCTTGGTTTCATTAGCAAGATAATGGTCATATTGTGCATGTGTTTGGGTTGTCATCATATTGGAACACTACGCTGAGACCCATTTTCCTATGGGACAGGGTCATGCGCTGCATCAGTTTCTCCCAGAACATGTTGGCATTCATGGTTCACTTTAAGGAGCTGCAACTCCCTACAGCCGGCAACCCATATGCAGCCCCAAACAATGATGGGGGCTAGTATCCAGTGCTGCCCCACTGTTTTACAAGATGTCCAAGCACAAGTGTAGCTTCACAGATGGACCTCAAAAGACATTTGTCTCATACTTGCTCGGTTAGGACAAAAGGGTGGCATAATAAAACATGTACAATGCTGGAATATGTGTATGACAAAGTTGACACAGTTCTTGTCGGTTCCATAGACACAGAGAACAATAAAAAGGCTGTGCGAGTTGACTGAGTTTCGTGTCACTCCCAGGAAAAGGGTTAGAACGCATGAGAAGTGCACCAAATTTTTGACATTGCAAATGGCATACCATGTTACTCAGAGTTTCTGAAAATTGCACCATTTGTCTTTGCACATGCAACTGTTAAGTGAGTATTTTCACTGTTGCAGAGTCAGTGGACCAAGGACAGGAACCAGCTATCTGTTGAGTCACCGAAGAGGATTCTGCTTGAGCAATATAATTTTAAAGAGAGTTCTTGAAAGACTTTCATACTTACTTGTTGAGCAACCATAAAATTATAAGTAACATCAGCTCTGCAGGCAAACATGGATGGACAAACAAGGAGGATAAAGAAAAAAAAATTGGATGAAGATGAAAACTAAAGTCTAAAGTATACGTGTGTTTGTCAGAATGCTACTTTTTTATTTTGATTATGACATTGATAAATGTTAATGAAATGGGCATGTGGGCTGTTTGACCTTTGGTGCCCTCAGGAAACGGTTATTAATATCTTCAAAATTATATTGACACAAATAAAAATTGTTATAGCATAAACCAGTGCAAACATAGCAAAAACTCTTGACACCAGTTTTGTTAGGTTTGAAGATGGGGGTGGGGGGGGTTACAACCTCACTCAGGTCTTTGACTCCCCTTAGGAGCAACCAGCTTAACGTCTGATAATGATGCTACTGCAGCATCGTCAACTGTGTGCGGGTGTGGTAAAACAAAAAAAAAAGCTTTTAGTCAGAGAGGGGAGACATCAGAAAGAAGTAATTAGTGAAACATAGTTTAAGAAACATGAATAAATGGAGGTTAGGGAGAAAGCAAATCCCATTGAAGAGATGGACTGTAAGAAGAAGAGGAAGACATGAAGAGTGAAAGAAGGCCGATTAGGGAAATGAGCTCCAGACACAGACGTGGCACCGTGAATTGAGAGGGAGTATGTACTTGTGAGCAGAGTTCAAAGCAAGCTGGTTTGGTCCAACTTGAAAGTTTTTAGCTATCTCTTGCTTATACTTTACACTTAATTGCTGTAGTCTGGAAACTAAAACAGAGTAATCCAAGATAGTTGCAGCACTTTATTTTGAGATAAAACTCAAACCGATTAGAGTCTACGCAAAAGCCATTCACTGGGCAAACAAAACTATGTTTTAGAGTACCTTTTCAAAGGTTAAAGAATGCCTGAGATGCACACATGATGTATCTTTACCATGAATATATGACTTTTTAAGTAACGACAAAGTCAAAAGTATACGTTGGAAGATTTGCAACTGCAAATCTTCCAACGTATACTTTTACTTTCTCTGAGGTTTCCAGGTAGATTTGATTTGTCTAAGTAAACTTGTACACTTCTTTTGTGCACCCCAACGAAGCTTAAATCAAATAATAATAGGTTATATATAGATGCCAGTTTATTTTGCACTTGTTTATTTTGGTAAAGTAATCCAAGATGGCACTGCCCGAATGGCAGTCTGTTGCAATAGCTCTGCCTTTATCTGTTTAAATGGCTGTTTCTAGTGTGTTTTCACTCTTCTTTTACTAATAATATTGGTGGTTTGTGTGTGCCTATGAAAGCACTTCCTTTGAAGTTTATTAACTGTTTTTTTTCTCTGCTCTTAAGAGTTTTTGGGGACCTTCTCAGTCATGGCCCTATTGTTTAGTTCTGTGAACAGTTGATGCCGCTGAACAACTCATGGACACTCACACTCAAGAGACCATGCATCCCCACAGAAATAAGGAGAAGACAGCAGAGAGGCAGATCTGGAGTTAAGTGTCCTGAGAAAGAACAAATCCACGGTACCTTCTGTCTGCATGATAAACTTAATTTTGCTTCCTAATAAAATGGATGCGATTGGAGCACTCATGAGACTACAGTGGGAGAACCTGCAAGCCAGCGTCATGTGTTTCCAGAATAGCATCACACTCTCTGTTATTGCATTTGCTTGCTTTCACCATGTGAAAGCGAACAACAGCACTATGGACAGAAGTAAGAGCAGAGGCAGGGGTCTGGCAATTTATGTAAGTAACTAGTGCAACCCTGGGCATGTGCATCTGATGTAGCAGATGCACATGAGACATTGCCTTGCTAGCTTGTAAACTTCCCAAGGAGTTTTCACATGTGATTGTGTTACATGTTAACATCCCTCATCGGCCGATGCTGGAGCAGTGGCAAAGTTGCAGAAACTGCACCCCAGATCCCTCCTGCTCATCTCAAGAGACTTTTATCATGCCTCTTTATCCACCACTCTCCCAACTTTCACATAGTATGTGACATACACATAGACGTCTTTGATTTGGTGTTAAACACTGACAAGGTTATTATAGTGGGTGATTTTAACATTCATGTTGACACTGAATGTGATAACCTTAGTGTAGCCTTTAAAACTATCCTAGATTCAATTGGTTTTGATCAAAATGTGCATAAACCAACACACTCCTGGTTACATGCTTTAGACCTTGTGCTGACACATGGCATTGATTGTGAAGAATTAACAATATTTCCTCACAACCCTGTCCTATCTGACCATTTTTTAATAACCTTTGAGTTTAATTTAACTGAGTTCTCCACCCCCAAAAGAGCGTTCCATTGTAGTAGATCTTTATCGGATAATGCTGTATCAAAACTTAAAGAGTCTGTCCCCCTTTTAATATCCTCAGTATTGCAGAAATACCCTGCAGATAGCAGCAATGCTGTTTCTTCCCATTCACAAATCGACACCTTTGTTAACGGTGTGACTTCCTCATTGCGTTCTGCATTAGATAATGTAGCTCCCTTGAAAAAGAAGCTGATAATTCACAGGAAGCTGGCTCCCTGGTTTAATTCAGAGCTGCGTTCCTTGAAGAACAATGTTAGGAAATTAGAGAGAAAATGGCGCTCTACACACCAAGAGGAATCCTACCTAATCTGGAAAGACAGTCTATTGTTGTATAATAAGAGCCTTTGCAGAGTTAGAGCAGCATATTTTTCATCATTAATTGAGGAGAATAAAAATAATCCTAGATTTCTCTTCAGTACGGTTGCTAAACTTACCCAGAGCCACAGCTCTGTTGATCCATCCATTCCCTTAGCTCTTAGCAATAATGACTTTATGGGATTCTTCATAAATAAAATTGATGCCATTAAAAATAAAATAATTGGCATCCTCCCAAACATGATTACCTCGTCCTCAGTAAGTGAGGCAGCGTTGGAGGAATCTTTAGAACCTGCACACTGTCTGAACTGTTTAGAAGCAGTAGAGCTTTCTGGGCTATCTAAAATTTTAGCTTCATCTAAACCTTCTACCTGTATGTTAGACCCAATCCCAACCAAGTTGTTTAAGGAGATATTCCCATTGATCAGTGGCCCTATTTTGGACATGGTTAATCTATCCTTAGTAAATGGATATGTACCACAGGCTTTTAAAGTAGCTGTTATTAAATCTTTACTTAAGAAACCTTCTCTTGATCAAGATGAGTTAGTAAATTACAGACCTATATCTAATCTTCTTTTCCTGTCTAAAATTCTTGAGAAAGTAGTTGCTAATCAACTATGTGAACATTTACAAAGTAATGACCTACTTGAGGAGTTTCAGTCAGGCTTCAGAGCTCATCATAGCACTGAAACGGCTCTGGTGAAGGTCACTAATGATATTCTCATGGCTTCAGATAATGGACTTGTGTCTGTACTTGTCCTGTTAGATCTCAGTGCTGCATTTGATACAGTTGATCATAATATTCTCTTACAAAGACTTGAGCATACTGTAGGGGTTAAGGGGAAAGCATTAGGCTGGTTTAAATCTTATCTGTCGGACAGATTACAATTTGTTCATGTTAATAATAAATCTTCTTCAAACTCTAGGGTCACTTGTGGAGTACCACAGGGTTCAGTCGTTGGACCAATTCTCTTTACTATATATATGCTTCCGATTGGCAAAATTATCAGACAGCATGGGATTAATTTCCACTGTTATGCTGATGACACTCAGTTGTATTTGTCCATAAATCCTGATGAATCCAATCAGTTACTTCAACTGCAGTCATGTCTTGATGACATCAAAAGCTGGATGACTTTAAATTTTCTGCATTTAAATTCTGACAAGACAGAAGTTGTAATATTTGGACCAGAGTCCTCAAAAAATAAAGTTCTTAATCAATCACTTAATCTGGATGGCATTAACTTGGCCTCTGGTAATAAAGTAAAAAATCTTGGTGTTATTTTCGACCAAGACATGTCATTTAAATCCCATATTAAACAGGTTTCCAGAGTTTCCTTTTTTCACCTCCGGAATATTGGCAAAATTAGAAACATTCTGTCCAGGAGCGATGCTGAAAAACTAGTCCATGCATTTGTTACTTCAAGGCTGGACTATTGTAATTCTTTACTATCAGGAAGTCCACAAAATGCAGTTCAAAGTCTTCAGCTGATCCAAAATGCTGCAGCAAGAGTTCTGATGAAAATCATATTTCTCCAATTTTAGCTTCCCTTCATTGGCTTCCTGTTAAATCAAGAATAATATTTAAAAGTCTAACGTATAAAGCCCTTAACAATCAAGCTCCATCATATATCAGAGCTCTGATTACCCTGTATGTTCCTAACAGAGCACTTCGCTCTCAGACTGCAGGTCTGCTGGTGGTTCCTAGAGTCTCTAAAAGTAGAATGGGAGGCAGATCCTTTAGCTATCAGGCTCCTCTCCTGTGGAACCAACTCCCAGTTTTGGTCCGTGAGGCAGACACCCTGTCTACTTTTAAGACTAATCTTAAAACTTTCCTTTTCGACAAAGCTTATGACTAGAGTGGCTTATGTTGCCCTGACCTACCTATGAGGATGTGCTTCTATGGGCTTAGACTACTGGAGGACATCAGGATCTATTTTTCTCACTCCATCGAGTTCTACTGTTCTTCAATTATGCATTGCTTGACATAATTTCTGCTTATAACTTTTTGTTCTCTCTCTTTTTTTTCGTCATAGTAGGTACATCTGGTCTGGCGTTCTGTTATCTGAGACATCATCCAGAGAAGACAGCTCACCTGCTATTACCATATAATGTAGAACAGATTACTGCATCAATGTTTGCTTCTGTACTTGTTTGTCTCTCTTGTTGTGTCTCTGCTCTGTCTTCTGTAACCCCCAGTCGGTCGAGGCAGATGACCGTTCATACTGAGCCCGGTTCTGCTGGAGGCTTTTCCTTCCCGCTAATGGGTGTTTTCTTTCCACTGTCGCTTTATGCTTGCTCAGTATGAGGGATTGCTGCAAAGCCATGAACAATGCAGACGACTGTCCCTGTAGCTCTACGCTTCTCCAGGAGTGAATGCTGCTTGTCGGGACTTTGAAGCAATCAACTGGTTCCCTTATATAGGAAATTTTTGACCAATCTGTATAATATGATTGATTTTGACTTTGTAAAGTGCCTCGAGATGACATGTTTCATGAATTGGCGCTATATAAATAAAATTGAATTGAATTGAAATGCCACACCACACACAACAGAGCACTGGACTTGCTGAATGCAAACATGCAAAAAGGTCTACCCAGGTCTACCCAGCCCCAATACAGGGGCAGGGATTGGGTAAATTAACTGAACGTGTTCTTCAACAGGTTTGACTCTGGACCTACCCCTCCCATCCCTCATCCCAAAACACTGACCTGCTGCTACACACCACCTCCTCCTGTGTCCTAACAGCTTCAGCTGCACTTGACCCCACCCCCGTTCCTTCTCACTCAGACTCACTCCCCTATACTCCTGCACTCCTTTGTATAGGTGAAGAGAGAGCTGAGGAAGACAAAGTTTGTGAGGCAACACAGGAGGTCTTCCTTGGAAGTTGTTTTAGTTCCCAAAACTACACATCTGAGGGAGCCAAACAACTTCAGGCCCTCACCTCTTACTTTATGAAGATGATGGAGAGAAATGTACTAAAAGACATTTGGAAAGCTACCTCCTTCAATTCACATATCATTCAGGGATGGGAGTGGAAGATGCCCTCATTCACATGCGTCAATAGGCCTTTTCACAATGCCACCCAGTGAGCACTGTGAGGATCATTTTTTGTTTTTGTTTTTTTACTTCTCCAGTTTTCAACACCATCCAACCTACACTGCTGACCGGGAAGCTGCAGGATGAGGGAGTGGACAGTTCCCTTGCGGCATGGACAGCAGACTTCCTCACGGAACGACCTCAATATGTGAGGCTTTATGACTGTGCAGGGGGTGCTCCTGAAGACCTTCTTTAATTCTGTGGTGGCATCAGCCATCTGCTATGGTGTGGTCTGTCGGAGCAGCAGCTTATCTGTAGCTGAGTGTAAGTGGCAGGATCAGTTCATTAGGAGGGCCAGCTCTGTCCTGGGATCCCCCTGGACCTAGTGTAGGTGGTACAGAAGGACTGTAAGGAAAATCACATCACTGCTGGACAATGTCTCCCACCTAATGTGTGGAGCTGTTGCAGAGTTGGAGAGCTCTGTTACTGACAGACTACTGCATCCCAGACACTCTAAGGAGCGTTTCCACAGGTTGTTTCTTCCAGCTGCAGTCGGACTTCATAATCTCTGCTGCTCACAACAGACGCAATAACTTATTACTCAATAACTGTCCTTTCATGCTAATGGTTGCACAGGTTCTGATCCGATCATTGACCATTTGCACTGTCCCCAGATGCTAAGGTAACTTGTACACACCTTAGCTACTTTGGGATGCTGCTGCACTATCATACAAATTGCATATTGTTATGTAAATAGGCTGAAGTTTTTCCATTGTGCAATATTTATTTACTCTGGTATTTACTTTTTTATCTTGTACTCTTATCTACGCTTATCTTCTACTTCTTTCTTTAGAGCCAATTTTAGATTAGTTTGTTCATTTTTTTCTTCTTTTTCATTGCTAATAATTGTGTGTAACTGCCTGTGTGTATGCCACTGTCACACCCAAATTTCCCCACTGCGGGACAATAAAGGAATTATTATCTTATCTTGTCGTATGTTGGTGTATGGTGTGACAGTTGGCAGTACAAGGGCACAGGGAATTCTCCTCTCACCTTTCTTCTAAAATCTCTACACCTTGGACTTCAGAAACAACACCACCAGTTGTGACCTCGATAAGTTATTTGACAACATAGCCATTGTGGGCTGTGTCGCTAAGGGAAAGGAACTGAAGTACCAGGAGGTCATCCTTGAATTTGTCGACTGGTACGCCCAGCACATGTGCACCAACATCAACCAGACTAGGACAATGGTGATTCAATAGGAAGGCCTTTCCTGCCTCATTGGTGGACATCCAGGGCTTGGACTTTGAGGCTGTGGTGGAGTATAAGTACCTAGGGGTACCTAGGACTGGTCCAAACATAGACCAACACCTTGTACAAGAAGGTCCAGTAACTTCCAACTTTCTGAGGAGACTTAGTTCCTTTAATGTGTGCAGTTCTCTGCTCAGGCATTCTACAATACTGTTTTAACCACTGCAGTGTTCTATGCTGTGTTCTGCTAGGGGAGCGGTGGCATAGAGTGGGGCAGCAGTGGTCAAGCTGGTCAGGAGAGTCAGTTCAGCTCTGGCCTTTCCCCTGGACTCTACAATGGAGGTGGGGGATAAGAAGATGTTAGCTAAACTTACATCCATTATGAGCAATGCTTTTTACCCCTTTCTATGACACTATGGACACTCTGGGTGCTCCTTCAGGAGCAAGCTGCAGCTGAAACAGTGTAATATGGAACACTTCACAAGGCACTTCCTCCTAACCTTGCCTGGAAGATGAGTTATCGTGGTATTTGTGCGTTCACAGACACACAAGAATCCATCTTGTACTGCTCTGGCTTCAATCGTTTGTGTCCAAACCAAAAACGGTTTGGGCCAATCATCTGGCAATATTGAGGTTTAAAGGAACAATAAGTAATAATGACACCTACTGGTTTAAATTGGAACAACACATACACTTTTTAATCACTGCTGCAATGTATACTGTAATTTACAAGCTGTATGCAACGAAATTTCGTTCTGTATGCACTCTGTACATACAAAATGACAAATAAAGATGTCTAAGTCTAAGTCTAACAATGTCTTTAACGGACACCCCCTTTTACTCAAAGGTCCATTATTGCACATAATTTTTACTTCTAGAGTAAAAGAGGTTGGTGGATCTTCATTGTCTGAAGACATTGATAGTTCTGCATCACCTAAGGACATTAGTGGTTCTGCATCACTTGAGGACGCTGGTGGTTCTGCATTGCCTGAGGATGCTGGTGGTTCCGCATCGTCTGGGGACATTGGTGGTTCTGCATCGTCTGAGGATGTTGGTGGTTTTGTTACTGTCTCCGAGGTTCTTAGCTCCAGGGTTCCTAGCTCCCAGGTTCCTAATTTAAAGTACCTGTCTCTAAGAGTCTGGTGGACCCATCTCTTGCCTAGTCTCATAAACTCTGCCGTGGGTTCCAGCGGACTGGCCACCATCGGTCTGAACTCTGCTGTGGGTTCTAGGGATCCAGTCTCCAATTACCTGGGTCCTGTCTTCTGTGATCAGCTCCTGGCTCCAGCCTGCAGCAGACTCGTCGCTCCAGCCTGCAGCAGCATCATTGCTCCACCCTGCAGCAGCCTCAACGCTCAAGCCTGCAGCAGCATCATTCCTCCAGCCATCAGCTTTGAGGTCATGTTTCCAGCCTTCAGCATGACGATCGTGATTCCAGCCTTCAGCTTCGAGGTCGTGGTTTCAGCCTTCAGCTTCAAGGTTGTGGTTCCAGCCTGAACTATTGAGCTTGTCCTGAACTTTCTGTTTTGTCGGGACAAGTTCACGCCCACCCTCCTAAACTGTGTGCTTTGTTGGGACGGCCTGCCGGTCACCCCCTGAGCTCTGTTTTTATTAGTGTTTTTTTTTTTTTTTATCCTGACTGGGTTGTTTTTTGTTTTAGGGTTTTAGTTCATGTTAATGTTAGTCTTTGTATTGTTCACCCTTAGATCATCCATGCTATCATCTGTTTTGTTCATCTCTATTGTTAGATTAGTTTCCTTATGGTCCTCTATTTCTGTAGTTCTGTTATATCTGTTCCTTCTTATACCCCGTTTACACTATCCCTTTTTAACCGTGCCGAGACCGGTCTGAGCTCGGTAACTGATATAACTATCGAGTGTAAATGGAACGCAAACTAAACTGAACCGTGCCAGACACAACCGGACCACGCTAAATGCCGACCAGTTCCATGTGTGGGCTCAGCCTGGTTTTTCCCTGGCCCGGTTCTCTAATAACAAAGAGCGCATGAGCACACCGCGTCATCTCCTTACAGCCAGCTGACATTTCAGACATTCATAAAAATACTAGCTTCCCTACCGTGACACACGATTTCCAGTGATGATTCTGCTTAGCAGTGTCGTCAGAACCAAGCTCGGCTTGGTTAACTGATCCAAGCTCGGACTGAGCTCGGCATGGATCGGTTTAACAAGGGTAGTGTAAATGGGGCTTTAGTTTTGTTATTCTTCTATGCTTGGCCCAATAACGGTTCCCCTTCAGCCTGATTACATCCGTCCATTCACATGTGCCTCATTACCCACCTATCCCCTTTAAGTTCAGCTCATTCTGTCAGATTCATTGTTAGGTCCTCCGACTTTATCTGTGACGTTACTCTGTTCTTTTGCCTGCCGTGTTCCTTTTACCTGTATCCTGTAACCCTGTGTTTTAATACATATCCTTCATCTACAACATGCAACTCCGGAGCTCTTGTCTGTCTTTCTATCCAACCACCTCAACCTTGACACAAATATGCTATGTATGTAGTTGTAAAAAAAATGTTTGTTTACAGGAAGGGAATTAAAGTAGGTTGATAAGAAATGAAAATGGCTAGAGATGACATAGTAGAGTTCATCCTGTGGGTAAAATTTGTTTGGTTAGCTGATATGTGATAGAAGTAGGCTGGAATAAAGATGCCAACAAATGGAGCATTGTTGAGTTTATTCTTTAGGCACCAGATGAGTTGTTGATGTGGACAAAATAGAAGTAGATTGGGAGGAACTGGGTATGGCCATAGTTTCTGGATAGGAAATAGGTTGTATGCAGGGCTGGAATTGCATGGAGATTGGGATACGTTACTGAGTACACAATGCCATAGGGACAGGTAGGAAGAGATGATTTTTTATTTTTAATCAAAAAATGTCTCATGTAACTGCATGCTATAAGCATATTGAGACAGACTGGGTGACAAATGTAGCCATATTGATGCAAATTCAAAATCACAGCCATCATATTATGAGAAAACTGCACTTAAGTTGTAATATTTAAATATTTTTCTTTTGACATGTTTCTTATATTCTTTTTACATAAACAGTTAACAGAACCAAGAAAAAAAGAGACAATAGAAACAAAAGACAGTGACAGCGATATAAAAGACACCTAGCCTTTCTAGTTGGCATTTAACGGCAAGGTGAAGTTTGAGTGATGTGAAGGGCCAACGCTCCTCTGGAGAGCAGTGAAACAGACAAGAGGTCTCGTCCCAGCCGGCTAGTTTTGTGCCAACTTAATGTTGTTTAAGCTTGGAAAGCTGAACCTAAAATTTCTTGACAGGAGGGCAGTAGGGGACTTTAAATACAAGGAACGCCTCAAATCAGGGTGCCCTATCGTCAGAACCTGAGGGAGTCCCCATCAAGCTTTTCACAGGTCTGCTCACTCATAATGCTATTGTTAGCATATGCCTGTGTGCTAAGTGAGTTGTCGTTTGTCGTATCAAATATTCACGATTACAAACAGGCTGAAACCCTTGTCCTGCTTGGTATTCATGTTTAATTGATGTCTTTCTCTTTCTCTCACCCTATTCCTCTCTCCAGTTTTTCTGCACTTTACAATCTGATAATTCGATTTTTTTTATTGTTTCTTTTAACGTCAAATCAAACATCAACTGTGTCTTATCTTAGAATACTTTCAATAGTGCAGTTACTTTGTATTGCACTTGCATGTGTAGTGCAGTGATTCTGATTTAATTTAACCTGTGCTGGCTTACCTCTTTGAACAGTAACACTGGCATTTTCTGTCATCTATATTTTTGATACTCTGATAATAAATGAGATTCCTAGTGGAAAATTGCAGTTGTACAATAAACACCAAAAATTAACATTTAAATTTAAAAAAACAATTGCCACATTAATACACATCACCTCTTAAATACAACACAAAGGAAAGCACCATATCCACATCACATGGGCGGCTTTAGGGGCAAGGCCTACTGCCACTCATCTGTCCTGTGTCTGAGAGTGATGATCAGATCATAGGTGGATGCAATTCCAATGCAGAGACTCTTTGTGCTAATGTGCCAAATAGGAACATCCTCTATCAATAAACCCTACAAATAAAGAGCTTAACAATTCCACAGAAAAAGTTCTTCAATCGATGACAGTCTACATTTTGAGGAGTCTATTGTTAATTCATAAATCCCTATTTACTCACAGCTGTTGCATAGCTTAAGTGAGACAAATATTAAGGGTGTATTCACAAACAGACCAGAGTTAGTTCCCGACTTCGGTCCAGACCTTTTGTGCAGGTGTGAATACACTCAAGCAAATTCAGGTCCGGACCAAAACACCGGACAAAGATCCACTTTTTGAGGTGGTCTCGGTGCACTTCCAAACAGAATCTGCTGCGGTTCTGCGCATAAGCGCAGCAAAGCAGCATACGCACATTCTATTTTTAGGTTAGCTTTTCATTTTAATCAATCAATAAACGCGTGTATGTATGCAACGCGACGCCTAAATTATATTGAAGTTGTCAGACGAGTATATGTTTTTTTTTGGCAAGGAATAAACGGGAAAACAATACCCCATGTCAAAGTTCATTTCCAAAATTATCCCGAAAATTGAGTTTCAGTTTGGTCACAAGGTGTTAGAAGTCACCTTGTTGATGCCGCTGATTGATGGGATGCACTAATTTTTGCTGAGCTCTCTACCTTTCCTCTTGCAACACTACGTCAACTAGAGGAAGGAAGGCCAAGGCACGCCTTCTATTTGGTGCTCTTTCCATATGGCGATATTTCTTTTCAGAGCAGACACACGCAGCTGTGGAGCATACTTTACAGTGTCTGGTGTAAATTTATGCTTTTAAAATCATGCCCATAAGCCCGCCGCTTACATTACGCTTAAGTTACATGACGGTGTATTTCCTCCTTAACCAATATTTGGCCGTGATAGACAACATGAAAAGAAAGGATGTGTCTCAGGTGGAGTTTCAGCAGTTTTTGGCCAAAAGAGTGTCATTTGTTGTACTGTGTTCATACAACACCACAAATATGTTTTGTATTTCAAGTGATCAAGTCCTTCCTTCAGTTTTAAATAAATAACAACATGGTCTTCTAGACAACATGGTTTCGGCTGAATGCTTGGAATTTGTGGCACATATTTGTGTTTTAGCCACAAACTGGGACAGGACTCTGATATGGACAACCAAAGTGAAGTTGGTGACTTCACTCCCCACTCTGCTGAGCCGCTAGTCACCAATCAGTGACTCTAGTGGCTCTGATTAGTTGATTGGGGACTATAGCAGCTGTATTGGAAAGTAATAACTGCTAGTGTATATGTTGTGGAAGGCTTATGTTAAAAAAATAATTTGCTTCTTTCAGATATCTTCCAATGTGGTGCACAGAGTTCTGCTCCAGGAAGGCCTGATCATGTATTTAACATGTAAATGATCTTTAAATTTAGGTAAATTATGCACTCATTCCCTTACTGTTTCTGAGTGACATGAGAATTAAAAGTGGAAGGATATAAACAACTTACTCCAATTTTTATTTAATTTGGTTCACACCAGACATTTCTCAGCCATGACCAGGGGTTGTATGCAGCATATCCTTCAGGTATCCCCAGGATGTAACATGGCAATTGCAAGACAACATTCAATGAGTTGTGGTACAGAGACTACACATGGTTGGAGCACTATCAGTAAAGATTTTGTTATGCCACTATTTCTCCCTTCCAAATGCCTTGTGGTCTATATTCAGAACAGAACCTTGTATCTCCAACTGGAAGACAGCTTTGAGTAAAATAGGTGGCTTTAAAGAATACTCACAGTACCACCACAATGCAATGTTTGCATGGAAGCAGCACAAAATCATCTTAGATCACTGTTAATTGTGATTTAGTTTGGAAAGGACTGAAATGAGGAAGCCTAAGATGAATAGGTGGATATGTGATCTTAAATTTATAATTTATCGCATGGCTTAGGTTACCCTAAGCTGTCTCTGTAGTTATGCTGCTTTAGGCCTAGGCCCCTGGAGGACATACGGGTCTATTTTCTCACTCTGCTGAGTACTCCTACTGTGCTCCAATTTGCATTGTTTGTTGTTATTTCAACTTTTAACTTTTTGTTCTCTGTCATTTTTCTCTTCATAGTAGGTACACATGGTCTGGCGTTCTGTTAGCTGCGAATCCATCCAGGGAAGGCAGATCAGCTGCTATTACCATATAACATAGAAAGGATTCCTGGATCAACGTGTACTTCTATGCTTTTTGTGGCCCAGTCCCCCAGTCTGTCGAGGCAGATGACCATTCACACTGAGTCTGGTTCTGCTGGAAGTTTTACCTCCCTGTTAAAGGGTTAGTTTTCCTCTCCACTGTCGATTCATGTATGCTCAGTATGAGGGATTGCTGCAAAGCCATCGACAATGCAGACAACTGTCCACTGTGGCTTTACACTCTTTCATTAGGAGTGAATGCTGCTTGTCAAGACTTGATGCAATCTACTGGGTTTCCTTAAATAGGAAACTCTTTGACCTATCTGTCTGGAGGATTTGATTGAACTTGACTTTGTAAAGTGCCTTGAGATGACATGTGTTATGAATTGCCACAATATAAATAAAATTTAATTGAATTGGATTGAAATGCACTACACCAACTGGTTAGCATAGAGTTAATGAAAACAACAAAGACAATATTAAGAGAAATGTTTACTATCCAGCACTCATTTCAATGACTCATCTCGAAAGACATTTCTCTAAGCCCAACTGTACTTTCATGAAGGGAATCAAGCATTCAAGCCCAAAGTGTCAGCTTTTTCCAAAAAGTGGCTCTTTTTTCCTTTGCCAAAATTGTTGGTTCAAATGTTGATGTCGTGGCCAAAAAGCAGCATAGGATGAAGAGTTTTTGTAAGGAAGGAAAAAAGCAAGGGTTTACCACACTTTTAGAATTTGCAGTATTCCTAGAACCATTCAAGGAAGCGTTTCATGAGCTGTTAGGCTCAGAAAATAGCCATTGTGATACCAGTGAGCAGTGCTTCATATGAGCACGGCTTCTTAATGACAGATGAGTCTTTGAGTCACCTTGGGATGGTGAGCATTGAGTCCTGACGAGTAAAAGCATTAGACATGAATGAATTTGTGAGACGGTTCAGTTACCATCACAAAAACTGAAGAATAATGCTGTTTTAGAAGGGTAAAATGTATAGTAGTCACCTACACCACACTATTCAAATTTCTTTGAAAAGCTGAGGTCAATTTTACTAGCTACGCTCAGGTCTGGTTACTAAAACACCTGTAGAATGTACAAATTAGGTAAGTATGACCTATATGACATCATAAAGTATGTCTTCCAGACCACCCAGGTCTTCTGGTTTAAGCCTACTCCCATTCCCTAGAATCAGAACCAAACATGGAGAAGCAGCATCTGGGTTTTAAACTCCACTAATCCGGAGCAAACTTCCAGAAAACTGCAAAACAGCTGAAACCATGAGTTCTTTTACATCAAGGTTAAAAACCCAATTGTTTAGAGTTGCCTTTGATTGCTCTATTTAAACTATCAACTGAAGTAGCATTAATTTAAGTCTGTAGTCCTACTTTATTATAGCCTGGCCAGCCAGACTTACTTACACTGAGCCTTAGTCAGTCTGGTACTGACTCTCCAGTCTAAAACAGACCGGACCAAACACAGCACAGGAGGCGGGACTTTACGATGTATCACTCTCAGTGCCAGAGTTACCCATAATAAAGCAGCGCTATGCTGTAACCATAACAGTCAAGATACAAACAGAGATTTTTGTTGCTCGGTGTCTTGGAAAATTAAGATAATATTTTATGTATCCTCAGATTTCTTAGACAAAAGTGGAAAAAAATCGTTCACTGGAGAGTTTGCTCGATGGCATGACATGTTTCGCAGGCTAGAAATTACAAAAACAGAGCGCGTCGCTTGGAGTTTCTTGCGTCACATCCATAGTTATCTAATTGGTTCTAACCTGTTGACGCTGGCCCTGTTAGTACCACCATTGAAATCGGGCTTTATCAGCTCCTTTCCAGGCTGATACGCCGTGTATACAGCGTAAGTCAGTCTGGCTGGCCAGGCTCACTTTATTCAACTTTCCTTTACTATGCCACAGCAATGTATTTTTTTTCTTTTGTTTATTTATTTTTTTTTACATCACGTTAGGGCTGTCATGATTCATCGTTAGATTCGAGGACCACACAAAAACAAAGCATCTGGCTGCAGTTTAATGAGATTGAGAACAACAAAGCAGAGCTCACTCACTGGAGAATGAAAATAACTTTAAGAACAGGTTCCACTACAAGCCTGCAGAGATATATCAAAACTATCAATTTAGGGGATAGTTTGGTTCTAGTTCTGCTCTGTTGATTTCTTAGCAGTTTCTTTGAAAAATTGTGCAACAAAAAAAGTCAGACTAAAATATTACATCATTCTGTAAATCGAATTAAAATACAGGCAGAAGTAATTTTTCAGAAAATATTTATGTGAAAAATATTTAATATTAGAGTAACTAATATATATATATATATATATATATATATATATATATATATATATATATATATATATATATATATGCATATATATATTTTTTCATTAAATAAGGGGCCATTAGAACTCCCCCCCACCCCAACATAACGGCTGGCTGCAACTTTGAAAGTTCGTTCCGCTGCAAACTAAGAATCACAGGTGCACAGAAAAGAGAAAAAGAGAAGATGACACCAAAGGCATGAGGGATTTTATTAGTAAATATTTTTTTTAAAACTGAGGATGAGTCAGGAACAGGTCTAGGAACGGAATTGCAGAGGAATGATGCCCATCCAGAGCCTGGTAAGAAGCAATGCGTTTATCAATGTGATTTTAAAGTATAGCATCCGCTAGCTAGTGTAAGGGGGAGGGGGGGGCACCTTTTCTTTTACAGAAATACTTGAGCTTAGCGCCAAAAGAGCAGAAAGCAAAGAGAGGGCAGAGGTCCAGGTACAATCTGAGAGACAGAGCGGAGCAGAAGCCAGCTGAGGCGGGGAGCTGGGGGGTGGTGGTGGGGGAGTATGGAGCGATATTTGTGCCTTCTGATTGAGCGCGCAGGAACCAATTTGAGCGCGCAGTGAGACAACACGCGCACGCTCAAAACCGGTCTGGCACGCGCTCAACTCTGAAAAACTCTTCTCAACCCACTGTCCTCACGCTCAGTTCCATCTCTGCTCGCACGCTCAACCTTTTCCTTCCACGCTCAACGCCAGCTGTGCGCTTGCTCGGCTGTTTCTGCGCTTGCTCGACTCTGTCTCTGCACTCGCGACTTCAAAAACTGTCCACTCCACCAGCCAATCACAGACAGGTTTCTTTCCATCCAATCAGAGTATGGCTTGCAAATACTGCATTCAGATGGATTAAATCAAAATGCTGCAGCTTTTGGCAGAAATTACTAAACATAACAGTGGGATTGAAGAAAAAAAAAAAAAAAAACAGTTTAATATTTTAGCCTAAAATATTTAGACTAAAATATTTGAGTTGAAAATATCCAATATAAAATACAGAGATTTCCAGGGCATGAAGTATACAGTTAAGTTGACTTTTTCTTGGTGTGTGTGTGTGTGTGTGTGTGTGTGTGTGTGTGTGTGTGTGTGTGTGTGTGTGTGTGTGTGTGTGTGTGTGTGTGTGTGTGTGTGTGTGTGTGTGTGTGGTGTGGTGTGGTGGCGGCAGGTGTAGAGGGGGGGCCCAAAAAGACTGTGTTGTCCCGGGCCCTAGCAAAGCTGTCAGCTGGCCTGACTGTCAGACCCGTATTTCCCCAATGTGGAACAATTATTATTTATATTATATATTATATAGTATTTATATTCTATTCCATTGAACATAAGCAAGAATGTTTATTTTCTAAATGCAGTATTTATCATGTCTGAATCTATATTAGCTGTTTTCATTTTTGATGAATGTGTCATTATTTGTATATCTTCTCTGTTCTTGAACTAAAACAAACAAGAGGAGTATAACTTGGCCCTTAAGTACATTAGAAGGAGTCTGCTTTATTTAAATAAAAGTCTGCTTTTTAATGTAAAAAAAAAGATTTAAAACAATCCTGAATGCAATATGCAAGTGAAACTTTTTCAACAGGTTTTGTTAGTGAACATTTTCTCTGCAGAGGCAGCTAGCACTCTATTGATAAGCTCAACCATAAAGGGCAGAGCTTTTAACATATTGATGTTAGAACTTTTTTAGATGCAGATGAATCCTTATTATTCAAAAAAGAAACGTAATGATTTGCATTTTCTCATTCATTTCTGTTATCAGTAAAATAAGCATAAGCAATAAGGTGAGACATCTGTAGATTGTCCCAATGTTTTTATCCGATTACTCGATTGTCAGAAAACTCAATACTTAATTACTAAAATAATCGTTTGTGACTGCCTTACATCATCTAAAGCATTTTGAAATATACATACAAATAAACTTGCATACAAATAAACATACAAATAAAACAACTCAAAGAACAAAATATCATGCCCCAATCAAGCTAAATTCAAGGATATATGTGAAACAAAGTCACTGGCGTCTCTACGTCAGGAATGGATTACAAATCTATTTCTAATGTTTTGGATCTCCTGTGAACCACAATGAGCTCCATTATCAACAAATAGAAACAACATGTAGCAGTGATTAACCTTCCCAATAGTGGCACACCTAACATAAATGCTCAAAGAGCACACCCAGGATTCATATTGTACGTCTAAAAGGAACCCAGAACAACATCTAAACCACTGCAGGCATTTCTTGCTTCAGTTAAAGTCAATCTTCATTATTAAACAATAAGAAAGAGACTTTCCATCCTAAAACTACTATTGACCACAAAGAACTCAAGAAATAATTTGTGGACTAGTCAAACGTGGAATGTGTGCCATGAATTACATCTTGTATAACAGTAACAGAAAATCTACATCATATGGAAGGGCAAACATGGTGATGGTAATCTGATGGGCTCGGGCTGCTTTCCTCAGCCAGGACCTAAGGATCTTGCTGTAATTCAAAGAACCATGAATTCCATTCTCTTGAGAGAGTGTGCAACCCATGTTTCATGAACTTAAGCTCAAGCGCATTTGGGTTATTGAGCAGAACAAGGATCTTAAGCACATCAGAAAGTCCTCCCTATGAACTGCTAAAAGAAACTACATGATGATTTTTTAATGGCTTAGTTCTGAGCTTAAATCCAAACGGGTTGCTGTGGTATGACCTCAAACAAACCTTTACAGCTCAAAAAGCCTCCAATGTGGCATATTTAAAATTTTGCATTGAGAACGGTGCCAAAATTGCACAGCAGTGATGTGAAAGATCTGATCTGTCAGCTATCACAAACGCTTGATGGTAGTCGTTGAGAGAGGAACCAATTATTTGGGGGATATTACTTTTTCACGCAGTGCCAAGTTGTTTTAAATACCTTTTTCCCTTAAACAAAATCTAACATCATTTGAAAAATTATTTTACTCATTTAGTCAGGTTCTCTTTGTTATAAAAATGTTGGAGGATGCACAGCATTTAGGTGTGACAAATAAGCATAAAAAGAACTAATCTGTACAGGGGGAAATCCTTATTCATGACCTTGTATACTAATTTTTCTCCCATTTGTTTGTTTGTTTTTGTCCTAGTTGCTCATTAAGACTATTGCATATATAGGCTTCAGAGTTATAAAAGTGAGAATATTAAAAGACCCATCATTGCCGATCTTTGAAAAATATTCTCTTGGTCTAATCGGTATACTTTTCATGCATTTAACAAACCTCAATTTTAGAACAGCCGAATAAGCGTAAAACTTTTTTGCAAAAACTCACTTTGCGATATTGGCTAAACTGTCAATGCAATACCTTTTCCAAAGACGAAGTGCATCCAAAGGAAGAAGATATGTTTTTCAGTTGAAATAAATATCCGTTTCTATCAGTGCACAGCTGGGTGTCATGTGGTGCAGGGACATGGTCTGTTCTGGCAGAAAACATATTATAGAGGATTGCAACATGTTGGAACTGAATGTTCCTTGTTTGAAATTGCTGAAACATTATTTACACCTCCTGCTGCTTCTAAGGTTATGATGCTAACAGTTCTGCTGTTTATTATTGTGTGATTTACTCAGTAATTGAAAAACAAGTTGGTATGGTCATTTCTGTAGGCTATGCTACATCTCAGGAGAAGATAATTTTTGTTGGTTCATTGAGAATGCATAGTTAGATAACCACAGATCATAGGTTTGTTTCTTTACATTCCCTCCTAGCCTGCCTCCCACTTGGATAAAAGCCTCTAGAGAAGACATATGAAGGCCAAACAACCGGTTGAAAACACATAACACACTCACGCACACACATTCGAGGTTGGTACCGAGGTCACAAAAGTCCTTTCATGTGTCTTGTTTTATAAGAACAAAGTCCAAATTTCGCACAATGTCTCTGAGCTGTTTCATCATTTTGTTTATGTCACCGTCTCTGTGATGGGGTGAAACAAAAAACAACACATTGCATTGAGACTGAAACGCAGGTGGTTTCAATATCAATTCAGAATGTGCCTGTTGTTAAACTGACAATGAACAATAAAGAAAATCAGAAAAGCAGAAAAGAATAATTTATTGCTTAGTTGAAGTCATGAGCTTCTGTGTCTCCAGCTCAAGGAGGGGTTAAACCCCCACTGTCTGTATAGTATATGTAAGTAATGGGTACAACTTTTAACAAAATGTAAAGTAGTATTGATTTTTTGACAAAAACAACCCTACAGATATTTTACCAAAAGTATACCAAAAGAAAATATTGGTATTGGCCGATATTTGAATTCATATATGGGTACTGAATCGTAACCCAAAGCTTCTGGGTAACATAGATTTTCTAATTCTAAGAATGAAAAGATTTTTAACTCCTGCGCATCTCTTCTTGACCACATATTTTAAAATCAAAATAAACACGTTTGTTTTTCATTACTAGTCACAGAAAAGAGAAAAAAAGAAACAACTAAACATGCACAGAACCTTGTCCCATCACTTCATAATTACAGTATATACTACATTGTGCATAACATAACTAAGGCTGTCATAAACAATTATTTTAGTAATCGATTATTCTATTTATTATTCTGACGATTAATCCAGTAATAGGATAAAAATTGATAATCTGCAGATTCATCACATAATTCCTTAAGATTATTTTATGAGTAATAGATATTAAAGGAATAAAAATGCAAATTAGCAACTAATTAAATTCTGGATAAATCTGCAGCTAAAAAGTTCTAGGATCAGAATGTTAAAAGCTCAGCCCTTTCCAGTTGACTTGACAACGATACAGCGCAGCTGCCTCTGTAGGCAAAATGGTCACAAACAAAAAATGCATAAAGTTTCACTTACATATTACAATCTGGATTTATTTTAGATTACACAGCATAATTCTATTCATATAAAACAGAGTCATTCTAGTGTACTTCAGGGCTAACTTAAACTCTTAGTTTTCTTAGTCCAAAAATAGACAATAAAATCATCAAAAAGGTAAAAAGCTCATTTAAATTCAGGCATAGTAAATACTGCCTTTTTTAAAACAATTGTTACCTATGTTTAATAACATAGAAATACCTTTACTGTCCCACAGTGGGAAAATGTGCGTGTGACAGTGGCAAACAGGTGGGCGTACACACCAGACTTACTCACAAGATTAATTGATATGGAAAAAAAACTACATTTAAAGTTAAGCTGCACTCGATGCACCCCTCCCTGTTTTCACATAATTGTGTGGCCCTTACCTGATTGGCCACATGGCCGCCATGTTGACTAATCAAAACGAGTAGGGATGGGTATCGTTAAGGATTTATCGATACTACTACTCTTAACGATACTCCTTATCGGTCCGGTATTTGATCTGTACCATTATGATACTTATTTTTTAACTAGACAAAAGGGTAAAAAAAACAAACAAATAATGATCACTGACTGGTTTATTTTTTTAACATTTGGAACAAAAGCAAACAAAAATAAAAGTACATTTTTTTTATAGAAGCAGAGCAATAAAAACATTATATAAATAACTTGACATATAAACAAAAGGGTAAAATACTATGTTGAATAAAAAGTATGGTGTAGGAGAGAGGAATATAAACTCTAACAAGATAGAATATGATTGAAAACACTCCAAATATGCTCAACAAAAAGGAAAAAAACTCTATAAAATAATTTCAAGTATTAAATACTATTTTTACCTGAATCCAAACTACATTTATACATGTTTTTATATTATCAATTTTAACCAAAAGATAGCATCCACAGTGGATGAGGTGAATAAATGACCTAAATAATTGAGTGTGAATCAGAAACAGGGAAGGATCTATTTAACTGTATCAGTCTCAAGATAAAGAAAAAAGATATCATTATCAACTTTTTCAACAGGTTTTGTTAGTGAACATTTTCTCTGCAGAGGCAGCTAGCACTCTATTGATAAGCTCAACCATAAAGGGCAGAGCTTTTAACATATTGATGTTAGAACTTTTTTAGATGCAGATGAATCCTTATTATTCAAAAAAGAAACGTAATGATTTGCATTTTCTCATTCATTTCTGTTATCAGTAAAATAAGCATAAGCAATAAGGTGAGACATCTGTAGATTGTCCCAATGTTTTTATCCGATTACTCGATTGTCAGAAAACTCAATACTTAATTACTAAAATAATCGTTTGTGACTGCCTTACATCATCTAAAGCATTTTGAAATATACATACAAATAAACTTGCATACAAATAAACATACAAATAAAACAACTCAAAGAACAAAATATCATGCCCCAATCAAGCTAAATTCAAGGATATATGTGAAACAAAGTCACTGGCGTCTCTACGTCAGGAATGGATTACAAATCTATTTCTAATGTTTTGGATCTCCTGTGAACCACAATGAGCTCCATTATCAACAAATAGAAACAACATGTAGCAGTGATTAACCTTCCCAATAGTGGCACACCTAACATAAATGCTCAAAGAGCACACCCAGGATTCATATTGTACGTCTAAAAGGAACCCAGAACAACATCTAAACCACTGCAGGCATTTCTTGCTTCAGTTAAAGTCAATCTTCATTATTAAACAATAAGAAAGAGACTTTCCATCCTAAAACTACTATTGACCACAAAGAACTCAAGAAATAATTTGTGGACTAGTCAAACGTGGAATGTGTGCCATGAATTACATCTTGTATAACAGTAACAGAAAATCTACATCATATGGAAGGGCAAACATGGTGATGGTAATCTGATGGGCTCGGGCTGCTATTCATATAAAACAGAGTCATTCTAGTGTACTTCAGGGCTAACTTAAACTCTTAGTTTTCTTAGTCCACAAATAGACAATAAAATCATCAAAAAGGTAAAAAGCTCATTTAAATTCAGGCATAGTAAATACTGCCTTTTTTAAAACAATTGTTACCTATGTTTAATAACATAGAAATACCTTTACTGTCCCACAGTGGGAAAATGTGCGTGTGACAGTGGCAAACAGGTGGGCGTACACACCAGACTTACTCACAAGATTAATTGATATGGAAAAAAAAAAACATTTAAAGTTAAGCTGCACTCGATGCACCCCTCCCTGTTTTCACATAATTGTGTGGCCCTTACCTGATTGGCCACATGGCCGCCATGTTGACTAATCAAAACGAGTAGGGATGGGTATCGTTAAGGATTTATCGATACTACTACTCTTAACGATACTCCTTATCGGTCCGGTATTTGATCTGTACCATTATGATACTTATTTTTTAACTAGACAAAAGGGTAAAAAAAACAAACAAATAATGATCACTGACTGGTTTATTTTTTAACATTTGGAACAAAAGCAAACAAAAATAAAAGTACATTTTTTTTTTATAGAAGCAGAGCAATAAAAACATTATATAAATAACTTGACATATAAACAAAAGGGTAAAATACTATGTTGAATAAAAAGTATGGTGTAGGAGAGAGGAATATCAACTCTAACAAGATAGAATATGATTGAAAACACTCCAAATATGCTCAACAAAAAGGAAAAAAACTCTATAAAATAATTTCAAGTATTAAATACTATTTTTACCTGAATCCAAACTACATTTATACATGTTTTTATATTATCAATTTTAACCAAAAGATAGCATCCACAGTGGATGAGGTGAATAAATGACCTAAATAATTGAGTGTGAATCAGAAACAGGGAAGGATCTATTTAACTGTATCAGTCTCAAGATAAAGAAAAAAGATATCATTACTCATTAAAGATTATGTTTATAATATATTTACATCCCGCTTTGTAAAGCAATGGGGAAATAGATGAGTTGGTCTCGTCTCGCTGACTTCAGCACGACTGATTGACCGCTTTCGAAGCGGGAGGGGCTCACACCTGCACTCGAGGTTTGCTGAAGAGACGGTAAACTCAGAACGATTGGTGCTTCTACTTGTTGCCAAAGTCTCAAACAAGACAGAAAAAAATTGCTATATTCTTGAATAAAATCGCTAGAGCGGTCTGAAAAGTAAATAGTAGGCAACAGTGCTGATGAAAGTAAGCGAGGCGAACATACGAGAGCAGAATGTTAGCCCCTTCCATCAGTCCCCTTGGTGTGTGTGTTTCTTAACGAGGAGAAGATCGGCAAAACAATGTTGTGTGGGTTGGAGTCTCCATGAAATAATTAACGCAACCTTAAAAATTACCGTTAAGATGACCATTAAGGCTGAAGCTTGTTGGTCCCCGAGGACCGTCCGACGTAGCCCTGGGACAGTTTTGATACCGGGTTTCGATACCCATTGCTAAAAAGGAGTCCTGGCAAGAGAGGAGAGGTGGGGGCTGAGCAATGAGTAGAAGCGCTAATCTTCGGCAGTTAGAAACTCAGTGGATACCAGGGAGCTCGCTCTGCAGTTTCTTCTCTGGTAAATTTAAAGTGTCCATACACCTTTAAAACTTTAGTTCTCTTTCTCTGCGCTGCTTTTTGTCCATAGCGGATAACCACACTTGGCATCCATGTATTAGCAGGCTAGGCTAGCCGCCTGGCCGGAACACAGTGCGCTTAATAAATAAAGTAAAGAAGCTTCGAGCCAGATCATTTTGACTCAATGAATTTCATGAATCAAAGTCCTCGAATAATTCGATAAATCGTGACAGTCGTAAACCTAACATCCCAATAAAAAAAACATTTAAGTTGTAGCTAGTGTGACAAAATGTGAACATTTTCAAGCATGATTGACTTTCCAAGATACTTTATAAGCCTCAATTCCCTTATTTGCTGTATTATTTCACAGCTCACATACTTCCTCACACAGCGATACACCCATGCACAAATTGCCTTTGTGGTACGCAGCCAGTAATCAGTTTTTCGCATTAACAAGATTAGACCAGAGCAGAGGTTTACCCTGCGCAGAGATAGGAAATAAAAACTGCCTATTATTCCACTGAGACTTTGGCAAACACAGATGTGAGATAGCAGAAGTGAGACTCTATCATATCAGATCACAACAAATGATATCAAGCAATCATAGATCAAAGAATACAACTTCCTTCCCTTTCTGTCACAAAAGCAGAGGATGTCAACTCACCAGCAATATTCTCAAACAGCTTCACAACATGTTTGCTCTGCAGCTGTTTCCCCATCTCATCAGACACAAGTCTTGGTGCCTGCAGGGCTGAAACAAAGCATCTCTGGACATTCATTCAGGCGTTGTGTTGGACAGACAGCCGCCAGATGAAGGACCCCAAAGGAAAAAAGTAATGTACGAGACAGAAAATGGGAGGCTCTAAAAATGTTACTGGAGGGTGAGGGAGGTTATAAAGTAGAGTGAACAGTGCCAAGTCAGATGCTAGCTCATCAAAAGCAGCCCTGGGGGGTAAAACAAGCAAGAAATGACTTATGGAAAACAAAAAGGACACTTATCCAGATCTCCACACAAAGTCAAAAACTGACAGATGAACAACTCTATCTTATCCTCAATTCTTCACCCTACACAGGGGCAGTAACCTGCATAAACAGTAATGCCCAGTGGTCTACAAAAAATCCCCTGCCTGCCTTGGTTCAGTTGGAAATCAACTTACTCTGTCCTAATCTGAAACAAGCACACAACAGCATCCAGGGCTGCACAGGCAAATGTTCAAGAACACTGTTTATAAGTCCTGCTATAGAAAAATATGAAAAAAGGACCCATCCATCCATAGACTGGCTAGAACATTGTGTCCAATTTTCCTCTCAACTGGGACAGTAACGAGCAACTTTAAAAGAGCTAAGAAGGTGAGATGGGAGTAAAGCCACCAGGGATCAAGAAAAGGGGGAAAGAAATAGTAAGTGTGTTGTGTTTAATCAGTAGGGAGAGGAGACAGGCCCGCAGTGGCACAATTGGCAGCTCATGTCGTTCATTTAGAGTGACAATCATTAGTCTGCCCTATAATCTACCAGCTACATGGGGGATAGGATAAAGAGCAAGATGGTGAACATGCTTTATGAATCACAAGCCTAGACACTATCATAACTCTGCCTCTTCTACTACTGGCCGACAAAAAAGGAATCTTATCAGGACCTGTGTGGCTGCTAAATAATGAGGCTGCCAAATCTTCTACAACACAGCTGTTGGCTTCATCACAGAAAACCAACTGATAGAGCAGAAAGAAACGTATAAATACATTTAACAAAAACAGCTGACGTAACATATTTAAACATTCTTATACTATTGCTAAAAACAGCTGTTTCACTGAGTAGTTTTATTAAGGTTACTGGAGTATACTATTTAAGTTCAACCTATTAAGGTTTTTAGACTGGGCAGGACACTAAAATATGGGGAGTCTGTATTTGAAAGGAAATTAGCAGCTTGGTGCTGCTTATCCAATGCATTTAAATTGATTATCATAACATAAGACCACCTCTTTCAACTGTGGGAATTCTGCAGTTTATTGCTCTATAGACACGGCAAATGTATTTGTATTTTAACACATTTTATTGACAAGGCAATTCAAAGCACTGTACATGAATAGAACATAACAGAAGAAAACACACAGAAAAAAGTACATTGCAGTGGCGTAATAGAGGCAGGCAATGAGAAATTGGAACACAAACTAAAACAAGTTTCAGTTAGCAGTTTAAATAAAATAGTCAAAGGTGACTCTAAACAAAAGGAGTATAATAATTACACAATTCAATTAAATCAACTACGAAAGCTTAGAGGAAATTATACATCAATTAAGCTCATTCTTCACCTATCTTGATATTTCACCCACAGCTTTCTTAAATAAAGATTTGCTTTTCAATGGGTTTGACTTGATTAAAATAATAAACTGATCCCTTTTGTTAGTTTCCCCCCAGGCCCTAAAAACAGCAATCATTGCTAAGTTGCTTTTGCCAAATTACAAACCTATTTACAATCTTCCATTCATTAGTAAGATGATTGAAGCTGTGTTTCAACTGTTAAACAACTTCTTAACAATCAACAGTCACTTTGACATCTTTTACTTAGGTTTTGGTACTCACCAGATTACTGAGACTGCCCTTGTTAAGGTGTTCTATGACATCTGCATATATGCAGCCTGTGGAAGAACCACAGTGCTGGTATTGGACCTCAGCACAGCATTTGACACTGTTGACCATGATATGTTACTGGAGTGACTGGAGAAAAGGGTCTGTCTCTCAGGTACAGTACTTGACTGGTTGGAGTCTTAATTGAAGGACAGGGAAATCCTTGTGTCAATAGGTAACTTTACATCAGAGTTGACAAAACAATCGCATGTGTGGTTCCCCAAGGTTTCATCTTGGGGTACCTCCTAAACAATATATACACTAACTCAGATTATAACAAACAACAAGACGAGTCACCATAACTATGCAGAGGACACACAGCTCAACATTACAATGACACCAGGTAACTATAAACCAATTCAAGTCAGTGTTTCCCCTACCATTCTACAAGGGGAGCACCCCAGCCCGTCCCGCCAACAAAATTGCCCAACCCCCAAGAAGTTTACAGCATGTAGAAAATTATTATACATCTGTAGGTGTTTGCAGTTAATTTTATTAAAAGCTACCCTTTCTAAATAGCGGCAGATCGCACCCTGAGCCATTTCTCTCTCTAGACATGAGTCCACGGACAGGTACACACCGAGCTGAAGTTTTACGAGCATGTATGCGGTGACACACTATTAACTGTTTGGCGGGAAGAAGATTTCATGTCAAACTTTTTTCTATGTTACACTAAGCTGATACGCTGAGCAGTCGCAAACGTAGGCAGTCGCAACTCGCAAGCACCTGCGGCTTCACACCCACTCTGCGCCGCACTGACAGACAGGTGCGGTGGGTGCCTGCTGTGGGAAATGTAGGAATTTGTCACAAGAAATTAAGCCAATAAGTGTGTTCAACTATCAAGGATGAAATGTCCGTGGAGAGTCCATACGTCTCACTGTTTGTGCACAGTACACCCAGGGGCACTGCGGGGAGTGCAGGAACTTTGTGTCTCCTAAGCAAATGCCCACTTTAAGCTCAGTCGCATGCGTTCGGACACAGGTAAACTCACACTCCCTCCAGGAGAGAGAACGCACTGAGTCGCGACATATTTTTATCTGCCTTGGTAAACATATCTGCGTTTAGTAAACGCAGCCAGTTTCTGAGGATTGCTGCATTAAAAATTCCCAAGGAGTCAGGAGCATTGAGCATCTACTAGCCGCGCAGACATTGCCGTAATCTGTTCTGATGAGGCAGTCACTGAAACAATATGCTTATCCAACAGGATAAATGTGTCCTTTACTGTTGTTGTCTGTTACAATAGAAAAAGGACACATTTTGTTAATTGTTAATTTTAACCCCCCACCACCCCAAGAATTAACACATGGTTTAAGTAATTACAGCTAGAAATTACTGATCAGGCATAAAATCAGGCTGTAGTGATGGATTCAGGCCTGAACCTTCAGAGATGCATAAAGACAACTACAAAGTAGGCCTTCTACCACTTGAAGAACATTTCCAGGATTAATGTCCCAGCAGGAGCTTAAAAAACTGATCCATGTGTTCTCTTCCAGAACCACAAAAGCAGCGTGCTTAAATCAGCAGTACCTGTGAAGACAATACCATAAGGACAGACGACGCCAAAAAATGCCTTTGCTTCTCAGCTTCAACACTTGTGTGCTAGAGCTGCAGCAATAACAAGAGATAAAGACATTTTTATTGCAAATCATATGAGGCTATTTTCTGTTGTGGAGAATCTGCTGTTTTAGGAAACTTTTTAACATGTTAGACCCAAAGTACAGCATTCCATAACATATGCTAATAGTGATCTTTAATCTGCAGAAGAAGTGCAAAGCTAAAGTTGTTCAGATGATGGAGGCAGAAAGCATCACTATAACAACCAATGGCGTGACCAATGGTATATTGAGCTACATCACAATCATAGAGCACACTATCAATCACTTCCCGTCTTGTTCTGGTGAACCTGATATTGTGACCAGTCTTGTTTTGTGAGTTTTATGTATCATTACATGTGTAGTTTTTATGTTTCACTCATCTGGAACAAACTCCCCCCAAAAATTTTGTTTCTTTAAATCGAGGTTTAAAATCCCATTTGTTTAGAGCTGCCTTTGATGGTTCTACTTAGACAATTAACTGAAACATTAATTTCATTCTATAGGTCAACTTTTCTTTACTTTCCATTAGTATGCCATTGCAATGGATTTTTTAATGCATTTTCTTTTCTTATGTTTTCATCACGTAGAGCCCTATGAATGGTCCTATTGCTGAAATGTGCTATACAAATGAACTTCTCAAACTTCCATCAGGCACAATAATCCAAATGAGTATTTTATCTCATTTCTATGCAGACCATTAGTTTTGGTCTTATCTAATCAAAAATGTACACATTTAAACTAACATAATGAAACAAGAGAGTTTAATTAGAACTGTCCTTTCAAAATATTCCTGCATATTTTGTTACATTTCAAATATATATTTTTATTACATTTTAAATAAAGGTCATTTATATAAAACTGAAATATTTCCAGAAGACGAAATGTGTTTTTCTGCCTCTTTACTTTATAGAAATATGTTGATAGGGAATGGTTGCCATCATTCTGCACTGGCCAATACTCATTCAGTTAAATCAGCCTTTTGCAAACCTGCAGAGTTTTTCATCTCCCTGTCCCTCGCTCATTGTTGTTTCCAACATCTTAATATTCTCCTTTGAAAGTTCTACTATCAAAGAAAGAATAAAAGGTAGAAGCAGAGCAATGCAGCTCCCACTATCGTGGCGCCTTGACACACTTTTCTATTATAATTTTTTTTGTATTTAATTAGGGTTAATTAGGCTCTCAGTGGGTTTGTCCATTCTTCTTTTCTCCATGTGAGGTGATTGAGGACCCGCTCGCAGAAAAATGGCACACTGCTGGGAAAAATGGAAAAGAGGAGGAGGGAAGGTGAATAAATGTGTTTTTGTCTACAGCCTGTGCTAAATTTAACAGTTTTTTTTCCTGAATCACTGACATATGTGCGCACAGTCTCTAAAAAGAAAAGTTACACATAAATTACCACGGAGCACTGTCAATAACAAACTACTAAAGAGAGACACAGATGGCTTCAACACACACTTTTCCAGTTAATTGGGGCATCAATGGAGTATGCTGAGCTGCTTCTGTGACATTTGTAAATACCTGTAAGTCTTCAAGTACAATGGATGAACCCAGTACTGCCTTTTCTGCAATACCCATAGCAAATGTGAAATACTGTGTGGTTTTCAGAAACACTTTTTGTTATACAGAGTAAAATGGTCCTTCCATCCTGAAAGTAGGCAATGCATTGTGTTCAGAAAAAGAAGGTTAAAAAATGTGAGCTACGTGACACATGCAGGCCTATAAAAACTCAAACCAGTCCCTGCCGTTCAGTCCGAATGGTTTGTCTCTCTCTCTCTCTCTCCCCCCCCCCCTCCGTCAAATTCCGGGGTATCGCCTTATCTATTGGTTGTCCCAAATGACAATTATTGTGACGAGTTCACGTAACGAAAGTGTGCATGCATGTTTCTTGATATGATCCGCTTGCTGGCTGTGCATGCACACTTTTAGTGTTTATGTGTCCTGTTAGCTTTGGAGTTAGCTGTTCATTGTAGCTCCGCTGCTCTCACCGTAGACTTTGAAGATGGCTGAGAGTCGCAACAAGCAAACCATGTACAAGTTTATGAGAAGAAGATGAAGGCCTCAGTAGAAAGAAATAAGACCAGAGTTAATTTTTATACTCTGGTTTTATACACAATCCCTGTGGAAGAGCAGGTAAGATGGTCTTGCGCATGCGCAGGTATTCAGAAATGGACTTGCGGAAATATCCAGAAAGATTGCCCTTTAAGTAACTGAAATCAATAAAAAATAAAAGAAAATATCCTAATAGGATCCTTGTATTTGTTCACTTTAACTTGCTCGGGTGGAATATATAAGATAGCATGTGGACTTTTTTCAGGCAAACTTCTCAAATCTATGGCCCACTCTGAAACATAAAAGGCTTAAAAGGATGTGCTGCTAACACCTTGGTGCCTGATAAGAGAAGACACCATAATAGGTCTATTGGAATCCATGTCTCGATAGATCAGAGCTGTTTGTACAAGGGAGCCAAAGGCAACATACAATTCGGCATTTGATAATGTTATACCTCATCTGTTCATGCCTCACACAATTTACAAAAGCCAAATATGATACCTTTATAAAACTATGCGTTGTGGCAGCAAGAGTACCATAAGATTTGGTTTCATCACACAAAGTAAAAACAGCTTTATGGTCTTCCGTTTATGTCTACCAAGCTTCGACCAGTGTTAAAGAGAACATACTCAACAAAGACTTGAGGTTGAAAGGAAGGGCATCAACATAACTCATCTTTCTGTCACTTTAAATTCTGCTAATGACACATTATTAGTCATATTTAACTAAACATTAAAGGGCCTACTAGTTTAGGTATAGTTGTTTAGGTACAGGTAAATGGTAATGTCCCAACAAAGCATTTGTTATTCAAACTTTTTATATATCATCTTATCCCAGACAAATGTACCTTCATTGGCTTCCTGTTAAATCAAGAATAAAAAATTCTCCATCTTAAGTATAAATCTCTTAATAATCAAGCTCCATCATATATCAGAGCTCGGATTACCCCATGTGTTCCTAACAGAGCACTCCACTGTCAGACTGCAGGTCTACTGTTGGTTCTTAGAGTCTCTAAAAGTAGAATGGGAGGCAGATCCTTTAGTTATCAGGCTCTTCTCCTGTGGAACCAAACTCCCAGTTTCGGTCCATGAAGCAGATACCCTATCTACTTTTAAGATTAGGCTTAAAACGTTCCTTTTTGACAAAGCTTATAGTTAGAGTGGCTTAGGTTAACCTGAGCTATCTGTGTAGTTATGCTGCTATATGTTTAGGCTGCGGGAGGACATCAATATCTATTTTTCTCACTCTGCTGAGTCCTCCTACTGTTTCCCAATTTTGCGTTGTTAGTTGTCTTTTTTCTCTTCACAGTAGGTACATAGCAGGTGCACCTGGTCTTTGGAATGCTGCTTGTCAAGACTCGATGCAATCTGCTGGGTATCCTTAAATAGGAAACTTTTTGACCAATGTGTCTGTATGATTTGATTGAATTTGACTTTGTAAAGTGCCTTTAGATTACATGCGTTGTGCATTGGCTCTATATAAATAAAACCAAATTGAATTGAATAAATGTCAGGGTTTAATCAAAAACAACGAGAAAGACTGACATTTTTTTTTTCTACGAAGAAAAAAAATAAATTTCCTCACATTAAATTGCAGGAAGTTAATTAGTAGAAAACTTTAGCTGTAGAAAAAAGCTGCTCATTAACAGCCTCATTAATAAAAGACAACACGTTTTGCTTTCAATTGAAACACTCAAGAGGGAACTGAATGAAACAGGACAGAGAAAAGGAGAAGAAACCACAAAGAGAATACTGGATAATTGGAGGTTAAGTATAAAAAGCAGTTGAGAATGAAAAAATAGAAGTATTGTAAATAATTAAAAACACAAGTAACACTGATTAAAGGTCATTACAGTCTTTGAAATAGACTGCATGTCCTAATGACAGACTTATGATTTTCTTAAATTTCTGGCAGCAAAAGTTATAATTCTCTGTCTTTGTAAGTTATGTTTTTTCAACAGGACCAGGTGATCTTTAAAAAAAAAAATACCAACCCAGGGTAGATGTCACTTGAATGAAAACTGCAGTAATAAAAACAGAGCTGGACAAATTATTAGAAATGATGCAGCAGGGTTTCTCAAGAACAAGCAACCCACCCCCATCCTTGGAAAATAAAAACTATTATCTCCACTTGCTGCATATCCAGGTTGACAACATCCCACAGGGATGTGTGGTGTTAAGGGAAATTGACTGGATTTTAGGAATCACAGATTTAAATGCAGATACTAAGCAGTTAATGAGTTTTGGATATTTCTTTATCTGAAATTGTGTAAAGTTTACGCAAAAATTTCTTTAAACATTTGGTTGCCAATTACATTTGCTTCTAAGTTGTAAGGCCACTTAATAAAAATGAACTGCTCATCACGAGCTGTTCAAGAACTTTCACCATATCTGTAAGTCACATTAAAGGCTTTAAACATAACGGTCACAAGTCTTTGGTGTATACTGTGCTACAGTTGCAGGCATGTTGGGGATTACTGATAAAATCGGAATAAATAGAATAGAATAGAAATACCCTTACTGTCCCACATTGGGGATATTTGGGTGTGACAGTGGCAAAACACATAGCAATGATACACGAGAATTACACTACATTAAAGCTATAGCACCATCCGCAAACACTTTTTGTTATACTGGGTAAAATCGTCCTTCTATCCTGAAAGTAGTCAATACATAAGACAGAGTTTCACACAATCCCCCTAAAGAGTGGAAGAGCAATGTGACATTGTCTTGCGCATGCACAGTTATTCAAAAAGGGACTTGGCTTAACATCCAGAAAAATTGCTGACCCTAGCTTTAATTGTAGTTGAACAAAAAAATCTAATTTACAGTTAAGTTCTGAAACAAAAGAGAACAAACCTATCAGAAAGGGGAAAAAAAGAACAACTGTGCAATTATTAATTGATAACAAGACATATTTAAGTGAAAAAGCATATATTATGCAGAACAAGAAATGCAATATCCCAGTTAAATTGTGTATCTATTGTCTGCCTACTTGGAAAAGACTAATCCCCACAGCTCTGCACTGGAAAATAAAATTGTACTAAATTTGCCATCAAGTAGCAGCAGGTGAAATAGCAGTTCTGAAGGTCCTGAAAGGAAAACACACTGTGAATAAAAAACTCATTGACCAGCTCTCCCTTTTTGATTGAATGCACAAAGCATGACATTCCCATTCGATAGCTTTTCTAGAACTGATCCCTACAGTTCACTTCAGATCTTTAATAATGAAGTCTGTGTACTTATGCGTTCTCACATTTTATCCAATATGTATTTTAGGGTAGTTGTACAAAAAAACACTGAAAGAAGACCCATATACGGAGGCCTTAGTCCTCAACGTGGCTGACCCAGGTTCGATTCCGGTCTGAGGTCCTTTCTTCCCCCCTGTCTCAACCCCCCTTTCGTGTCAGTCTACAGTATGAAAAACAAGCTACTAATGCCGTAAAAACCCAGAAAAAAGAGTACTTTTTTTTTTAGAAAAGTACGGAAGAGAAATTAAGTAAAAGACTACAATTTACTTTATAAATGTTCAGCGTTTTTCTGATCCATCAAACACCATTATGTGTTAGTATCAGTCAAACTGAGTGTTATTTACACGCTTTAAACAGACAAAAAAGATGCAGATTTGCAGAGATGAGTTGATTATGATTGTGGATGTTCCATAATGCAACTTTTCACAGAGCCACGGACAACACAAGAACGTATAATTGCACATAATGTCATCAAAGTCTTAGATGTTCACTGTCGGTTGTTTTCAAGACGCAAATGTGACTTTGTCCTCTCTTGTTCATTGTTTGCAGGTTCCTTAAGTTAAAGAAATAGATAAACGCATCATTCAGAGATAAGAAAATAAACTTGATTTTATTGATGCAAAAAAAAACTTTGTTAGAAAAAGAAAGACTAAAGACATTTCGTCTGATTTATTGTGTTGTTGAATATTTTTAACGGAAATCACTTTCGGGCTTCACAATATTTGCTGTAAGATTTAAAAGACTGTTTAGAAAAATGTTGGAGAATCATAATGTGCACATGTTCACATCTTTATAATATTCCTATTTTATAACTGATGTTCTTATGATTTCTGTGTAAGCACAGCCCATTCAGTCAAAAAAGCTGCAAGTTCGAATTTTACAAGGGTATGTTGAAGTAGGTATGGAATAAACTTTCCTATTTGATTAAGCCATACAAAAATGTGACAAATTTATCACCGCTATTGCAGAGCTGTGAACATTTTGTCCCTTCTTTCCCAAAAGTGATGGGTGTTGGTTGTATAACAACAAAACAAAGAAGATTCTGAAATTATGAAGTAAAAGTTACAAATCAAAATCCCAAGATCTGAACAGAGCATTTTTCAATTCATGTTTAACCCAACCACAACTCCACCAAGACATGACTAACTAAACTGAGACCCTGGGTAAGGACAGCATTAATCAAAGAAGCAGCCAGGGGAACCATCATAACTGTAGGAGATGCAGGGATCCAAAGCTCAGGTGAGAGACCATGATTGCAATGACACTAATATTTGTGCACTCAAACGTCTGTTCTCAAAGGAAGAATGGGAAGAAGAAATGTATGGAAACCTTAAAAATGTTCCATTTGCAATTTGTCAAAACTCATGGAGGGGACAGAGGAAAGATGGAAACGTGCTCAAGATGTCAAATTGCAATGTGTAGCAGAAAACAAAAACTGCACATAGCCTTTAACACATCATCCCCATGATAAAACAAGGTTGTGACTGCAGCACACTGTGGAACTAATTTTCTTCAACAGCGACTGGAAAACTGGTTAATGATGGGAAGATGGAGGAAGCTAAATACAGGGAGTAACAAAAGGATAACTTGTCAGAGGGGCCAAAGAAGTTTCTATTTCTAGCAGTGTGACAACTCTAAACAGTGCCACAACGCAGCCAGAGCTACAATGGAATAGTTCAGGTCAAGGTGTGTTCTTGTAAGGATGGTCCAGACCTAAATCCAACTGAGGATCTTTTATAAGACTACATCCTGACTAATTTCCAAATAAATGGGTAAAAGGTTCAGTCTTTGATAATGAAAGCTGACAGAAATTTACCTGAAGAAAAAAAAATTCTGCAGTTATAACTGAGGTAAAAGGTGATTTTACACAATGTATTGACTCAGGAGGACTGAATACAACCCATGCTAAACTTTTCAGACCTTTTATTTGCTAAAAAAAACCCCAAAACATTTAATTTGCCTTTTACTGAACATTTAGGTGCATTTATGTGTTGGTACTTCACATGATATCCCAATAAATACATAGAAGTTTATGCAGTTTCTCTAACATTCACTATCTGCAAAAAGTTTGGCATAGCACTGTGTCATTAATTTACCAAATGTTTTTTATTTGTGAATCATGTGCATGAAAAGATTAATTACAATGCTCAATACATGTAAGGATTTAAGCCCACTAGCCCAGATAGAAAAAAATGTTTCACAAAAATGTTGTTTTTATAATAAAACAAGGAAGAAAACGTAGGCGTTTGGAGTAGCTGTGAGGTGTACGATAATTATGGAGGAAAGCAAAAGAACTTTGATTATTTGTCACTTTTTGTATGCCAACACACTCAGAAGAGGTAGTAGTTATATGAATACTTTATAATCAATAGATGAGTCATGGTGACAGCAATCTGTTTTTACTGTACCTACTGTGCTTTATAGCTCAGTCTATGTGGCTCAATGTAAATCTGTAATGATACTGTTACACTGAAAGTGAAGTTGACACTGAATCGAGCCTGTGTCTTTTTGCAGCCCGATCTGCTTCAGAATGTTTTTCACAAAAATACATTGATTCTGTGCATTCACAAAATGTTTTCAAGCACCTGATTGGTTTAAAGTTGATTCAATATGGAAAACAGATGCAACATTAATATTAAGATCAATATACGCCTGGCTACATTTATTTTTATTTCAGCAGGTTGAATTAATGTGACGTATTGCAAACTCCTCAAAATAAAGTCAATTAAAAATGTTTGAAGTTTGTTATTTTTACTGCATACAGCTCTTTAGCTGTATGCAGTAAAAACAGCTGTTAAAAGATCTTCAATTGCAAATTCAATAACGTTGTATTATTGTCATCCTCCTTTGGGGGGTTGAGTAGAAGCCATATGTCCTACTTAGAAAGAAAAAATGTAATAAACAGTTTTTCACAAAATATTTTTTTAAGCCTTACAGAATGAGGGTTGAGTTTGCCAAATATCACTATGACTAAACATACATACAGAAAATTTGTGTAAATTAAATTTTGATTTTATTGAATATATAATCTTGCAATAAGCAAAAAAAACATACTTAAGTAAAAAACAGCTTTGTTTGGAATTTTTCCGAATGAGCGCTCAGAACAGGAGCAAACAAAATAAAATAAAAAATAAAATAAAATAAACAAACAAACAAGATTTCAGAGACAAGATTGCAAATTGACACAATAAAGCTGTTATTAAGCTAACAGACCCATTCTACCAACATTAGTAACCAACCAATGCAAGTGTTTTCCCATTGGACATTTTTTAGGGCTGTATCCCTAATTGAAATGGCTGAAAGGAATTGTTTGTGATGATAAAAATATGTTTTTTTTATTATGATAAACTAGATTAATTGTATTTGGACTGAATTGGATTATATATAATTTAGGAATGACACAATTATCATTGGTTACCACAATAACATTAGAAATGGTTAGCATAACCAATCGAAATCGAAATTACTAATCAAACTGTGTTGTTTGATCAATTTTCTAAATAATACATGACTTTTTCTGACTTTCCCTGAAACAAAAGTCTCAGACTCTCCGCCAAAGATACAAACAGGAAACAATGAAAGTAAAGTGGAGCTATTTCAAATATTAAGTTTTAAATTTTGCTGGATATTGGATCTTGCTAGGGGATATGGAAGGATTTGTTTAAGATACACTAGGAAGTCAATATTTAGCCAGGTGTTTGCAAATGTCAGAATAGTTTTGTTCATATGTATGACTTATTACGATATACTGGACGACGGGGATGGGGCAATTCAATGGCTAACTTGTGCTATTTATATTGCTGTATGATATACTTCTTTAAACGTTACCTTTGGTACGGAAGGTATAACTTTTTTCTGTAAATCAAGCCAGGCGATCTATTGAAAGCAAAACAAAAATTGCTGAATGAAATCTCATAAAAATGACAGCACTCTACAATGTAAAGCAGACTGAAGAAGAATCATAACATCATCACAATATTCACATATCTAACAAAAATGATTATTTGTACTTGAAGCATGAAAAAGTGAAGCTGGGTGAACTATACAGGTTTCATTCCGTACTTAAGAATGAGGTCAGAAACCATCAGCAGTAAATGGCAGCAGTGCTGTCAACGGTTTATGTTATTTATTGCTTAGAAGAAATGTGCACCTCTGCATGACTAAGTGTGAAGTGTGTTTTGAGATTTTGTTCACTTGTGTGAGGGATTACTGTGCACGTACCCTTCTCCTTGTTCATTCTCCTCCCTCTGCATGCTGAGTCTATCAGGGATGAAACTTGTTGACCTTGCCACTTCCTGGGAACAATGAGTGAATGCCTGCTGTATGCTAAACAATCCAGAGGCATATTCCTGTTTGTGCCAGTCTTTGTGAGTCGATGTGTATATAAACCTGTTAGTGCATAATCAGCATGGGTTTGGGGTGTGTTGGACAAGGTCAATAAGGGAAGAAAAATCCTGGACCAAGTGCGTGAGAGGGTCACCATCGTACATTAAAGTATGTATAGTGCCTACATATTGAAAAACACATGTACATACATAGGGAAAAGGGAAGTTTCCATGCCTGTTTATGCAATTATGGGAAAAACTAAGTACACTGTAGCTACTCACATTGGATTAAAGAGGGAAAGTAGGAGCCAAGTTTAGACTATGAAATACATTTTATTAATACACTGCCAAGACTAAAAGGCATCAGCAATGACCTTAGCAAACCAATTTATCTACTCATCAATCTAGAAGGGGTTATAAGGCCAACTCCAATCAATTTGAAGTCCATCATTCTACATGGCGAACAATTATTTAGATGTGGAAAACATTTAAGACAGCTGCCAATCTTGCTATGAGTGGACAACTCAGCATATTTAACAATATTTGATGAATGTTAAGAGAAACACATAAAGAAATCATATTCCAAATGTTCATCACAGTACAGTTAGATAAATATTGAACACGTATCACTTGTTTGGAAAGCTCTTCTCTAAAGCAGAATATGAAAGCATGACTTCAGCTGGCAAAGTTGGAACTGGATGTACCACAAGAGTCCAGGAACAATGTTTTTTTTTAGACCGATGAGATAAGACTAGAGATATGTGTTCATAATCCTCTACACTTTATTTGGAGAAATCCCAAAATAATATTTTTTCAAACATTTCATACCAACTGTTTTGCATGGTGTTGGAAGGGTGACGATTTAGAATTCCTAGACTGCAAGTTTACTGGTGGTTCCTGAAGTTTTCTAAAAGTAGAAAAGAAGGCAGACCTTTTGGTTATCAGGCTTCGCTCCCATGGAACCAACTCTCAGTTTTATTTTGTGAGGTAAACACACTGTCTACTTTTAAGACAACAATTAAAACTTTCATTTTTGCTAAAGCTTATCATTGGGTGTTATCCTGAGCTATCTCTATAGCCATGCTGCTATAGGCTTAGGCTACTGGAAGACATACTGACCATTTTTCCTCACTCTATATCCTCCAAGTTTGCATTACTTGCTATTATATCAGCCTTTAAATTATGGTCTTTGCCTGTTTTTCTCTCTCCTTAAAAGCTACATCTTGTCTGGTGTTCTGCTGAGCAGTGGCACCTTCCTGGATAGTGCCATTGGCTGAGTTACTACAGCTAATAACTTACTGTCCTCTGTCTATAGATGATACACTTGGCCTTGTCTTTCTGTGTTTTAACAGTCTCCCTACTAGACAAAGCAATTGACAGAGCTTTTCCGGCAACTAACCGAATGTACTCTTTCATCCACTAGACTTGGAAATGGTACTGAGCTTATTTGTTTAGCTGTGTTTCTATGTTATTGAAACCACAAATGAAACAGCTGCCATTAAAGCTTTACTGTTTCTTTAAATAGAAAGTACTCCTAGATGAGAGTTTTGTTGTCTTTTTGAGTGCATGCTCTATCTTCTCAAACCTCCACTCGGTTGTGGCAGAGGGCTGTTCACACTAAGTCTGCTTCAAGCCTGGTTCAGCTGGAGGTTTTCTCTTCCACCGTTGCTACATGTTTGTACAGTCTAAAACAGCGCTGCAAATCAATGACTGGATGCAATCTGCTGGGTTTCCTTAGACAGAATAGTTGTTTTACCAATTTAAATAACTGAAATTGACAGCATTGTTTGATCATTATAATCAAGCTAGAATGTATGCAATTGACAGTAACCATGTTTCCATCCAATTGTTATGAGAATTTTGAGCAAACTTTCAAAATAAGAAGAAAAAAGAAAATGCGAATCAGGCTTGTTTCCATCCCCTGGCTTGAAGTGGGCTAACCGGGGTATGCAATGCGTACTTTTGTCAGAAGATGACGTTATGCATGGCTGTAATAAACAGGAAGTAGAGGTTGCAAACTAGCATGATCCACTCATCTATAAAAAAATTGAGAGGTTTCAGAAATATGATGATATCAGACAAGTTGTAATTGCTCTGTCATGTCAACTAGTATTGGTGATCAACTAGGATTGGCAATACTATGCGTGTTATTAGAATATCCGGAAAGAAGGAAATAGCTGATCAGTCATCTTTGGCAAATGTTCGCTTCATCAGAATTTATTCAGAAAATGTGTTTTCATCTCCCTTTTTGTACATTAACTCGCCAAAATCCATCTCAAGTGAGTGTATAAATGTTTTTGCGAAAATGAGGAAGTTTTTTAAAATTTTGCCATTTCCATCAACCTTTTCTAATGCAATACTTCAAAGAAACAAAGAAAAGACCCAAGGTATTACAATAGCCTAGTAAATGTACATACTTCAGATATTGCTTAATTTTTTTTCCAGGATCTCAACAGCACTGTGTTGAAATACAACTTTGCAAACCTCAATGAACTGAAGCAACATTGTACTGTGTAAAGAAGAGTTGGGCTATATTCCTCCACAATGATGTGTGAAAGTGATAAAGCAATATAGAAAATTACTACGTGTGCTAAACATGACTTTGCAAGCTATTGAGTCATGGGGTATACTTAAATTTATTCCACCTTTGTCAACCTTATCTCTGATATCCATGACAGTTAGAAATTGCTTTTTTTCTGTATATATACTTCTGTGTGTATGTCAACCTATTTTTCTATCTCCCCGTCATTTTACCCCGCTGATCATCCAAAGATTAAAAAAGCTTTTGTTTGGTTATGATTGCTTGGTTAATTCTCTTTTCCCTAAAGCTTTGTAATATATTTAGAAAGGCTCTAAATGAAGCAATAAAAAGCATACAACCTAGAAAATGGTTATGGATCCCCAGTGGTTGCAATTCAATGTTTCTTTTTTTATAGCAGAAAAAAAAGATGTGTGAGGTAGAGGCAATTAGAGACGGGTGGTGGGCTTTACATGTCTGCCAGACAGATCAGGAGAAAACCAGATATCTCTTTTTCTTTTTTCATCTAAATCACAATATTGTTTCCAGCACACACCAGACACAGACACAACTGCTGTTGAAGGCATTACAGTGACTGAGATATGCCCATGGGAAACTGCATGAGTCACCTTCAAGCAGAGCTTCTGTTCATCAGATTCAAGTCTCGTGATTTAACACTTCTAATAAAAGCAATGATAAACTTTTTTTTTTGATTTTTTAAAAGTGTCGTGCAACATTTTGTAGATAAAAGTTAATGAGATAATCCATACAGAAAATTAATCCACCAGTAGAATTTGGATTAGTTTGTTTTTGAAGCCTCAATTCAGAATTTTGGTCGTTGTGGTTTATTTTCTTTGTAAATAGGGAGTGAGAACAGATAATCTTTATTGTCATTGCTGACTGTCAAATGACAAAAACGTAAAAAAATGACCAATAAGACACAAATACCTGCAGTAAAGCAAATAGAAAAATGTAAAGAACAACCAAAAACAATAAGAGCAGTAGGTAAAAGAAAATTAAACATGACTTTTAAGAACAACCTTCTAACTCTCCTTAAGAGGGACTTATAATCATTCATCTTATTAGCCAACCATATAGTAAGAGGAAGTCAGTACCAAAATAAAACAAACATCTTAGTAAGCATATGAATGAGGGATAGATCTGTTCAAGAGTGGTGAAAACTTTGAAATCCAAGCATGCTCTTCAAGTAAACACTACTGCACTGTTGAGGAATACAAATCATACATTTGAAATGTCCAACCAGGATTGTAAAGAACAAATGTCATTTCAAAACTAGTAATGCCTCAAGAAATCCCTTGACTGCCCCTATATATTTGGCAAAAAGTTCATTTACATAGCATTAGCTGCTAGGCAGCAGGAGGGACTCCTGGAGGCACAAACACTAATTGTATTGTGTCCTTCTGTATGGAAAAATGACAACAACTTCTCCCAATAGCCATTGTTGCCCAACTATAACATCCAAACTACAACTATATTAAGGCTCTTGTGCTTTTTACCAGTTGGCTTATTCCTGCTTTAATTTGATCACTTTCTCCTTGTGTCAACAGTACAGTATCTAGTTTTAAAGGTAATTAGATTTGTTAATGGTAATATAAACCCTTGGTTAATATCAGTATGGTAATCATTAAAATCGCAAATACTTCATCCTTAAAACAAACCCATCCATTTCACTATTAAAGGAAACTATATTTGCAGAATAAAAATTATCCCATGTTAACCAAAACTAGCTATCAGAAGAGCAAATAAGAAATAAGTTAATCTTTTAATTAGACCTTTTACAGAAGTTGTCTCCTATTGAACCTCTGACAGACTGCAGGTTTAAATAACATCTGAATTACTTTCATCGTTTGGAGAGCCAACTACATCCATCTTTATTTATGATCTAAGGGCACAACAGAGGAGGACAGTGGTTTTCTGGGTCATCGTTATTATAACAGTTGATCCATGGCAAATAATGTGTGTACTAGGAATGTGTTCCCACACACAACCTCAGACAAAGAACTTCCGTGTGCAAGAAGATGAATGTGATGTATCATAATTAAGTTGAGCAGGTTAAACAATAAACCCCTGAAATATCCTGTACGCCACAGTGCACCATTCTTTCAGCTAAATAAGGCAGCCAAAGGCCTCCATTGGTAAATGAGCCAGCAGACTTTTCCATTGTAAGCCTCCATCTTCTTTTTTCATTCTGCCTTCCTTTCTATGAACAACAGTGGGTGTGAAGTAATTACTCCCAATGACTTTCTGCTTGTGTTAATCTAACCCTTATTTTGCAGCGCAGCATGGCTTTGCCACCCCCTAAATCAACAATGCAAAAATGGGAAGTTCCAAATTCCTCAAAGGCCCTCCGTGTCATGAAATGTGTTCCTTTGTCAAGAATAATTAGGAAGAAAAGAATTGTTCTGAGATATTTCCAGCACATAATTTTAGGTCCAACAAAGTACCAACACAAAGGACAAAGAAAACAAAAATGTGCAAGCATTGTGTGTGTGATGATATTAACATATGTGATAACTTTGACCTTTATGTAATTTCCCTCTGGGATTATTAAAGTATTTCTGATTCTGATTCTGATATTTGAAAATCAAAGTGCTTTGTACAAGTATTCATACCCTTAAACCTGTGCACGTTTTATCACACTTGTAGTCTTTAGAGTTTTCTATTTGTAGAATCCATCTTATTTCGGTTAGCCTGGCCCTTCCAGTTCTAAGCACTTTTTACTTCCTGGTTTTCTTCTCTCTTGTTCCTGAGCAGCCCTATCTCCTGTGGTCTTTGCATGTTCATCATGTTGAGTTATCTTCTGCTTGTTTACTCCAAATTCTGCTCTCTGTGGATTTACATTGTTTCTGTACTGCCATTTATTCTAGGTCTCTGTCCTCTGGTCTTCTCATTCATTTGTTTTCTCTCTGGTTAATTGATCTCCACCTGTCTTATGTGTCACCTCTTGTTAGTATATATAAATATATACATATACATATGTATAAGATACATATGTAAAAGATTTTTAAAGCCATATAATATTTTTTTCTTCATTACATAATCTGCTGTTTTGGGCGGTCTACTATATAAAATGCAGGCACTGAAGTTCACAGAAACTCATGCAGATTGTTAGCACATTCTTGAAGTCCATGTGTTCGAAACAGAGATCCTGTTTCAGCTTTCTTTGTCTGCCTAGATTTTGCAACCATGTTTACTGTCAACTGCCTTCCCAGGGTGGTAAGGGATCTT